>CM065919.1:3212377-3812377 GCA_033439105.1 Magallana nippona | reverse complement strand
TAAGAATGTAATGGTGCTTTTGGTGATATGTTCTTTATTTAGCCAAGCTATATACTTTAACAAGTATTACATGTACTCTAAGTTAATAAGAATTCGAGTACATGTATATGTAAACATATTTCAAAAGAGTCAAGATAAGTAAAATATACCAGATCTATAAAGATATCTGAGGACGATCGAATCCTTCACTCAGCATTGACTTTTTTACCTCGAGCTCATAAATATGTTTTCCTTCAAGAAGTCGTACTTGCTAAAATAAAGGTTGACATTCTGATATACATTGTAATTTGATGATATTATAATAATATTTTGTTTATTCCGTCCCCATTCCGGCGATTACGGCATCCTTTTTCCTGCAGCTAGCCGTTTCCTTCAGTGACGTCATTGCTTCCATTGTGGGTCATTTACAAAGAGTAATCAAATTATTCTAATTTATAAAAAAAAAACCCCGGATTTCACTTCTTTTGATCGCTTTATATCTTAATCTTAATATGTATATGATATATGGTGATAACGAACAGTGTTCAAATTCAAAAGTCCAAAGAAAAATTACAAAACAGGAGCAGAGCAAACACGGACCTCTTAAAAAGAAAACAGAGGTAGGATCAGGTGCCATGGGAGAGTAAGCATCCTCTGCCGACCGGTCACACCCGCCGTGCACCCAGTGTCATATCGGTAAAAAGTCATTATCGGGATATTGTCGTAATTTGGGGAAAATATCTTGATCGGGATAAAAAACGGAATAAAATCCGTGGACAATTCGGTATTCAACCAATAATCCAAAGCAGAGCAACCACGGACCTCTGGAAAACCAGAAGCAGGATCAGGTGCCATGGAGGAGTGAGCATCCTCTGATGACCGGTCACACCCGCCGTGTGCTCTTTGTCGTAATCGGAAAAAAACGAAAAAATCCGTAGACAATTAGGTTATTAATTATGGTCTAACAATTAGTATGAGAAATGTCAGTCAGCATGCGACCCAGTGGATGGTTGTATTTGCTTACAAGGGCGTTGTATCGACCATAGAACTTACGAAAATATGACTTCAATCGAGACTGTTGATAGTCCTGTTTTATCAACTTGTTTGTCAGTAGCTTGCCTCGGCTTAGAAACTGTTCATACGAACAGCATGCCCTTGCATATCGAATTAACTGAGAGACAAAAACACCATATGCAGGTGATGAAGGTATATTGCTACATAAGTAAGGAAAGTTGATTATAGAAACATTGAAGTCATCACGTTTATCATATAGTTTTGTTAATAGGTTACCATCAATGACCATTTCCAGTAAAATATCCAAATATGAAACAGATGACGCAGACTCTGTGGTATCTTTTATTTCAATATTTTATTCTCAATACTGACTGCGAGTCAACATCAATGTTTCTTGTGAATATTATCAAAAAAATCAAACCTATGTTAAAGAGAATATGATGACAATAAGGAGAATCGCTCTTTTAGCCCTCACAATCACAACCTTTATATTTTAATCTTGGAATATGAAATGAAGTCGAGTGAATTAATTTGCATATAATTCGAAAAAGTGTAATTGAAATTCTTAAGTATGCAGAAAATTTTAAAATACCTAAAAAATAAGCAAATTTTCTGTGCGCCGTAAAAAACAACTTTTAACACGTACGGAAATGTATCTACCAGGTCTACCTTTGTCATAGCAGCAGGTCTGTCGCTCCCGGTCTGGAAAAATGGTCGTCCATCCAAATATTTTTCAGACCGGGAGCTACAGACCTGCAGCTCACTGCTGTGGTCATGACAAAGTGTTATGGTCATGACAAACTGCTGTGGCCATGACAAACTGCTGGGATATGACAATCCGCTGTGGTTATGACAGAGTGTTATGGTCATGACAAGGTTCTGTTGTTATCATGACATATGGATGAGAAAATATGCAAAATTAACACATGTGCCAATCAAATTGTAGCAGTATTTAATTCAAATAAAACAATGCGTGCATTAACACCAAAAATTAAATTCATTTTCTTTCTTCTGTATTAGTTCCCAGACAGCAGAGTTAAGCTTAACATGCCTGTTTGGTAACTGATGTGCAGATTTAAATAGTAATATATCTTTTTCTTCAATTTATTGATTGCGCATGTGTTAACAAAGGTGGTCACAAATTTGTGTTCTTGCAAAAAACAGGTAAAATTTGTAAAATATTTGTGAAATGTGCAGTAATAGTGTTAATCTGTGGTGCCTGTGGTAATTCTAAGGATTTAACATATCCGAGTCGGAGAGGAGAAGACTTTCGTCTGATGGCCAAACGCCCGAGCCACTAGAGCAATCAATTTATTTATTATATCTCGGTGTATATTTTCTATGTAAAATTACAACGAATAAAAACATGCTTCGCCTCGGGAAATAGTTGCTGTCTCGGGGGACTATAAATTTGATATTGTGTTCATACCCAGTAAATAGGTATATCATATTGTTTGCAATTTATTTTGTTCATTATATCAAATTATTTCAGGAAAATGTTTAGCGTGTTAGCGGAAATGCAAACTTCTATATATTTTATGAAGATTGTAATATTAAATTCCTATCCGTCATTTTCAAGCAAAGAGTTCTAAAATAACAAGATTTTTTTTGTCAAACAAAGCTGCGTACTTGGTGTTTTCCAGAGGATTCACATTAAAGGATAACGGGTTTTTTTTACATGATTTGTAAAATCCTATTTTGGACTCGTCCAGTATATTGGTGCATAAAAAATATGGATGATATATTATGCATGGTGCGAAGCCCAGCTTTACGTACTTTTATCCTACTGAAATATCTATTATTTTTGCATGAACTGGACAGTAGCCTTAGGGTCCGTCAATCCGTAGAGCTACAGTTTTGCAGCTAAGCTGCATACATGTATATATAGTAATAGATTAAAATAAATGGCCATTAACTATACTCTGTTCCGAGTTTTTGCTTTCACCATTTTTTGCTTGATATTTCGATGATCATAAATACCTTTGTGCTCAAACAACGTTCATCCACTAGTATGAAAAATCTCCAGATTATCTATTTTGAAACGTCCCCTCTACCGCTTCAGGTTTCAATACACAACCAAAAATAGAAAGTCTACGAGGAATTTGCATTGCATCAGCCAAAAATAGCCCGGATGGTAAGGTTGAAAAATTGTGCGAGGTATTCCGAGTAATTCCGAATGGAGAAAAGATGTAAACATTTCCTATTATAAATCTCCGTAAGAAATCTTTTTTCGTTCCTGTGAACTTTTATGAGTGAAAAATGAATTTTATAAATGGTTTGGGTTATTTTAATATTAAAATGTCTTCAATGTTTAAATCAACCACATGACACTTATACATTGGGTACGGATAACAATATGATGTTTGATCACGACACCCGTTTACTTTACAACGTTCGCCGCACACGCTATAATTGCTTCTTTTATGAATTGATTAACTTTGGTGGAGGTGGGGGGTCAAAAGCATGACCAGATTTTAATGCATTTGGATCACTTGTATATAACAAAAGAATTGACCTATAGGGAGATCGATTTTCCGGAAAAAATTACTTCTAAATTCAAAGTTCATTTGATATTTTCTACTGTACACATTTCTTAATTTTTCGAATTTTCATTTAAAACCAAGCATATCCGCTTGCAATTCTTAATTTAACCTTCAAAGTTGGCTGAAACTCTTTTTTGCAGTAAAACGGTCTATTTCTGCGTGAATTTGGGCCTCGAAAGCCATCAGGGCAGGTCTGCCCCTAAAATAACTAAGATAGTTTTGATCAAAGGAGATCGAATTTTACAAAAAACCTAGTACAAATTTTTTTAAATGTTGTTTGTATTATATTAGTTTATATATATATAGCTCAGTTGGATTCACAGCTGTCACTAACCGCATGTATCTAAAGGGTTTTTTTGTATCCTGGTTCGATTATACCTGTTTGTATGATTTTTTTTTAATTATCAGTTTGTTTTATAAACACCTTTTTTTAAAAAAGGATTGTGTAATTTGTATTTTACTTCGATTTTCTTCCTTTAATGCACGTTTGCTCTTCTAATTGAAGACGTATATGAAAAAGTATGTACTGAACTGAAAGCAATCAACCATAACTATTCCTTAGTGTAAGCACGCTTTGTTTGAGCACAAGAATCATTCACTCTGTAACTTACTCGAGACAGGTGCCACGGAAAGAAATAATACCGAGCAAAAACTGTTGTGTTTGCCTTTACAGAACATCTATAGGTGATGGTGCAATTGTGGAAGAAGTGCTGCAAAGTAGATGCAGTTAGTTCTTTGAAAAGAACGTGTGCATTGGTGACATTTTATGCTTAAAATATGATCAAAATCTGATTAAAGCAATTGAATGTGTAATTCTTGTTGATACGGATCAGTTTCATAAATTTTGAATTATCATGTTCAAAACTGAATGAGATATAGGGAAATTAAATACCCGCTTTTAACGTAGTTGTGGACACGGCATATGTGAGAATTTAATCATCTTAATCATGTTGTAAAATAACACATTCCTTATTTTATTGAAGGATATTGTGTTAATGTTTTCAATAGAATAAAAGAAAACTGATGCATAAAGTGACCTTTGAAATTGCGTCACGCGAGACTTTCGATTGTTGCTAATATGTCCCTGGTTGTAAATAAACGCATATAAAGTATATGTGTAAACCCTACTTATTTTGGTCAATAAATAACAAGGCTTGTTACGTTTTTTGTGGCTCAGCAATTTTATCTTCAGCATCAATTAAGTGGAAGAAATCAATCAATGAATAGATCGATAAATAAATGGCCCTGTAAAATATATTAATACAAGGAACATTAAATACATGTATAATACATAATTATCTGATGTATAAACTATACACATCAAATATTAAATAAACTATAATACATTTATATATTAATACACTATACAACACTTGTATATTTCACCGTATATTTGCATATGAATTTGATTCAAAGTGATCTCTGCTGAACCTATTCATAATATAATAAAAATGAGTTATTTACAAGTTTATTTACAAATTAATATACTGAAATACTGACTTACCAAATTTATGGAAATTAGGCGCTGACAAAGCTTTAGACTAAATTTAGGTCAGGTTGGTGCAATGTTGTTGTAAATGAATTAACCATGCAATTTGTTAAATATTAATAAGCAATTATTGAATCCAAATCTCAATGACTAAACTACTGAAACAGAAAATTATATAAACTAAAAGCAAACATACCAGATCTTGAAATACTAAAAATCCCCTCAGACAAATTATAACTCCTTCCCCTACCTAGACTCTGAGCACAATGAAAAATACCCTCAGAGTCAAACCAGTCTATCTGGTCAGTCAAGTCACATGACAAATTAACCAATCGCTAACCAAACTTTTGGCGGGAAAAATATTAATTCAATAAAACTGCAAAATACTTGATAAATAGCCTTATTAAATTCTTGTAATTAATGATCTAAGTAAAACCTTTATTAACAATTACTATTTTCTATATTAGAAGTAAATACTATTAAAAACATAGCTTTTAAAATTTAAACAGATATTTTGCTATGTTACACATGTATCGTATTATAGAAAGTAAACTGAAAATAAAATTTAAAGATAATAAAGTTAAAAAAATCGTCCATAACTCATACTGCTCAGACAACGAATATGAACCTTTTTTTTCAATCGCTATACATTATGAGAACTAGAACCTAAGATTTTACTGTTTATGGCATAAAATCAAGAAGTGGAACAGAAATCGATATGCTTTTTGTAAAGACAGAAACCAATACCGGCCCTTTTGTTCAAATCTTTTGTTATACACAAGTGATCCTTTCCTTCGCATTCATCAGACTATCAGATGTGGTACAATTCGGCTAAGATGTACCGAGTACAGCAGTTTCTCCAGACAGCGCGGAAATTCAATCTCATTATAGTCATGACACCAGAAATAGTATTTATTTATTTCTCTGCATAGTAGACATACCCAGCAATATAGAAAAGTGTGTGTGTGGGTGGGTGGGAGGGGGGGGGGTGGGTGTTAAAAGAGTAAAATTCTACGTAAAAAAACAAAGATTTTGATAATTCTCAGTAATTAATAAAAATATTCAGAATTTGAAATGACCTGGTTTTTAATCATGACTAAAATTTTACAATGTCTTTTCGGGGAATAATTTTTCATTATAATGTTTTATGTTCTTATCACATGTATGATATAAGAGGTATAAATGTCATTAGATCTGCAAACATTTACTTTTTCAAATTTTTATACAGATCCAAATATCCAATTATGCATGTCTAAATGTGAATTAATCCAAATGTTTGAGAGAGACGCGGTAAATACAGTCCCATTTTTTGATTGTAATTGAATGAATCGGTTGTAAGTAGTATCTGTCATTTGTAAAAATAAACAGCGGAAGTATATAACTTTCAAAGCAAATTGTAAAAACTGTACATAGGATTTTAAACCGCCGCATACAATCAATAGTTTATTTCATTAACTTTAATTTCCGTATGGTCTGCTGCTTGCATTTATTCATTGAAGATGTGCATATAGACTTTGAAATATACATATTTCATCCTCCAAAAACTGACGAAAATTTTACCCACAGTACAATGCGACATACATAGTAGAAAATCGACGCACTATCCTCCGGTTCAAAACTCATTATTTTTTTGGTTTTTTTGGGGGGGGGTGTTTTTGTTTGGTTTTTTTTTTATTTTATTCAGAAACAAATACAGTCAATTGTGAGGTAATATCTCCGCATAGACCCTCTAAATATATCTTCATCCCTGGGGTGCCAGGGGCCCCCTGGATCAGATAGGATATAATATATTATATACTGTATAATGTAAATATACTTTGTAAATATTTTTTTTAATATTTCTTATTATTGTAAGTTTTCCATTGAAGAAAAATGTACGAGGCATATACATACAATTGCAAATATATATCAATATGTTTATATTTGTAAGTGTATAACAATTTGTAATTATGTTCTATAAAAATTATAGTTGTGAACCGCACAACACATATACTACAAGACGTCAACAACTTTACGCACGGACAAAGAGTTTCTTAAAGATTAACAAACAAACATTTCATTTCCGGGAATATTTTTATCAACTCATGAAAGAAACAATTAAAACAGCATTAAATGCTTCACAATTAAAACTACATTTTTCAACTGAATTATTTCGTTACTTTTTCATTCTACGTCAATCATTCGCCTGAAGCTACGTAATGTTTAATTATGACGTCACGTGGCGTAAGAACACACAGTGGAATATCAAAAATTTATCCCATGAGTGATATCCACCGCATTTTGAGATAAACATGTGATAAATATGTATAACATACATGTTCAATATAATCACATCATTAGGCAAGTATGCGACAGAACTAGCTTCAACATTCACAGTCCTAATTTGCCTACCGCAAAAATGTGTTCTAATACATTACATACCTTCATATGAAACTTGTTCGTTTAAGACTCTGCATTTCATTTTATATTTGTAAATTTTACTTGCTATAAATGACAAAGTGTTATCTAAGATAAAGGTATATTTGTCGCTGATAAAAATAAAGTCAATAGCAATAACTTTCCATGTAACATCTATTTCTAGTATCAATGAAATTTTCCGCCAAAGTGGCATTAACAATTCACATTCAAAAATCAAATGCTTTATATTTTCTAGCATGTTGCAATTATTACAGTTCCCATTAATGTTTTTATCCCATTTACTAACCGACAAATTTGTGGTCAACAGGTTATGAGGTATAATTAAAGTCAGATACAGATTTATCAAATAATGAACGAACCTTGTTCTTGTAAATTATATTAAAATATTACTTTTATATTCTGAATTCCTTACACCAGGTATTTTCCAGAATAGATTTTTGAGATTTCTTTTTTTTTTTTTTAAATGTTGTAGAAAAAATTAGACTTTTTATTAGAAGTTTCTTCTAGCTTTCCTCCAAAATAGAAATGCAACTTAGCAGGTGATTTTGTTAAATCTATGGTTCGTAAAACTATCCTTGAAAGGTGCATCTTGAATGCACTTTTAACTATTAAGTATCCACATAAAAATCTGTTTGTGGGTGCCAAGCATCCTTTATTATCACTTAATGTTTTAAAGCCGTTCTCATTAAAAGGGTCTTTAACTTATAATAAGCCACCTTTAGTCCAACTTGAAAAAAATAGTGATTTACCCTTAAAACAGAATATATAATGTTTTATTAAACCAGATATTTTGATTAGCAAAATCGATGAATGAATTATCTTTTCATTCGTTAAAGGCCACAAGGACACAGGGAGGGACTTTAATTTAAATTCTTCGTATTGTGTAATGTTTGAACTGAGAAAAAAAGGAATATCGATATAATGCCTAACTACACAAGCGTTTAAAAGTGAGACTAGACTACTTTTATTTTGAATGATTTTCGAGACCTATGAAGCTTTTATGGCTTTAAGTTTTGATTTTAAGTCTGTAATGCCAAAGTAATACCAATGTAATACCAATGTAATACTAATGCCCCCGCCGTCGTTTATGTTTCTAATTAAGGTGTTACGCTTGATTCGCTCACGATTCCCCAAAATAAAGGAGAATATCATTGTATCGATACTTTTTATGAGGACTGTGCAGGCTTTTCTGATATAGTAGCCGTGTACAAGACCTTTGAGATTAAAAGAGAGTTTATAAGCTGACATTTTCCAAAAATAGTTAATTTTCTACTTCGCCGAGAGTCAAGTATTTTTTTAATTCCTAAAGTTTACATAACCAGATTTTTTTTCATTATTTTATACGGTTTTGTTATGCCCCCTATATATACCAAGACAATTGATTGTTGCAAAATTGATTTTTACACCTTTAAGAGTTGTCTCTCTTTCCATAGTATATTTAAACACTCCCAATGGAATACATTCCGTCTTTGATAAATTCAACTTTGTTCCTGATACAGATCCAAAACTTTTAATGATTTGATAAGATGTTCAAGTGAATCTATGTCCTTAACTAGAAAAGTACTATCATCTACATGTTATATGTATTTAATTTCATTTTTGTGTATTGCTTTTTTTAAATCCTTTTACACAATGAGAATTATTTATTTTTGTAGGTAAAATTTCCATCACAAAGAGAAATAAAATTGCAGAGACAGGACACCCTTCTATAATACCTCTATACATCTGACATTTTCTAAAAATCCAACCGTTATTTTTTATATAAAAATATGGATTTGTATATAACATTTTGATCCATTTAACAAAATTTTAGCCGAAGTTAAATTTTCTCATTGACTGAAGCAGAAACTCCCATTCGACAGTCAAACGCCCTCTGCAAGTCAGGATTCTTGATTTTTTGCTTTTTTCCCAATAATCAAAAATAAAAAATAAGCCTAGCGTTGGTTCCTATATAACGCCCTTTAATATATCCAGATTGATCGGGATTAATTTATCTGTATGTTTTTTTAAACGCCGAGAAATAACGCATGCGATAATTTTGTAATCACAATTTGTTAAACTTATAGGACGGTAGTTTTGAAGTTCATCCAGATGACCTTTCTTATGAATCAAAGACAAAACAGAACATTTTTGTGTATTTGTTAGTTCGTTATCCTCAAAAGATTTTAGTAGCGCATCGTACATATCCTGTTTTAAAACTCATAAGTTAAAAAATAAGTATCTGTTTCCAAGAGAGGGGCAGGCCCCTTCTGCGCCCCACACCTTGTCGATATGTGCCCGTTCTAACAAAATGAATTTCACTCCTGTGTCAAAGAGAAAACACGCAAACATATATAACAAGGGTTTTCCCTTTCCAATATCTCTGTCATTATCGTTTGCCCAAGAAGGAAGCTTTTCTCAACATTTAGTTTGAAATGTAATTGTTTGGTCTACGAAACAACATTTTAACAATACCAGTTTTTATTTACAAGTGTTTTGTTACATTCAATAAAACATTCAAATTAATTTAACAAATTTATTTTTTAAATCCTTAAATGCATTTATATAAACACGTCGCATGTAGGTGCATAGTGTAATTTATCTATTTGGATATTATTCACATCATTTTACATGTACAGTAAACAATCTCATGATCCTGAAAAAAAATCCCTTCTCACAAAGAGAAAGATATAACAAGTGAATGTTACAACACAACTAACATTTTGAACCAATTTTATTTAAAAAGATGCAGAGCATTTAGATATTTACAAATCACAATTCAATAATGCTCAGTCTGTAATACACACACACACACACAGTTTGTTTACATATAATACACACACACAGTTTGTTTACATATAATACACACACACACAGTTTGTTTACATATAATACACACACACAGTTTGTTTACATATAATACACACACAGTTTGTTTACATCAGATATTGTATTTTCTTCACTTTACCTGTGTAGTACTCAGCCACAAAGAGGTTGTCTCTGGTGTCCACACATAAACCCCATGGATACTGTAAATGACAGTTGTCAATGTAGCGGAGGAACTGTCCGTCCTGATCCAGGATGTGGATACGGTGGTTGTTACAGTCTGCTGTCAGGATCCGACCCTGGCTGTCTGTTGTGATGCCGAGTGGATCAAATGATCCCTTGGTAGTAGAGGGAGGACCAGTGTAGGTAAACCGGAGTTTCCCGGCCTGATTGACCACCACTACTGCACGGGCTCCACAGTCTGACACACAGATATCTAGGTTCCTGTTCTCACTGATGTATTTACTGTCACCAGATGAATAGAGAGGTTGTCCTTTGTCGTCGTACTGAATACTTTGTTTCTCTGTGGAGCCAGAGTAACACACAACTTTTGTTTGTTTATAATCATCACTGTCCATGACAACCAGGAGGTCACCAGAGGAGGTACTACAGACACCGAGAGGTCTCCACCCCTGTAGTCTGATCACTGTCTGTATCTGTGTATTCTTCACTATGTTCACAGTTCTATCTATGTAATCAGTATAAACTAGATCCCCACTCCTTGTCACTGCTATGTCCTGTGGAACGTTCCCTGACTTGGTTTGGACTGACTTCACTAGTTCCCCCTGCAGGTTGTAGAGACTCATTATCTTATTATTATAACTACACGTCCAGATTTCTTCATCACTGTGACAAGTAACACTGCGTAAGTATTTATACTGTGTCTGTATGGTGGAGATGATCCGTGGCTCATCAAGCAGTGGTTTGAGAGGAGAGGATCCAGCTTCTGAGGTTTCCATGGTGTAGCCATGTTCCTCTGTTGTAATGGAGAATGCTGACAGGGAACCAAATTGTTGGTAAAGTTGTTCTGGGCTAATTTTCTGAGGGGTGAAGTTTGGTAGAGACACTGTGAGTTTAGGAGGCAATCTTCTGAATTCATCATTCCTGGATTTGTAGGCAGAGACACGGCTGACATCATTGGAGTCCAGTAACTTCTTCAGATCAGTGATGCTCTGTGTGATTTCAGTAATGGTGCGTGTGATTTCATCTTCCTGTTTGTTTAAGACAGCCAGGTGTTTGGCGTCCATTTCATCAAGATCAGATTTCAGTTTCTGTATAATGGTGTCTATTTCTCTGTGCCAGACTTCTCCATGTTTGTCTATTGCTGATGTTAATTTCTGAGAGTTATTTTTCAAGTCAGCTTTCTGAACTGTGATTTTGTTTGCTATCTCCTGGTATTTGGGAGAAAGGATATTTTTAAATTCATTCAAATCTCTTTGTAAATCTTCTTTTTTACTTTTAAAGGTGTTTAAAATGTCTACCAATTTATGACTTTGGTGATCACCAGAGGAAATACAAGGGGCACAAATAGAAATGTCACATAGTTCACAGAAATGTTTACATTGCTCCTGGGCATGTAATTGGCAAATTGGATAATTTGGAGTAGATCTCCGTTCTTGAAATGGTACCACCTGATGTTTTTTGGATAGGTCCAACATATGGTCCCCAACACAAGCTTTGCAGAGATTGGTCTGACAGAAGTCACAGTGTAGTGGGGGGACAGGAGTATCACACACATCACAACGCACCACATCCTGGGCACTGTGTGGGGGGTCCATGGTCAAGTCCTTTATGTTTGATGCAGGGTAGAACCTGAAATATACATGCATATCATTACTTTTAATTCTCTTGGAATCTATCATATTTCTATACATATAAGTACATTCTTTACCTTAATAAAATGCTTTTCTTATCATAACAAAAGTTTTCAATCTTAAGTATGCAAGCAAGCATATTAACAACATATCAAACAGTTTTAAGTATATTTTTCATGATCCACAATTTTTTAAAATCATGATTATTGAACCAAGCATCAAACATGTCAAATGTTGAATGTTGGTCATCATTTTATTCAATTTTCTTTCTCTTTTTAATCCATATCTGAAACTTGTTATCTCAATTATGAATTACACACTATGAAAAAATGTCAGTTTCATTCCAATTAAATTTTTAATGTACTGAAATTCCCTTTACTATAAGTTTCCAGCTTCCCTGATGTTTAAAATGAATCCATGTGAAAGGCAAAAGCAGATTTCAGTTGTATATGGCAATTATTGTGGTCTGTAATTCATTAATTTTGGCTGGCATCAAATTTTACAAATTTAGTCAATTGAAAGCTATGTAACTTAGTGGATGATTGTCTACCAATAAGATAACAAATTTAATATTTTAAAGATGAAAACACAATATTTGTTGCTATTGGTCTACTTTGTAGTGATTTTTTACTGATACATTCCTGTAGCCCATTACATCTACAAACCTTGTACACTTTGGTTCATGCTGACAATGTACTGATGTTGTAATGGACGTTCAGCTGAGGAATTTTGTAGTTTCTCAAGAGACAGACCTATAAATAATAACAAACAAATCAAAATCAATAACATCAATTACCAAATGTTGGTTTCCAAAAAACAAATTTCATAATTACAGATTTTATCATCTTACATCAAATTAAAGGTTATAAAGTATCTAATCAGTGAAAATGTTTACATCCATAGAAGAATTTGTACTTTCCAGTACTGTTTATTTTTATGACAACTTTATAATTTCAAATGATATCGCAAAGTAACACCAACAAGAGATAGAGGGTTCCTGTGCCTTGCATTCATGCATGTTGATCTACGGGGGGGGGGGGGGGGGGGGGGGCTGCGGCAGTGTGATATGTTCCTTTCTGTACTGGGGTGCGACCAGTTCCCGTCGAGTACCATTTCTCGCCAGTGCATGTTACATCATTTTTCGTATACAAGTTTATTTGTTGATAAAATGACGTAACAAAGCACTGGTGAGAAATGGTACTCGGCCAGAACTGATCGCACCCCAGTATCATAAAAAAAAAATAAATAAACATCATACATTTTCACCTGAATGTGTAATAAAATTCAAGAGAAGGACTATGTTAACATACTAAAAAAGTAAAAGAAATCTGAAAGAGCTAAAAGGAATCTCTTTTTCTTTTGTGTTGATCATGTACATTATCTTAGCCAAAACACCTTGTAAAAAATAAAAACCAGTTGACACATATGATCTTGAAACAGACCTGTAGCCCTTTTCACAAAACATCTTACGATCAATTTTTATCGTAAGTGAAAACTTAAGATTTTGTTTATTTTCACAAAACATCTTATGAGATTGTTCTGTGTAAAATTTGTTGTAACTTTACAACAGCACATACCCTCTCTTAAGTATTTCAAAACTGTTAAAAATCATCCATTGATGTAAAATATATATATGAGATACAGCTAAAATTAACGTTTAGAGTGACATTATACCATTATTTTGCATTATATAGCAGTTAATGCCAGTTATTGTAAAAAAAAAAAAAAAAAAAACCACATATAAAATCTCAAAAATATTTTACGGCAAGATTTTCCTACTTCACACTAAACACACATTGTAATTGTGACGTCATATTTTGATTTCTTCTACATCATATTTGATTTCACTCAATGTAAGTGGTGTATAACTTCAGTTTTGTGTCCTGTTAATGAGAACTTTAGTTTATTTATACGTTTCTCCTCTTTTATCAGAATTACTAAGTGAATTGAGATCGTTGCTAGGGAAACAATAACTCATAAGTAAATCTAAAGTGAAACCTGTTAAAAATGCGTTAGTGAAATGCACCTAAGATTTCTCATAAATGATTCTTAAGCAGGTTGGGACCAATCGCCGATATGGGCTATAATAGCCCGTTTTGGATATAGTATAAATTTACAGTGCAAAAAATATAAACTTTTTATTTTGCAAAAAAAATCATAAATCCGCATCAAAATACATCAAAATGAGAAACATTTAGTTAACAACTTTTCCTGCAACCCCACCGTTGCAAAGATTGATCCCTCAGAAAATGCCAAATTTCTTGGGGATCATTCTCACAAAACGTAGGTTTACAGAAAAACTTGCTTACCAAAATTTGTTGCATTTAATGTATATCAATTTGGATTTTTCACAAAAAATTGCCATTTTAAAAATTCTTTTTTGCACTGAAAATTTATACACCAAATGGGATATTATATCCCAAACGGGCTATTAAAGCCCATTTGGGCGATTGGTCCCAGCCTGTTAGAGTCTTACACAAAATCTTAAGATTTTTTGTGAAAAGGGCTACTGAACAATACAATGTGAAACTATTATCATAATGTGATCTTGGTTTAGCTGTAGGGTGGGTTCACCATGCATCAGACACACCTTGGATCGGACAACTTTAGTTAAAAATTTACAAATAAATGTGCATGCACTCGTGTTGTTTCGTATATTCCTGAATTAGAACTAATGAACTTTATCATTATCAAGAACTTGAAAAGCACATTGTAAAAATATAGCATTATAGGCATCATTAAATAAAGTCATATAAATAAGTCATCATTAAAAATTTGGTTACTAAGATTTTACACAAAAGCATAATTTGAATGTTCCGTATTTGAATGTGATTTAGTGAAAATGCACCCTCTACCCAAAACAATTAAAAAGATGTTAGTTTTGAAACAAAATTTTAGTCTAAGAAATATGATCAATTAATGTCAAGGTCATTTTTGCGCCATGTATTCATTTCACCATGGACAGTTTTCAATGAATGATTTTTTCTAATAATTAGCATGTGAGGTGCCTATTCCTTGTGTTATACCATTAATGCACATGAAAAAAAAAATAATTGATAAAGATTTCTCCTCCGACCATTAACATCCTAGTTTTACGAATATAGCATTTTAAATCCAAAGTTCCTGTAGGTACTGGCACGATAAAGAACCCCTCACTGAATAAATATTCCTTTTAACAGAAGCACTATAATAGTATAAAATCCCGACTGTAAATCAAGGATTTACATAAAAACAAATCTAAAGAGCAATTAATAAATTCATTTTTCTGAACCTCTGAATTTCAGCATGTTAAAAAGAAAATTTTGTTATTTTTAATCTCTACTGTTTAGATATTCGATGCTTGGTAAATATTGTCTGATCCATAGTGAAATAGCTCAATACTTCATTAATTTGCTTTACTTTCTATGTTTTTAACAAATTCACTATTTTTTTATTCAATAATTAAGCAAGGGGAAAACCTGTAACATTTAAAACAAGTTTTATTCATAGACTAAAATTGATGCGTGATCAAAAAGAAAAATCCAAGGGAGTCCGATGCATTGTGAAATCACCCTATATAGGTTATCAATAATATTTGTTATACTCTGTCCCAAGATATCCTGGATTCACATTTTGCTTATAATTACTCTATATTTATAAATACCTCTGGGTTCAAACGACGCTCATTCAAAAGTATGACAAATTTCCAAGATATTTCCATTGAAATGCCCCTTTAGCTGATCATGATTCAATACACGGCTAAAAAATGTAATGTCTATGGGGATTTTGTATTGAAGCAGACCCGAATGATAACGTTGAAAAATTGCGCAAGGTATTCCGAGTTCTGAATGGAGAAAAGTTGTAAACATTCCCCATTATAAATCTCCGTAAGAAATCTTTTTTCGTTCCTGTGAACTTTTATGAGTGAAAAATGATAATGTGTCAATGAAGATATCTTGGAAATTTTCCCTTTCATCGATTTCAATTGCACTTCTTTCACAAGTATGTGTATTTTTATTCAAAATCGGTCAAATGTGCTGCATAAATATCTTGGGACAGACTATAATTAACCTACTGTCATAAGTTATCTGTTACAAGTTTTAGGAGAAAATATCATACGTTAATATTAACCCAGCTCAGTGCAGATATTTTCAATCTTGTTTTTTGATAAGCAATTTTAAAACTTTCATTGCCAAAGAAAAATACAAAAATGTACATTTAACAAGGCTATCTAGTCCGAAATATCTGACATTTTCCTCGCCTTTTTAACGATTTTGACATTTTCTTGGCATGTAAAATATCAAAATCGTTAATAAGAGCAGGAAAACGTCATAATGCATTTCGGAATATTAACTATCCTACACATTCATGCTTCAAGATTAAAAAAATCCACAATATGTAGCACTTACAATGTTTCTTAGCGTTAATATCATTTACATTTTAACAGCGTTAAACAACCGATGAAGTTCCTCCAAAAGTTCGTCCAAAATGGCGAACGTGGATTGCAGCAGGCGTTTTCCGACCGTGACCCTATATAATTTAGGTTACGGGGCGATTCGTACCGAGACGTTTCGCTCCGACTGACGATTTTTGATGGGATCAATTTCATTGACTAATACGTTTAACATTATGGTAGTATAGGATTATTTAATTAATGTAAGAATAGGGTACCCTATTACAGCTTAAATAAGCAAGCTTATATTTTTTTCTCAACAAATGGTTAACCGGGGGGGGGGGGGGGGGGGGGGGGGGGTCGCAGAGCATAGCGTACCTATAACTTCACTATTCATTGACATGTCTTTCTCTTGTAATTATAATAATATGTCATGTACTTGTCTGTTCTGGACTCAAATGATCTGTATTCTGTATTCTATAACATCAATTTCACTCACTGTTAATTTTATTCCTTTCAATTCATTTTTTTACATGCTCCCAAAAAAGTGTGTGGGGGGGGGGGCAACTCCATGTTAATTTACTTTTTTATATTTTTTTGGCTGCGAGAAAAAGTGGGGGTGGGGTGGGGGAGAGCCCCTCCCCCCCCCCCCCCCTCCCGATGCTACGTGCCGTCATATCTAGATATAGACACATTACGTAGACGACTATATATTAATATTTACATAGCGGGTATGTTCCGTATGCAGGCAAAATACACAAACATTTTACGCGCATTTATATCGAACATGGCAACCACCCTTTGATTTTCATAATTACAGTTAGGAAGATGACTATATATTCTGTATTCTAATTTAACATATATCAGTTTGATTTCTCATGAGTTCATGAGTTCAAGTTCATGAGTTCAGTTTATTCGCTCAAACCAAATAAATTGGTACAAGAGGGACATATATCTAGAATACACAAAAATACAAATCGTCAGAGGTACATACATGTACATATAGGTACATTTTCATACAGGAAAAAAATATGAATAAAAAAGGACATACTATAGAATCACTACTTATGTAAGACTATGGTATAAAGGATCAAAATGGGAAAACAATCAAGGGGAACAGACAGCATCGAAAATATTTGAAATAAATACACACAATTTTCTTAGCGATTTACGGTTGTAATTGGTCATTCTACTGTCCAGCGTGTTTAAAATATCACATGAATAATTCTGATTCTTACACTTCAAAACCGTCACTGAGTTAATTGTAGTTATAATCGTCGCATGTTTCTATAGTATCTAGATAAACGCCTAGACTAGAGTGTATTGTATTGTTTATTACCAAGAACCATACGATTCATAGGTTTAACATATATACATTAATGAATTTTACAAACATATGTTGACATTTTTTTAAAGTCTACGGGTGTGCGTAGCAATGTACAATAGCAGTGTTCATAGCAGCGTACATACGATTACAATGACAAAATGAGGATGATAAGTATAAAAGTAAACAAGATGATGGAGAGGATATTCTCAAAACAGAAGAAAAACAAGATATTTTTATCTTAATTTTGAGCATTTGTAAAGGTATTTGCCCAAATTACACAACTCTTTGATATTCTTTGTTGACAGTGATTGAACAAATTAAAAGGCAGAAGGCTTTTTATAATAATATTTTTTTTACATACATCTTTCTTATTTCTTTATAAAATGGACAGATTAGAATAAAAAGGTGGAACAAATTTATTCGTACATATTTTCATTTACCTATTGCTTCATCATCGATTCATACTTTTTTTTAATGATTTTTTTGTGTGTGCTTTTAACAACCTGTACCGGTACATGTATCTTTGAAAACGGCATACCCGGTCATTTCACAAGGGGGGGGGGGGGGGACAACTTTCCACATTGTTGTATACATTGTTTTGAAACCCCTTGTTCAGAAGTAAATGCTTCTAATTAAAGTTTATAACGGGGACTTCACACAGTAAGTAATGTTGAAAAAAGTTAAGCACGTATGCAAAATACTACATTGACAAGCGTTTAAAAAAGATATTCTGACATTCTTAAATTATCTATATACCTGTACATTACCTTTTCATGCGATTAAAAGAAATATGTATAAAAAAAAATCAAACTATTATAACCGCCGGGTTTGTACCGTATGGGGTATTTTCTGTCCCGGGCGATTACTAGGGAATTAGCTCAACACTCGCTGTATTTTCCACATTTATTCCAGTTAATAACACAATTATACAAACAGTTACTCTCCACTCCGTACACATTAAAAAGGGGGAACTCGCTTATTAATAATTCTAACTTAATGTTAACCTACATATGACAGTGAGGGAAAACGTAACGGATTAGACGGACGACTTGTATCTTGACTCTTAACCTCTATCTATCGAACTCTGACTCTATTCTCTTCTAACTTACAATCCTCTGTAAAACATATAATATTATTTTACTGGCGTGACCCTCTAAATAATTGACATGTATAAATCATCCAATCAGAGAATATATTTCTTGATCCCTAACTGACCATTGTCCAGGTAAACGCCCATTTATTCACCTGCGTTAATCCGCTAATTGTTATGTAATTGTATTAACTCTATTAGTGTCAAACACACATATCTGAGCTGAAACCATTGTCCATCAATCCTGCCTTTCCAATAAGTATATTTCCTAAAGCTACACTTGATTACTTTGATGTCCTATTTCTTTGTTACAGTTAAGACGTTTGATAAACATTAATTTACATTCTATCACATCACAGTCAGGAGGAATTTCACGATAATTAAGAAGACTAAATAACGTTAATTTATACCAACAAGCTAAAACTATAGAAAATGTTCGCAACATGTAAAATATACATTTTACGTGGTGATAATACCCTCTTGTCCCCAAAGGATTCTCCGAATCCGTAAAATTTAAAGAGAGAACCATATAAATATATATCGTAGTAGTGAATGAAATTAAATAAAGAGAGAAAAAATTGCAAATTAAACGAGTTATTAGAAGAAAAAAAAATGGGGTGGGTGCAACATATTGGGTCAAAAATTGGGTAAAGTAGAAAAATATATGGAACGGAGTGGAGCATAAACATGAAAAAAAAATGCAGATAATTACAAATGATGGATATTATTTTAAGATTGTTCATAATCAGTTTCAAAAGAATTATTCTATAAAGTCTTATGTCACATGCGTTTAAAAAATAATCACTGTCATGTTCTTCATTCATCTAATGAAGGTATTTTACACGTACGCTCGAACACATCATAGTATAGCGTACAAATTAATGTTCACAGTTTTTGTCCGGAAACAAGCGTGGAAGGTATCACAGTGACGTCGCATGTGTCCACGGTAGGAATTTCACGGTCCTGGAGCTTCCGTAAAATGATCCATTTGATAAATACTGTTCAAAGTCACCAGTAATCAATAACATCACACACATTGCAAATATTCTGTATGAACATCCTAATCATCAATTGATAATTATTTTATGACAATACTAAAAAAAATGAATACAAGTATAACAGGAAAGCATGACCATTTGCATAAACACTGTCGCTGTTTGACTGACACTTTAACCGTTAATCATTTACAATTTTAATTTATTTTCTAAAGTAAACACCAGCACTTCAAGTCACAGTATCAATATTACTGATCTATATTTAACCTGAGAAAAAAAAATGTTCAAGACTGATCACATGAATTGACTAGAACACTAACTTGGAAATGGGAGATAACAACAGTAACAATTCTACGATTTTTTTTTTTTTTTTTTTTAATAGAAGTTAAAATTACCTCATTATTAATTAGAAAAGTCAACAACATAGGACCTGTGCATCACTTGCAGTAAGTTGTAAAATATGTGATTTTCTAGTTTGGCCTATACCTCATGTATTTATTTATATAAAAAAAAAAGTGTGAAATTTTTCTCTTTGTTTATTGATGCTGTGTCTGAGTTTAGACGACCAAGCTCGTCACTTCTTGCTCGCTAAACCGTTAACAGAGTCAGAATATGGGTGACGAGTCCATATACTAAGCCTGTTTGACAAAAAAAAATATATTATTTATGGATTTTTAATTTTGAAATGATATTTGACTTGATCAATTTCTACGCCGTCTTTGCCTCCTACGCTCACTTTTGACTCGAAAGTACTCTTGTATCAACGCGTTCGGAATATTTTCTTCAGGTTCCCACGAATTATCTGTACTACTAAAACCTTCCCACTTTATTCGAAAATATCTTTTCCCGCGCATAATTTTGTCCTTAATGATTTTCTCGACATTATACCTGCGCTCATCATCGTCGGAACTTTCGTCTTCCGCGTCGGAATTATTCTCGACATCCTGGTCATTATCCGACGATGTCGATTCATCGTCGCTGGAACTCACCTCCTCATCCTCTTCTTGGAGCGGATCTAGTCTGTTTGTCGGGCGGATTTCAGGATCATGAAAAGGTTTCAGATCATCCGCATGCGCCGCAGACTTTAACTCAGTGTTATTCTCACACCATCTAAGATTGTACGTGTTGTTTCTATTGTCTGCAATAATGTAGAAAGGACCAATCCATTTGTCACAGAGTTTAGGAGACAGACCAATCTTTTTCTTCTTAGTCCTTAGCCATACTTTATCGCGTATGCTAAATTCTGGGGGTACCGCTCTTTTGTCATGCTGCGCTTTGTACTTTTCTTGGGCTTCCTCAATATTTTTCGCCGCTAATTCTCTAGCTTTTCTGAGTTCTGCATGTAAACTGTCAATGTACACCTTGGCATTTTCGCCGACAACTTCTGCAGGGTTCAAAGATGTATCTAAGGGTGTTCTGCATTCTCGTCCAAACATTAGATAGTAAGGGCTGTACTGGGTGGACTCTGTAGCTATCGTTGTATTCATAGCAAACGTAATTGGGTCTAGCAGTTTTGGCCAGTTTGTTTGTTCTGCATCAGTGTAAGTTCTAAGTTTAGTCAAAATGGAACCATTTGCTCTTTCCACTGCTGCATTTGTCTGAGGTCTGTAACTCGACGTTTTTAATTTTGTAATTTCAAAAATTTTGCAAATTTCGGTCAAAACTTTTGACATAAATTGTTGTCCACGATCTGTAAGAATTGAATCGGGACTGCCATATTTACAAATGATTTTTCTGAAGAAAATATCTGCTACTGCAATTGCCGAAATATCTTTGAGGGGAAATGCCTCTGTCCACTTTGAAAATGCACACGTGATAACTAGCACATGCGTGTATCCCTCTGAACTTGTTTTTAACGGACCTAGTAAGTCAAGATGAACTCTTGAAAACACGTCGTGTACTGGTAAAGGTCTGAGGGGAGCTGGATGTTTATGTTTGTTATCCTTTGCACGCTGACACGAAATGCACGTTTGAACATACGTGCTAATATCTGCATGTAGCGAAGGCCAAAAGTATTTGTAGCGTATTGTCTGATATGTTCTATCTTTGCCTTGATGACCTCCGAGCAAGGAGTCGTGATATGACTTCAACACGTCATCTCGCAGCTGATGTGGTACAGCTAGTTGTTTGACTAGTCTATCGACGCAATGACCTCTACCTTTTGGATAATAAAAATGGTACAATACACCTTCATCTAGTACATAGTCTTGAGATTCTAGAATGACTCTCCTGTCAACACGTCCTCTGTTTGGTAGTTCTTTATCTACTATGTACGCAATAATGTCTTTGAAATCAGAGTCACTCCTTTGAAATTCTATTAATTCCTCTTTTGAGACTGTTGTTATCTCATGCACACAAGCCAATGGATCAAAATCCGTGTAAATGGCCTCTGTCTGAACTTGTATGCTCTTTGCTTTATTTTCACCCTTGATCATTGCAATGTTTTGATCCTGTGGATACTCCCGTCTACTGAGAGCATCTGCATTTGAGTGTATTCTACCCTTCTTATGTGTGATATCAAACTGATAACCCTGAAGGAATATAGCCCATCTAGCCAATCTGCTATTTGTTTCTACCTCTTTCAATTTCTTGACAAACGTGATTGCACTATGATCTGTGAAAACCTGAAATTTCTTATTTGTTAAATAAATTCTATAGTGTTTGATTCCCTCTACTAAAGCCAGGCACTCTCTATCAGATATCGACCAATTTCTCTCGGCCGGTCTGAGTGCGCGTCCACCGTAAGCTACAACGGTCTCTCGCCCTTTAGCATCTTTCTGTCCCAAAATGTAAGAAATTGAAAATCCTGAAGCATCCGTGTACAAAATAAATGTGTTATTGAAATCAGGGAATGCCAAAATTGGTGCTTCAGTAAGTAGTTGTTTGAGTTTGTCAAATGCCTTTTGACACGGTTCGTCCCAACAAAATTTTGTTCCCTTAACTAGTAGCCTATTGAGGGGGGTAGCAATGTCTGCAAAACCGTGAATGAATTTGCGGTAATAATTCGCAAGTCCCAAAAATGCTCTGATGTCAGTTGTATTTTTCGGTTTCGGGAAAGATTTGACAGCTTCTACTTTTGACATATCTACAGAAATTCCATCTTTTGAAATAACATGGCCTAAATATTTCACTTCCTTGACAGCAAAATTACATTTTGATGGTTTGAGGCGCAAATTTGCCTCTCTGAGTTTTTGAAAAACTTGATCTAAATGAAATAAATGTTCGTCAAAATTCTTTGAGAAAATGAGAATATCGTCCATGTAAACTAGTGAATACTTCCAGTTTACATCACGAAGTACATCTGACATCACAGACATAAATGCGCTGGGACTTCCCTGTAAACCAAAGGGGATGCGCTTGTACTGGTACAAACCTTCATGACATACAAATGCCGTTTTGTGTTTTGTTCTGGGGTCTAGATTTAATTGCCAATACCCAGAGAACATATCAAGAGAGCTGAAAATTTGCGCATTGCTCTCTCCCAGTGTGTCAATAATATCTTCCATGCGTGGCAACGGAAAATTTATTGGCTTTGTTACCGAATTTAACTTCCGGTAATCTACGGCAAATCTGTAATCGCCGTTTTTCTTCCGAACAAGAACCACGGGACTTGACCATTCGCTCGTTGACGGCTCAATTATGTCGTTGTCCAATTGTTCCTTGACTTGGCGCGAAATTTCCGCGCGTGCTCGCGGGGATGCGCGGTACGGTCTTTGTCTAATCGGATTAGCGTTTCCCGTGTTTATTATATGCGGGTGGCGATTTGATTGACCTAACTCTGATAAATCTTTGGCAAAGACGTCGCGATTTTGACCAAGCATATCTAAAAGTTTTTCTTTTTCACTAATTGACAAATCACACTGAGAACAATCAATACCCATATCTATTGCTTTTTGAGCGTTTGAAGTTTTGCATTGCTTATCTGAAAGTGACACACACGAAACCTGTTTGTTTTCATTTCCAATTTCTGAAGTAACATTTTCAATTTCATAGAATTTGCCTACAGATAAGTCTTTTGATAAGTTTATCTCTGAATTAGTCGGGTTCATAACTCTTGCTACAGATTTGTTGTCTTTCATTTGAACCAAGCAAGTTGCTCCTACAACCGAATGAGTACCAGTCAATGCGGAATTCATTTCAATGACACCAATTTTTGACTTTATGAAATCTTTGTGATTTGACTGAACTGGTAAAATAATTTCAGATCTGGGGGGAATTTTCACACTACTGATCAATGAAATATTGCACACAAAACTTTCATCTTTTCTCAGAAATGGGACAACTGAAATACCTTTCTGCAAAATCAAATTTCCTTCAGAAAAATCAATTTTAGCATTTTGTGTTTTGAGAAAATCTAGGCCTAAAATCAAATCTTGAGAGCATTGATCTGTGACATGAAATGACTGATGAAGCTCAAGGTTGCCAATTTCAACTGGAATTGTAGTTTGACCATTTATTTTGAGATGAGTGCCAGTAACACCTCGTGCAAACGTAACTGAATTTTGAAGAGGATAATTTCTGTGCAATTTCGCCTTTTTGTATAGCTTTTCAGATATGATAGAAATGTCTGCCCCTGTATCAACTAAAGCTGAAACAACATGACCGGCAACCCTAGCTTTGACCTTGTTTTGATGTTCATTGCTAGAAACGGACCCAACAACTTTTTGTTTTTGACGGGGCTTCGAACGTTTGAATTTGGATGGGCACATTATTGCAATGTGTCCGATTTTCTTGCATAATCTACACATTCTAGTAATACAGCGACATTGTGAAGGAAAATGGTCACACTTACCACAACGAAAGCATGGTGTTCTGTAATGTTTGGGCGGTTTTCTCTGTTGATTTGCACAATGGGACACATTTGTATTAAAAGACACAGATTCGCACTTTTGATATGGGAGCACATTTTGAAAATTTTGATTTACAAACACATTTTCGGAATTTTGATAAGGTGGCACTATTTGATTTTCTTGATCACAAACTTGATTCACACACTCTGTATCACGAAGCACTTTATTTGATATTTCGTCGACCCTTTTCTGCAGATTTTCAAACACTGAATTGATCGCTTCCACTTCACTCGCCTCCGCTTTCTTCTTTCTTCTCTCTGCAACCTCAGCAACTCGGAGACGCTTTTCTATATCCTGTGGTGTCTTCCCGTCGTCATGTCCAACGGCGTTCATGATGTACTCTGGACGGGTATGGAACATGAATTTATCCATCAGGAATCGGTCAGGCAATTGGCTTTTCCTTGCTAATTCTGTGACGTCATTTATGTAGTCTGTAACATCTTCGTCTTTGCGTTGGTTGCGTTCAACAGCTTCATCGTATGCTACTAATCTGTCCGCGTTTGTTGTTCCATATTTTTCAAGAAATGAATTTTCTAACATTTCTTTATTCGTTTTTATTTCTTCAGGTAGATACTGGTACCATAGTAACGCATGTTCATCAAATAGTAGAGGCAGGAACTGTAGTATTTCTTCATCGTTAAGTTGTGTCGCCTTTGCGAACAAGTTAAACTGAAAAATCCATTTTTCGGCATTTTCTTTAAAATTCCCTTTAAACTTGGCTGGCGCGAATTTCGAAATATCCATATTGAACTTCATCTTCACTGCGTTTCAGGCGTTGTCCGTTCAGTAGTCTGTAACTTTTCGTCCTACCGCTCTTACACGTTTCCTCATGTCTAGGTTGAAATGTCTATTTTTCCTGTGAGAGGTACATCTTTGGGAAATCAGGATACTCCACCAATTATAACCGCCGTCTTTGTACCGTATGGGGTATTTTCTGTCCCGGGCGATTACTAGGGAATTAGCTCAACACTCGCTGTATTTTCCACATTTATTCCAGTTAATAACACAATTATACAAACAGTTACTCTCCACTCCGTACACATTAAAAAGGGGGAACTCGCTTATTAATAATTCTAACTTAATGTTAACCTACATATGACAGTGAGGGAAAACGTAACGGATTCGACGGACGACTTGTATCTTGACTCTTAACCTCTATCTATCGAACTCTGACTCTATTCTCTTCTAACTTACAATCCTCTGTAAAACATATAATATTATTTTACTGGCGTGACCCTCTAAATAATTGACATGTATAAATCATCCAATCAGAGAATATATTTCTTGATCCCTAACTGACCATTGTCCAGGTAAACGCCCATTTATTCACCTGCGTTAATCCGCTAATTGTTATGTAATTGTATTAACTCTATTAGTGTCAAACACACATATCTGAGCTGAAACCATTGTCCATCAATCCTGCCTTTCCAATAAGTATATTTCCTAAAGCTACACTTGATTACTTTGATGTCCTATTTCTTTGTTACAGTTAAGACGTTTGATAAACATTAATTTACATTCTATCACATCACAGTCAGGAGGAATTTCACGATAATTAAGAAGACTAAATAACGTTAATTTATACCAACAAGCTAAAACTATAGAAAATGTTCGCAACATGTAAAATATACATTTTACGTGGTGATACTATTCCGGGATTCGAACCCAATCAGAAAAATTTTTCAAGAAATTGTGTGACTGAATGTTATTTGTCTGTGTAACCATTCCATTTTCAAATTTATTTCATGGTCTTGTATAAGTTAATTAGTACAAACTTTCTTAGATAAAATTATACACTGCTTTACGTACAACGTTGCATGCAAAAAAAAAAGAAGAAGAAAAAAAGATTTACATCTAATACTGTAACTTTGATTTTTCCATTTTATCTACAACTCCTTTAGTTAGAAATAGCATAGGAACTGAAACACCCTCTTATATTTTTTGAACGATTTTTCCGTTGTACGGTAGGCGAGCGTTGCCATTGTGCTCTAAGACGTTATGATGAATACTCTAACGATCCATAAAATAAAATTTTGGTGTAATGATTATTTCGTGCAGTCCGTGATTTTTCTTAGGTCGCTGTAGGTTTTGACCAATCGATAAACGGGGCATGTAGATTTCAGAATTAACAATAAGTTTCCGCAAGAAATTGGAGGAATCATACTCGGCATCTTCGCTAGCTTGGGTGGTAGAGGAGCAGAGTGGTTCGTGAACCCTCTTCTTGCGAAGATGCACACTCGGTAGATGTAAATATAACATTACAAATAACACAATGTGTAATAATAGTACTTCTAAAGGCGACAGTTTATATCTCAATTTCTTGAGATTTTCATTAAAGATTTCCTCTACAACCTACAGCATAACAGTGTACACTTTAAATGAACAATATGTGCATTGGTATATTTATAATATGTCTATAACATTGTGTTTTTATATTATCTACACATGTTTTTCAGTAAACACTTGATAAGTTAAATAATCTTAGTAATGAATTCAAAGACAGATTCCTAATATTCCTTAGTAAAAGGTACTTTCGACATACTCATAAAGGGTCCCATTGGAAATAAAATTTAGAGGTTTCATGTGTTATTCTGGAATCACACGCACACTCTATTATGATATTTATTATTTCAAATATCAGGTCTTTCCTATTACCATCATTTATGCTACAAGTATGCATGTTTACATGTATGATGACATGATGCCAAATAAATATATAAATAGTCGTGTCAAATACAGCAGACACATTGGACTCACATGTTATATATAAATTATGTCAACAAAACAAAATCAATGAAGATTAATTCAAAGAAAGATAGCGATGTCATAGTAACAACAACAGAATATACGTTTTACCGAAATGTATTTAATGCCTTTAATAGTTGTAAAATAAAAAGTCGGTTGGTAGTTTAACAAGAGATGATTTTTTAAGCCAATTTTTATGGAATAACAAACTTTTTAAGGCCATTATTTTTTATAATTGGCTTAAGTGTGGCATATTACATGTATATGTTAAAGATATCTTTAATGAAATGGGGAAATGCACGATATAACATTTTCAAACAAATTAGTTAAAAAGAACAATTAACATTATTTGTGAAAATGTTATATTAAAAAGACCTGTCTAACCCTTTAGACAAAAATATACAAATGTAAGATGAATGTAGATTTGATGATGAAACAATGTCAATGAAACAATTTCTTTATGTATTGAAAGGTAAATTGAATGTCCAAAACACTGTTTTAAGAAAGATTGATTATATATTAAGAAATAATATTTATCAAGATATTTGTGATTATTTGTAAGGTTTGAGAATAGTTATCTTGTTGTTACTTGATGTGATAAATGGTGATGTGTGAAAATATGACATTGATTTTAATAAAAGAAAAAAAAACCCAAAACAACAGAATAGAGAAGTCAATGATTTCGTATGAACCTTTATTGGCAGTAAGTTCACCGTCAATGGAGACTCTACCATACGCGTCCAATAAAGGTTAACAGCCCGTGCCAACTTGGCAATCCTACGGAACATCTGACGTCACTCAGCATAAGGACCCCGGCAAACCCAAATCAGGATATTTAAAACAAACATAACTGGAGTCCTCCTATATGGTTCTGAGTCATGGAATCATTCAAAAACTATATATAGACATCTTCCAAACAAGATACCTCCGTAGGATCCTTAAGGTATTCTGGCCAAACAAGATCAGCAACGAAGAGCTGTACAAGACAACTCAAACAGCTGCCATATCTGACCAGATAAAAGAAAAACGATGGAAGTGGATCGGCCATGTCTTGAGAAAAGAAACAACATGGACGCCACCAAGAAAAAGAAATAGAGGGCGGCCAAAGGAGACATGGCGGCGGTCAGTGGAGAAGGAGATGAAAGATCAGGGATGGACTTGGTGCATGGTGCAGCAGATGTCACCTGACAGGCAGAAATGGATCTAGGTCCTCGCTGAGGGCATTGTCTGCTCAAAGTAAGTAAGGCCTAAGTAAGTACTTATAGTTTTATAAATTTGATAAGGCGGAGCTCCAATATAGTGAATTTCCTTTTGCTGTATGTATATCTATATCCTTCACTATTGGCAGGTATATGTCAGTTTGAGAGCTTATTCTATATGTATATATCTATGCAATGTGTATCGTTCCGATCCTACCAAATTGTCGTTTAACTGTACTCCACCTGTATCTCAAACGACCGTACGCGTGTAGTGCGCGGCCAGCGCTCTAGGGTCCGTTCGTCATCGAAAGCATGGTTTTCGTCTTGCCTAGATGACCGAGTGGTTAGAGCGGTGGCCGCTCACTGCTAGGAGAGTGGATTCCACAGGTCGTGAGTACAAGCCCCGGCCGGGGCGGAGGCGGAGCTCCAATACAGTGAATTTCCTTGTGCTGTATATATATTAATATATTTATTGTTGTACTTAATTTAATTCGAGATAAAATAAAATTCAGGAATTAAACGGCAATGTCTATAATCATTTTGTACATTGTGTGAAGAATCTGTGGCATCCACGACCATACACCCAAAAAATAATGCTGATTAACGAATCTATCACACAATCATCGAACGTGCTCATGCACACTTTTTTAATTCGTAAATTTAAGAAAAAAGGCAGGGGACACCCGGGTTCGAACCGGGGACCTCTCGATCTGCAGTCGAATGCTCTACCACTGAGCTATATCCCCACTTGATGTAGCTAAGGACAAAAAGAGTATATGTATAAATTAATGCATGTATAAATGCTCTTGCTAAACCAGAATATTCAAGGATGTTTTGAAGTATTCTCATTTGGTACGTACTGAAGTTTTTATGAATTAACAAATCTGTATCAACGATGTAACTTGCTCATGTGCATCGCATATCCGGAATCAACCTGTTCCGGTTTTTATATTTACGTTTTGAAAACACACGTGGGAAGAACCACATGGATTGACAGATACCATCATAGCTTTTGAGAGGCATCCCGAGGAAAAAACCCAACTTTAATGAAAAACAGCGAAGGTAAATGTTTAACCGATAACAAATGATGAACGGAGATCAGTGTGTTAGTAATGCAATTAATTATACTATGCGTGGCCCGATAGTTGGATTTGTTTACTGTTTTCAATGACGAGAAAGAAACTTATTCATTAGTTTTATCTCCACGTATCTTACTTGACCCACAGGGGCTTGTGTAGAAAAATAAACATCGTCAAAAAGGGATACCTTACAGGAAAAAACATAAGATGCCCCTTTTTAACGATGTTTTTTTATTCTATACAAGCCCCTATGCTTAATTGATGAAGCTCATATCCAGTTTGCTTAAGCGTTGGACGATCAGTGCTCAGTTTACACGACATGGTACAATATGCTAGTTAAAAATTATGTGTGTTTTCCGTGGAATAGTTTCTGCGCTATTTGCCCATCCCATAGAGAATTGGTCATCAAAATTACATGTTTGCTATAAGCTGGCAGCATAATCGATTTTTCCTAAATATGGCAAGAAATTGGTAAATTGGTATTTAGTACCTTAGCTATAGGCTATATTCCAGGGTTTGACTCTAACTATTTGTACATTATTTATTCCTAGAAGGAATAATCTTACCTTGACCGGGCTATGCTCAGGTTAAACCGAGTTCATAGGACATATGTCATTTTTACGACAGAACATTCTTCCAACATTATTCCAGTCGGACTAGTGCCTGTTACTTTAACTTATCATTTATTACAATTTTATTTGTCTGTCAAAAATAAATTACAATGTGCATTACCTATTTTGCCTCATATACACACTTTTTTACTTGAATTATTCTTTGTTAGAAAGGGGTGCATATTATACACCACAATGGGGACATGTTTTTCTTACAGGTGTAGAACTGGCTAAGTTTCGTACTTATATTCAGTACATAGGAATGATCTCTTTGTATGCCGCCATTACAGATGTTTTTATAGTCTGTCGTAAGATATTTATTCAACACATTTGAACGATATTTAATAAAATTACACATACCTGTGAAAGAAGTGCAATTGAAATCAATGAAAAGGAAAGTATCAATGATATCTTCATTGACACATTATCGTTTTTACTTGGGAAAAATCACAGGAACAAAAACAGATTTCTTACGGAGATAATTATGGGAAATTTTGACATCTTTAAACTTTTCTCCATTCGAAAGTCATTCAGAATACCGTACTTTGCACAATTTTTCAACATTATCATCCGGGTACTTTTCATGTTTGTTGCAATGCAAAATCCCCGGAGACTTTTTATTTTTAGCCGTGTATTGAAACCTGACAAGTTGGAAGTGGCCTTTCAAAGGAGAAGTCTTTGGGTTTTTTCATACTTTGTCTATTAAATGAACATCGTTTGAACCCTGAGGTATTTATGAATATTTGAAAAATTTAAAAAATGTGCTGCATAAATATCTTGGGACAGAGTATAATAGATCTGCAAATAAATCCAGCCTTCAGCAACCATGTTGTATTTGTTATCAAGGTTCTTTATAAATCAGTTAAAATAAAAGGCATTTTAGGACAAATTATTTCCACACAATTTATTTAAATCAAGTTTACAACTCACAAAAGATTCGTTTCACCTTCATTTTTTCAAACACCTAAGCGTCCCTATCCAAACCTTTGTTGTGAACATGTGCACTCGTCACCTATTTCTTGGACAGCCCCTTGGAGCAAAGAAATGACCATAACATCCTGCATACCCCTGGTGTACTCTATAGGGTACATAACATCCTGCATACCCCTGGTGTAACCCTTTTCTCCTTAAAGATATGATGGATATAGGAGGTGTACTCTATAGGGTACACAACTATCACCTCAAAACACAGTACCAATTTCTTTCAATTTGTGGATTTTCTGCATTAATGTTGTAAGTGTTCTGTTGTTATTGGGAATAGATGGTGTCACTGTGGACAGTAGACTTTGTATTGTACTCAAAGTCAATTACTCGGTAATAAGACATACCATTATGATACAACATTCATTGACATAATTATAGTCTCAAAATCTTTATAGACAAGATTGAGGTCACCACTTCAACCCCTCACTTTCCCTATCTTAAGAAAAAATCATATACAAGAAACCCCTTCCAACATGGTATGATAATAAATCTTTTTAACTCCATTATTTGGTATATAATAATAGATCTTTTAACTTTATTATTTGATTTATTTGCTGATGGACATCCATGTTTACAGGTGATGAAGAAAGTCAGAAGTGGGCCAGAATTGTCCAAACAGGATCAAAGTAATAATGACCCACAAAAGGCAGGTGTCACCTTACTGTAATGGATATGTAACTGTATAGAATATGTATAAGAAGATGAATTCATTAATCTTTTTATCATTCTATGATTATATCATAACGTAATACAGCTCTGTGGGATTAAAAATTTAATATACCCGTCCAGTAAATGAATGCGATACACATGTATTATCGGTACGGTAATCAGTTTATAATAAATTTTCCATTTGTTAACAAGGTAAATGAATCAATTCAAACTTTTGAATTCAAACATAGTGCATGTATGTACTACAGTTCAGCCTTGTTATGATAAATGGTGGTGGGTTTATATTTGAGCTGCTTGAGTATTGGTATCGATACCGTAATTATTTTTGTGAGGTTCACAGATTTATATTGAATCTGGTCTACAGTCTACTCTTTAGCGATAGTGAGTTTAGATCTAGTAGAAATGTGCATTTATTACGGGAGTCTGTTATCAGAGAGTTCATATTAATCTTTCTTACCCCACTGTTAATCTTTCTCAGTCTTGCAGTGATTTTTTACGGCCTAAATATACAGCTGATATTTGGTAGCTTCCCCTTCCAAAAATTAGTGATTTTTTCCCAATTAGAAAATGGTTTTTCCTAATACATTGCAATATGAAATCAAGAAAATTATAGACATGAAACTTTTATGTGCGAGTTAATGAAACACAATTTACAGCGAATTACAGAATACCGGTAGAGTTTTCAATAGCTTGCTGGATTGCTCAATAGGGTATACAATTTGGTCAGCCAGGTATCACATAAGCTTTAAATCTAGGTCGTGTGATTACTCAGGTATGACTTCAAGAAGTGAGTTTTATCTAGTAACTATTTGCATTTTTTGAGGGTTTTTTTTGTTGGGAATATATTTTCTATATATTTTATCCAACAGTTTTGCTTTAGTTTGAACTAATAAAGCAGCCTTAGCACAACAATACTATTGGTGCTGTATGTTGTACAGGTATTGAGGAACCAAAATGTACAGTACAAACAATCATACATTTTAAGTTACACTTGTACAAGTTTTCCTTTTGTTTCTTCAGAAATGTGTTTTGAATAACATTTATGAAATATTTTTCAAGTTATTCTTAGCAGAACTGAAACTCTAGAATCCAGTGCTGCCAAGGTGAACATTCTTTTCAAAAGACTGAATAGAATAACTAATAATAGGAGAGAGTGTTCTAGAGGCTTTCTTTGTGCAATATGAATGGGTTGAATGAAAAATAACAATCTACACTTGAGTAACCACAAGACCTAGATTCAGACCTGATGTGATACCTGGCTGACCAAATTGTATACCCTATTGAGTAATCCAGCAAGCTATTGAAAACTCTACTGGTATTCTGTAATTCGCTGTAAATAGAAACTTGAAAGTAGTTTTGGTAAAAACAATGTGGTCCTGACAGCTGCATGTCACACAATGCTAAATAATTATTAAAATTTGCAAAAGTAGTCATTTTTCCCAATTTGAGGAAAATTTCGCTGATTTTTCCCATTTCAAAATGGGGGGGGGGGGGGGGGGGGGTACAAAAAAATCACTGGCTTGTTCTTTGTATTAATCTGGTATTTTTATCACTCTACAGGTTCTTCTTAAAGTGGGTCAGTTGTTGACAGCCCCAGATCAAGCCGAGAGAATCTGCCAGTTGTGCAGAAGGAATATTCTCGATCTCGTTTATCGAGCCAGAGATGTGGTCAGTGAGATACAGGATGAGATATCTTGTGGTAGACAAAAACAGGTTTACTGCATCGCTTTATCTCGAGTTCTTCAACTTTGTCCTTACATCGTAGGGTAAGTGGAGAATGACTAATTTAAGCGGTGAATGAGCTCGGGGTTGTTTCTATATCTAGTTGAGGTCTCTATTATTCACAAACAAGAAATTTTTATCAGACTGAATTAATCTTGCACTTTTTTTCTACCCTTTGCCTCTTCCCCAAGAAAAAAAATTTGTATAAAAAGAATTGCTATTCTTTCTAAATGATTTAAAACAGGATAAGAGACAAAAGATGAAATCTCTTTGACTATCAAAACTTACTGTATTCTAATCCTGTTTCAGATTCTTTTTTTTTTAAATAGACAATGATAGTTTCATACATGGAATGGTATTCTTTTCATTTGAATTAAAAAAAAAACCCTGATATGTTTTTATTATAGAATGTACTTGTAACAGCAACAAGAATCAATGTAACAACAGAATGTACAGTGGGTACCCCCCCCCCCCCCCCCCCAAACCCCTTTGCAGTGAACTTCCCCCCATTTTTTTTCACCAAAAATCCGTAGACAAGACTACCCTCAGAGGACAAGACTAAGCTTGTGCCTCGGAGAAAAAAAAAATATCGTCCTATCGTCCATAAAATATGATATTTATGATAGCTTACAGGTATTATATGTAACGTCAGCTATCGGTGTTTTGTAGGTTTGTGGATAGTTACGTCAAATCCTGTGATGAATTCTTCCATGAAAAAAATAACTGGACACAGCAGGTTAGTGGCATCTTAAGTCATCAGTTATCCTCCTATTCCAGTATATAAAGTCAATACGAATTGGGTTTTAGAAATTGCTGAAATCAAAGAATTAAATATCTGTCTATTTTTTTTTTTTTTCTTTTGCAGTTTAGCCTTGATTTGAGTAAAGCAACCTTGACCTTGACTCGCAGTCTTCCCAGCATTCCCTTTGACCTCTCTGCACTTGTGTCATTTGTGGCTGAGGACTCCATTAAACTTGACCCAGAGGCTCTCTGGTAACTATATGGCATTGGGATAAAATTCAAAGTCTGTGTATAAATCTGAACATAGTTTACATGGAATGTGTGTGTGTGATTCATTGGTAATGTGAATTATATTTCATAGTATTTGAATACATTATAAACTCAGAAACATGAAGAACATATCACAACTTTTGGTTTCTAGTTAGTTTTGTTTGGTATTAAATTATGCTTCCTAATAAGTTTAATGATATACATAATCATACACATAGAAAATATACAGAGTAACATTAATTATATCTGTGTGACATGGATTATCTACATATATCTTCACTGACAATAATTCAATAATACTTGGGAAAATCGACTCAAGTTATGAAGCGCATATTTTGTTTTTATAGGAACATAGTTAGTTCTGTTGGAGAGCTGGTTCGGTTGTCAGGGAAACAGAAAAAATGTCTGTTACAGCTGATCTTGTCATCAAGGGCGACAGAAATGCAGTCAGAGAATGGTGAATCCCAGAGGAAGAAAAAGAAGAGCAGTAAGCGTGACCGGGGCGGAGGGTCAGGGACCAGTGGCACAGCACTGGACGGACACTGCGGGGACAAGGAGCTGGCCAGGTGGGTGGGGGAGCAATGCAGATTTTTCCTGAGGTGTTGAGAACAGCTCAGTGTGTTTTATCTATTGCCCAATGGCCTCGGGCAATAGAGCACGTTGTCCTCGAGCAATAGATAGAACACACTGACCTGTTCCCTACACCTCAGGAAAAATATTTTGGTCTATTGATTGTTCAGGCATTAAATAATTATTTTATTACCTAATTCCATTTTTAAGGTGTCGAGCTAATGCTCGGCAGTCTTCTAGCAATTGTCCAGATTGGCAATTGTCCAGATTTTTCTTCTGCACCACCATCTAAATGCGCATAAGAAATGAGTTTCTTAAAAGTATTACTAGATTTTTGTTCCATTTATTCAACTAAATTGTGCACAAAAAACCCAATTGTGCCTCCCTGATTACTGACAACTCATTGCAAAAGTATAAGTTTGCTTAATCAAGAAATGGCGGATGAATACGATAAGTTGTAAAAATTCACTAAATATTATTTTAGTTTATCGCTTACATTTAATTTGGAGACTATGCCCAATAAAAATACAATTTAATATGTAAATTTATTAATTTGTTATCGGGCACGGTCTCCAAAATGAATGTAAGCGATAAACGTATCTTGTGATTTTGTTGCAATACTGCAGCTGGCTTGGTTGATCATTATAGATACGGCAGATTAACGCACGTGTTGTGGATTTGTAAACAACCATACCATAGGTAATCTTGTTTCAAACGCGAATTGAAATAAATAGAAGTATGTAATATTATAATTACGGAAACACTGTTAATGTGACTGTTGTATCCTTTTAATCAAATTATGAACCATGGCCTGTGAAAATTGTTCAAAGACTGTTTAAAGCAGAAAGAAAATAATTTATTTTTGAACTTTGAAATTTCTTTGATATTTGTAACCATAATAAGTTATTGTATTACAAATGCATCTCTACCTATTTTATAAGGAAATATACGGAGTATACAATCACATGATGATGTGAAAATTGTAAATAAAAATAAATTTGTTTGATTTTTTTTCAAAGCAGCAGTTGCACAAATTTTAGTTACACAAAACATAATTCATTTACTTTTTTATTTTGATATTATTTGATAAATGACTATTGGTACAGAAATTCAAATTAATAATATCTATATTGAAGAAAATGTCAGCTCGACGCTTTTGTGGCCGTTCCGGCCTTTGATTAGTATTTATTGTTTACAATAGATCCCTGGTCCAATAGATTGCAGTCTATTGACCGGCAGTTCAGTACTGTGGTTTCAATAGTAAGAAAAACTGACTACACATACAAATATTAGAAAAAAATATTTAATCTGCAATAAAACAACAAAATCCCTTTGGTTATAGGTGCTAATGGTTCTTAAACCATACTGTAGAATCATTTTTTATTCGTGGGGGTCAATGTTCATGGGCAGTCAAAATTTTCCTTGTTCATGGGGACGTAATTTTGTTGGTAGCAAGGTGGGATAATTTCAATAAGTATTAAACAAATGCTTGTATATACGTTCGTGGGGATGTAAATTCGTGGGCAAGGGTTATCCACGTAAGCCACGAACATTGGTCCCCCACGAACAATGATGATTCCACAGTATGAAATAATTATTATACGTAAACTCAAAATGGTCACATTTTTTATGGTCGTTGAAATCAAGTGAGAAAGTGGTTACATAGTAAATAGCTTTAATGTAGATGAGTCTGCATTAAGTGGTTATGATATATTGATTTGTCTTCACTTTAAAGTATCTTTATTCAAACTTATTGTCATGATAAGTATTGATGATCTGGGACAATACAGGGCATGTTGTTTTTGAATATCAGTGTCTGATAATCATATGTAGTACATGTTATTAAAACCGTAAGTTCATCCAAACTTTTGGACAATACGACAAGTTCAGCATATTTCATTTTCAGTCAAAGTCAGTGAGTAAAACAGTAGAAAGTTCAAACTGTCATTGTTTATTTAAATCATGACAGAACTGTTCCTTTTCAATGCGGATATACTGGGCACAGACTGTTCATACATAGGTTTTTTATCTCTGTCTCAGGGTCTATATGCCACAGGTGCAGGTTCACAACCAATCAGCAATGGCCGCCAGAATAGGTTCCCTCACCCCACAAGAAGTGACGGCAGCCATGCAGGCTCTGGATTCCGAGGACGAATTACTCCACCCTGGGGTTGTCCGTGTGGCTGGCCTCCTGTTGCCGCGCCTCTCTAGATCTCCACAGCGCGACAGTCACTCCATGGTAGGAATGTCAGTTGTTTAGAAACTATGATATAGGTCCCAGACTGTAATAGTTTGGTGTAATTTTTTGTTTTGAGACATTAGAACATGTAAATATTGTGGTACCAGGTGTTCAATACCCATATTTTACAATAGCTTGAATGTTTATGTAGCACTGTTTATTGTAATTTAAAAAAAATATGCATAACAATAAAAGTAGTCCTCCTGGAGTGTTAACAGTAGTTGAAATGTTGAAGGATTCACTGACTCTTGTCCCCGTCCCCTCAATGATGGCCAATCTACGAAGTCTGACCCTAGCAGTGGCTGCAGGGAGCCCAGTCCTACTGCAGGGTCCAGTGGGCTGTGGGAAGACCAGTCTGGTCCAACACCTGGCCCAGAGGGTGGGCAGGGACCGGGCACCAGACTTCATGAAAATCCAGCTGGGGGACCAGACAGATAGCAAGGTCAGTGAGAGAGAGAGAGAGAGAGAGAGAGAGAGAGAGAGAGAGAGAGAGAGAGAGAGAGAGAGAGAGAGAGAGAGAGAGAGAGAGAGAGAGAGAGAGGGGCTTTTCTGAGTGTCTAAGTTACCTCCATTTATTTACTGCATGTAAACATTTACTACACTGTTTGTATAATGTAGATGAATGTATTGATCGGTTATCTGACTTCTAATGAACAAACATAAAGGATATAAACAAATCCTACTCCATATACTGTATATAGGGAAATATTTGCCCTCATTTTATTTTCACCCCTTTCGCCCTCATTGTCAGCGGGCGAATTTTAGGTTAGGCAAAACTGCTTGCAAGTGATGAAGGGCAAAAATAACACAGGGCAAAAATAACCCTGTATACAGTACACCATAACTGTTACTACTGAGTGAATATACAATTCATGTAACTGTTATTTATGGACATAACATTTTTAGTAACTGAATGTATTACCTTTAAGTGTTATATAATGGTATATAACTGTTATATCCAGGCCCTCCTGGGTACGTACCACTGTACAGAGGTCCCTGGGGAGTTTGTTTGGCGTCCAGGGATCCTGACCCGGGCGGTCACTGAGGGGTGCTGGGCGCTGTTAGAGGACATCGACTATGCCCCCATGGATGTAGTCTCCATTCTCCTGCCTCTCTTAGAGCGGGGGGTGCTATCAATACCAGGTCACGGGGAGAATGTCACCGCCCACCCTGACTTCAGGCTCTTTGCTACCCAGAGGTAAAGTTTTCGTATTTAGAATTCAGTCACTAGTCAAAACATTTTTTTGATATGATAAAAGTTTATCTGCTTTTTAAAGTATGATTTTGAGATTAGCGCACTGTTGACTATTGACTAGAGAACTGTTGTTATTCATAGGTTGCTGGGAAGCTCCAGTGGCTGGTACAGGCAACAAAGCAGCAGCTCCGTGTTGCTGGAGAAGATGTGGACCAAGGTGAACATCCAGCCCCTGTCCAAGGAGGAGCTGAAGGAGGTCATCAATACTGTATACCCCCCGCTGTGTACCGTCACCGACCGCCTCCTGGATATCTACTTCCTGTTGTCCGCTGGGAAACACGAAATATCCGATGAAGGAGAGGACACACAGAGGAGCACTGCTGGGAAGTTCTTGTCCAACGAGGGCCGCCTCATCTCTACCAGGTCTCGAAAATGTTTTATCAAAAGAGTATTAATGGGAAGAATTTTGATGTTTACTGACAGGGATTTAAGTCTTCACTGCTGTTTAGGGAAAGAAAGGAAACATTTATACTCAACAGATCAAGAAGATTATAATTTAGAAGAAATCTAATAATTAATAGTCATTGAAAAACTATTCAATTGCGAATTTTTCTGATAAGACAATTACAAGCAGAGTTATGAAGGAAGATTCAACTTTGGTTTCATTAACAAGCCTTGATATTTTGAAATCACTTAAAACTGAATATTACTTAGACTACCTTGCATCTGCATAAAAAATGTTTTTGCAAAATTTTGTACGTTTCTCTAAAGTAATTATCAACCATGTTTTAGAAACAATACAAAAAATTGCCTCCTATTTTTTGTGTAGAGATCTGATGAACTGGTGCCGGCGAATTGCGATGGATTTCCAGATCCAGGAGACCTCCACGGCTGGACTGGTGCTACAGGAAGCTCTCGACTGCTTTGCTGCATGTATCCCCAACACACAGAGACGTATCCTTGTGGCTCAAGCCATCGGGGCCAAACTGAACATAACTCAGGACAGGGTAAGATTAACAAATACAGAGGGTCAATCTTAACATAACACAGAACAGGATAAGATTAACTCAATACAGAGGGTCAATCTTAACATGTAACTCAGAACGGGGTAAGATTAACTCAATACAGAGGGTCAATCTTAACATGTAACTCAGAACGGGGTAAGATTAACTCAATACAGAGGGTCAATCTTAACATGTAACTCAGAATGTGGTAAGATTAACTCAATACAGAGGGTCAATTTTAACATAACCCAGAACAAGGTAAGAAATAACTCAACATAACTTAAGCAGGGTAAGAAAAAGACGGGGCAAAGGAAACAATAAGTTAGGAAGACACTCAACTTTTTCGTGCTGGTCAGTTATGACATAACTCATTGCCTATCTTGTTTCCTCTGTGCAATCACCCATACATTGTATCTCATTCACTGGATCCGATTGATTTGACTTTCATTTTTTTTTTTTTTTTTTTTTTTTTTTTTCATTTACTGTTTTTCATTTTACAATACATATAACACATTCACACACACATACATACAAGCCATGATCTAATACATATCAAAGACTATTCAGGTTGATGCAATTTTGTAGAGGTTGAAATGAAAGGTATATTTGGCATATTTTTAGTGAATAACAGTTATAAGAAAGAACATATTTTATTTTTTTACCTGCCGTTAAAAAGTACAAAAGATTTGAATAACCCCACCTTAAATGGGTCACGTGACATCCATCTCGGTCTATCAAGAACAATGGCGATGACTAGAAAGAGGGGTAGACCGTTAAGTTTGACAGATTTGGCAAGGAAATAAAAAAGAGACAGACTAACAAGGATAGGAACAAAGGGAAGATCGTCATCGGAGACCATGTAGATTGATGGAATAAGAATTAAAGCCGAACTGAACAAGTTTCCATCATGAAGTTGTAGGAGGTTTTGCTAGTCAGGTTCGTGCTTCATGTGTTCTGTGTCTTTACTTTATAAGTTGTAAACCACAGGTGGATTTTCGTTCAGAGGAATTTTAATAAAGAATAAAAAACATTCTCATTACATGCATCCCTCAGGGAGAGGGGTATATACTCCGTTTACCATGTCGATGATGCTAAAATCATGTTTCACTTTTATTACACATAATTAACAATTTCTATCATTCTACCTTAATGAATATCGGAATAATAATGCTTCGAGTATCATCTGATATAAGAATTGTCTAATTTAAGACATGAAAAACGTGGTTCTAAGTTGTAAACAAACTGTTCTTCCATCATGTTTTCAATGCTGGGTTTTCCTGCACTCATGCACAGTGGCGTTATAAATGGTGGATCACATTAATATTCATCAAACATGTAGCAAAGTTTAGAGACATATAACTAAAGACAGAACGTGTTTTATGGGCCTAGAGTTGGTGAAACGTCTGATTATAAGAAGCATGATGTATATTTTTACTCAAACTCATGTCAAAATTTTTACTCCAAATGCGCCACATATACCTTTAAGTTGAGAAAAAAGGTAGTGGCCTTGACCTCAGCTTCATGCGAAAACAAGGAGGTCAAATTTTATTAAACTAATACAATTATTTGGTTATATGATCTGTTTGACTGTAAGAATTTCACAAATTTTTTGATATAAGAAGTATGTCTAAAACCAAGAAGATTCCTTCCTTAAGCCGGTTTAATTGAGGCTTTAATACTTAAAGATGGCTGCTAGACATAGATTTACACCAACTAAAGACACTGAACACAAAATACGCCACAGATACCTTTAATAAAGCTCCTGAAGTTAAAATATTATAGAAAAAGTGTTTTCCATTCAAACCATCTATTGTTATGTTTATCATAAGAAGAATTTCTGATAGCATCACATTTTTTAATTTCATATTTAAGGTTTAAATGATATAATAGACCAGCAAGTATTGGAACTTTTTTGTTGACATTGAAAAATATATTGTTTTGTATAAAGGATCAAAAAGTTAACTCTTTTTGAAACAAAATAATTTATTATACCTCAATATGATTATTCTATATAACGCGTAATCTGATTGGTCTAGAGGGTCACGTGACAGGGCGAACAAAACGTCGTGTCTCCTGGGGAACAAATATCGTGTCTCACCTCTTCGGAAATCTTGGGATTTTTCATTAAAAAAATATGAAAAAGCCAATATGAGCATACGATGTTGGCTATATGATTAAATCAAAAATATTCAAGCATTTAAATTCTCTTTATACCACAAAAACCAATTTTACTATATTTGATTCGAATTTGTGAAAGAAAACAGAGACAATATAAAATAAAACCCAAACAATCACGACGTTATTGCTTTCCAGAAGTCGAAAAATTATTAGAAATCGACGTATTTTGTATAATCATATGTTGTTCGGTATAATATAACATTTATTGGGGGAATAAATCTTCATATTTCCCTCACCATCATGCAATAAATGTATAATGTTATATTCATTAAAGCCAACTCTTTTTGAAACAGTATGATATACATTTATATGCATACTTAAACTACTCCATAAACCTAAAGCAAAGGAACAGGATGTGAAAACATGTTCAATAGTTTTAACTTCATTATTACAAAAGGAACATGTATCATTATCAACTATTTTTATCTTAGTTTTTTAAATATAATTTTACTGGAAGGTTCTATATTGTAACCAGTGTACTGTATTATCTCTTGTAACTTTGAAACATACTTTAAACACATCCTGTAAAATTAATTCAGAGTAGCCTCTCAATTTTTGAATTCCATCTAATGATTGAGTTTGGAATAACACATTGGACATTTGTATTGATTAAATTGTAAATAGGTTTTGTGCATTTCTTGTACAAAAGTAATTATACGCAGTAAAAAGCTACAAAAGGACCAACAGTATTGACGTAGTTCTCCTTTGAAAAATTTGAGTATTTAATAAACTTTCGAACAGCACTAATTATTTGGTTGGTTTTTCACCCTCGTCAATCCATTTTGCCCGAGAACGTATAAAATGTCCTCTTTATTTTTCTTTTCTTAAAGTTTCTAGAGCAGTTTGTTTTTCTTCTAATAGTAAAAAGTCACAATCAGTACTATTTTCTAATTCATTGATATCCGAAATTAACTGTTTTTCAATTTTATCATTTTCTCTTTTTCTGTAAGATGAATAGGAAATAATTATTCCTCTGATTTCCACGAGAAGGATGTCCAAAAGGCAGACTCACCAATAGAGTTATTATATTGATCTTTAACAGATTGAATTTTCAACATATATCTTATCATGAAGTAAATTATTATTAAATTTCCATAGACCTTTTCCTCGCTCAAAAGTATTTAATTTGAGTTCATACACAACAACAGAATGATCTGACCTATACCCGGATTTGATTGAAACAGTTTCAATAATATTTCAAAGATTTTCTGAAATAAGGATGTAATCAAGATGCCCTTTTTTGAAAGGGGTTTTTCTTCTCCATATAAAAATTTTCTTGTCAGGATTAAGGATTCTATAGTAATCAATCAAACCCAAGTCACTCATAATCTCCAAAAGCTTTTCCCTTGCTTTGGGATTATTTACGTGCGAGTAATTATGGCTGTCAAGAGCTTGATTGAGGGCTATGTTAAAATCATTATCAAGTTCTAACAAACAGTCTCGTACTTCATCATAGACATCTAGACAATCTGAGTTGGGTCCATAGACATTAACTAAAGTGATTCCATTATTATCAATACTCAAATCTAATGCTAGCAAGTTGCCTTCGTCATTTTTTTTTTCTTTATGTAAACGAAGTTCAAAACTGTTATCAAAAATTAAAGAACAGCAACCCCCCTTGAACTAGAACAAAAAGAATTAAAAACACATTTTTATCCCCATTGAGTTTCGACATATTAAGTTTCTAGTTCTGGAGAGAAGTGCGTGTCCTGAAGACATATAATTGAGTAGCCCTTAGATTTATAAAAGTTCAAAACATCCTGTCTCTTCGATGGAGTGCCAAGTCCTTGACAGTTTACAGTTGCGATCTTAATTGTATCAACCATGGTCAAAAATCAAGACTAGACTAGAGAGAAAAAAAAGAAAGTGTATATAGAACAGAAAGAAATGATCTTTAATGACACTAGCTTAGTAGAAAACTACAAAAGTACCAAGTACTGAAGTACCGTCGTAGCTCATGCAAATAACATGACACCAGAAGTCTCTTAGGAAACACGTATTGTAAAGTTTATGGACGAACCGCACACAATTTTCCGGAAAACTATTTGTAGAACCCAAACGGCTTCAAGAAGTTTCAGAAATATGTACACACACAAGGTTATTGAATTCGGAAAAAAGGAAAAACACCAACACTTGTAGAAGACACTGGTATATAAATCACTTCATGGAAAATTGAACTTTTTTATCAATATCATCAAAGATGTCGAATTTCACACGGCGTTCATTGCTCTTCAACTTCCCAAATACTGATCCGTTAAAATACCAAGCGGACGCTATATCTTGGTGGTTGATCAGAGTGGTGATGAGCTCCGCGTTTGGCTTGGTCACATCGTCCACCAGTTTGATTCCGTGTCCTTTGACTTTCATTTAATGATATTCATATCTACCTTTCATTGCAGGCTGAGTACTACTGCAGTAAGTACAAGCCCAGTACAGAGATCAGTGCGGAGAGATTCACAGTGGGGCGGGTCAGTCTGGACAGGTCTTTGATGGACCCCTCCCTCTCTCTCACCAGGTATGTCACTGCTTACACTGCCATAGACAGGTCCCTGATGGACCCCTCCCTCTCTCTCACCAGGTATGTCACTGCTTTCACTGTCATAGACAGGTCCGTGATGAACCCCCCTCTCTCTCCAGGTACTTGTACATGTATGTCACTTCTACATATATACAGTTGTCAGGTAATTATTACTGATAAAATGTCACAGACTCGGTCTGTCACTCACCTAATTCATCATTGTTTCAACTGTTGTAGTTTTGAGTGAGAATTTCTTAAATTATTCAGAAAATTGCTTACATTGAACCTGAGAGTTTTGTGTGGAATGTTGGGATAGTTTCAGTTGTTTAGGTACATGTTAAGATTGTGTAGCTGGGACACAGTATGTGGTTATGGCAGACTTACAAATGTATGTGAGTAGGTTAGGATAGTATCAATGATACATGTAGTCAGTTCAGTGAAGGTAAAAGTAGTTAAGTTTGATTGAAAAAGACTAGACTAGTGCTTTGTGAGGTACATGTTTAAGTTTAGAAAAGGTTGTAGAAAAGGGCAAGGTTGTTTGTGTGGTTTGAGATGAATATTGCAGATATCAGCAGGGTGATTAGATTTAGATGTACCAAGAAATATTGATCTTACTCAGTCAAGGCCTGACAATTTGTGAATCAGTGTGCTAATTTAACACAAAGCACTATCAAGTGGATGGAGAGGAGTTAAAACTATTGCTATTGGACTAACCATTCTCCACAATCCTTCAGTATCCAATAAATGTTCCATATTATAATGTTGGGTTATTTTACTTCAGGTACAGGAGCACATTCTCCTTCACAAGGCAAGCCTCTGCTCTACTGGAGCGTGTTGCTATGGCAGTGAAGGAAAACGAGCCTGTTCTATTGGTCGGTGAGACAGGGACCGGAAAAACGTCCAGCGTACAGTTCCTGGCCCAGCAGCTAGGTAAGGAGATCTAGGATGCGTATGCTCTGAGACAAGCAAGGGAAGGATGGGGATGGGGGGGGGGGGGGGGGGGGGGGGGGTGTTCTGTCTGATCTGAGACAAGCAAGGGAAGTCTTGATGTCTGCTCTGAGAAGTGGAGACAAAATTGATAAAGTATTCAGTATTATTTTTGTATGTTTAACAGAAGAATATCTGGAAAATATTTTTAAAAAAGCCTTTTATGCAAGCAGATAAAAATTTTAAAAAAGACTTTTATACAAGCATCTATTTTACCACATTGTCCAGATTTTTTGTATATGACTCCATTAAGCTGATTTTATTATAGCTATTGGTGCTCATGTGAGCGATGTGGCCCATGGGCCTCTTGTTGTATGAAAAATGTCCGTTTTAGGCCTGTTTGTGCCAAACACAGTCTCATGTTTTTTCATGCAAAAGGTTTTGAAACATACATCATAATTAAAATATTGCCTCTAAGTTTCACATGTTTCATTAGGGTATTTGTTTATTTACTTGAGACGATCTGATGACACAGGATAAAAGGACAGTATTGGACCGTCATGGGAATTTTCTAGACAAAATGATGTCGCAAAAATGGTTATAATTTGTGATTATGTTTTAAATGTATAACTTGTTATGAGAGCAGGCAATGTGTTGGAGACATTACAAAGACGCTAAGTAAGAAATACTTGACGTGTATTACAAGTTCAGATCTATGGCTTTGTTTGTAGGTCAAAAGCTGCGCGTGATCAACATGAACCAACAGAGTGACAGTTCGGACCTTCTGGGAGGGTAAGTCAGACTGTGAAGAAAAGGGTGGGCAAGGTCTTGGACGGGAAAGAACAATAACATAATTATGTACACTGCATGAAGACTTTCTGTCATCTTTAAGTTGGTGCTTTCATAATAATTCTTAACAAGACGCAAACACACAGGTATAAAAATCATACAATTATAGTTTTGATAGAAATGTTTACAGGGATATAGTCCACGGATGCTGTAGGGTCAACAATAATGCCCAGCAGATCTACCTTCAAGTTTTAGAAATAATTTTTTTTTTTTCAACCATAACCTATTATTTAGTAAAGACATGATTTAAATTTGACATTTCAAGATTTCCTACATCTTAATAGTTAAAAAGCTCTAATTCTCAAAAAGATTGATATGTTTTTAAAATGATCATAGCCATCCAACCCTCTTGAGCATTTTGTATTTTTGTTTACAGGTTCAAGCCCATGGACCTGAAGATTATTGTCAAACCAGTGAAGGAGGAGTTTGAGAATCTGTTCTGTACAACCTTCTCTGCAGCAGAAAACGCCAAGTTCTTAAGTCACATACAGGTACTAACTGTAATAATAAAGTACTGTAGTTGTGAACTAACTAAGTTTGGATTCTTTTGCCAGAGATTTGGGTTCATTATAAGGTCAGTCTTTGACAATCAAGGCCATATGCTCTCAGAAAAAATAGGAAAAAGATTGTTCTCATAGCTTTGCTTTAAAAGAAATAGTCTCATTGACCTAAGATGAAGTCTTCTCTCCCCTTGGCCCAATCTGGCCCATATTTCACCCACAGAGTGTGGACAAAGCGTATGCAGTGACCTAAAATGATCTTTCTAGGTCAAGTGTCAAGGTCATATCAGACCACACAAAAAAATAATTTTCAAAGCATATTTCTTTCCCCTTAGCGCTATCTGGCTCATGCTTCACATAAACAGAGCTTTTGGGTAAAGGGTGTGCAGCAACCTTTAACCAAGTTTCAAGGTCAAATCTGAAGGTCATAGCAGATGTCTTTAACATCCAGTTTTAGACCACAAGTTATTTCCCATTTGCTTATTAATAATCTTGCTTATATTAAACTTAGAAAGCCTGTTGGTAAGAGGTAATGGGATTATTTTAAGTTCAATGCCAACCTTAAAATTTCTTAATCGTTGGTCAATGTCAAAGCAAAATCCTCTGAAAAGCTTTTATTTTATTTTCCATTATTTAGGTGGGGCCCTTTGAGATGATCACCATATCAAAGATGTCTAGTTTCAATTGTTAGGCCATACTTAAAAATATGTTTGTTTTGAATTGCCGCCTTGTTTCTAGACCCAGGAGGGAGGGAGTGATTTTTTTTATATTATTCAAACTTGAAGTTTAACTAATTATAGATTGGTAAAAAATAAAAATCTCCATATTAAATAAAAAAAAGTGCTTTATTTTTGCTAATGAAATTTTATCAGCAGGGGGTATTTCAATGAAGCGGGAGTCAATTCCAAACAAACAATAATTTTTTTTGGCCTTATGTAAGAGTTTAAAAGAAATAGTTAATAGTTTGAATGTGGAGAGACCTAATTGACTGTGTTGTTTCCATCAGGAGAATTACAGCCGCAGTACCTGGAACACCCTTTTCACCCTAATGGAACATTCCATTGAACCAGCACTAAAACGGGGCAAAGCCGGTCAGTACTCTAGATTATCTCAACATTCTATTGGATGAATAGAATATATGACAATAAATAATTTGTCGAAACCAAATGCAATATCAACGCTATTTTGAAAGATCTATATTATGTCTATGATGCTCTGCTTTGAATTTGTATTTCGTTTTATGGATTTTTGAGATGGTTGTCAGTTTGTTATTGTCATTTTTTCACCTAGACAAATAATATTTATCTGACTTGATTTTGAGGGGCTTGAAATAATCAAAATTTTGAAGATATAGGGATGTTATTTTGTGGAAAATTGATTTTCTGAAATGAATTGCAATAACTGAAATAACACTAATAGTGTGTCAACTCAAAATTCACAGAGAATTAGCTAGGGGATTCCATGAAATCTACAATTTTTATTCCCCATAAAATATAATGATTTTTCAGTTTGAACTGCTGATCACTGAATGCAGAACCTTTGATGTCTACAGTGTCCATTTTCAAATTCTTTCCTTTCTTCAATTGTAACAGGAAAAATTCAGCTGGAGCTGTACAACAAATGGAAAAATCTGAAAACCAGAGTGAAGCAGCTAAAGCTTCAAGTGAAGAGATCAGAGAATGCCCTGACATTCTCATTTATCGAGGTACATGTGTAGCTAGTTTTGTATGGATAACTTGTGTGATTGCATCAAAATAAACCTAGAATTCAATATATTGAAGTTAGTAAAATGAACATTTATGAATAAGATTAAGGTACTGACCTTTATGTTTTTGACTGAAGTAATAAGCTAAAGTGATTTCCTTTGTTGAAGAATTAACATGATAAAGACACTTTTAGTACTTTGATTAAAGTTCTTGTTTTCATTCAGGGCACCTTGATCAGGGCCCTCAAGAAAGGAGACTGGGTGTTACTGGACGAGATCAATCTGGCGGCGGCGGAAACCCTGGAGTGTCTGAGTGGACTCCTAGAAAGCACCACAGGCTCAATAGTACTGACTGAGAGAGGGTGAGTATACCACAGGCTCAATAGTATTGACAGAGAGGGTATACGACAGACTCAATAGTACTGACTGAAAGAGGGTGAGTATACGACAGACTCGATAGTACTGACTGAAAGAGGGTGAGTTTACCACAGGCTCAATACTACTGACTGAGAGAGGCTGAGTATACTATAGGTTCAATAGTACAAACAGAGAGAGGGTGAATATACCACAGGCTCAATAGTACTGACAGAGAAAAGGTGAGTCTACCACAGGGTCAGTAGTTATGACTGAGAAAAGGTGAGTTTACCTCAGGCTCAGTAGTTCTGGCAGAGAAAAGGCGAGTCTACCATAGGCTCAGTAGTTTGGACAGAAAGAGGCCGAGTATACAGAGGCTCAATAGTACTGACAGAGAAAAGGTGAGTCTACCACAGGCTCAATAGTACTGACAGAAAAAGGGTGAGTTTACCACAGGCTCGGTAGCTCTGACAGAGAAAAGGTGAGTTTACCATAGGCTTAGTAGTTCTGACAGAGAAAAGGTGAGTCTACCAGAGGCTCAGTAGTTTGGACAGAAAGAGGCTGAGTATACAGAGGCTCAATGGTACTGACAGAGAAAAGGTGAGTCTACCACAGGCTCAATAGTACTGACAGAGAAGAGGTGAGTTTACAGCAGGCTCGGTAGTTCTGACAGAGAAAAGGCGAGTTTACCACAGGCTCAGTAGTTCAGACAGAAAGAGGCTGAGTATACCAGAGGCTCAACAGTACTGACAGAGAAAAGGTGAGTCTACCTTGGGAAGAGAGTCATGACCAGCTCTACCTGTATAACAGAGACTTACGACCAGCTCTACCTGTATCACAGACTTATGACCAGTTGTACTTGAATGTATTACATAGGACCAGCTCTACTTGTATTACAGAGACTTACGATCAGCTCTCCTTGTATTACAGAGTCTTACGATCAACTCTCCTTGTATTACAGAGACATCACCCCTATAGAAAGACACCAGAACTTCCGGATCTTCGCCTGTATGAACCCAGCCACAGATGTTGGCAAGAAAGACCTGCCCACAGGAGTCAGAAATAGGTCAGTCAGCCAGAAATAGGTCACTTACACAGAGGTAGATCATTCAGTTACATTTAGTCAGTCAGACAGAAATATATTGTAGATCACTAAAACAGGCCAGTCTGACATGTACATGTAGTTATACAGCAATGTCATAAACGTGTATCGTACTTAAATAAACTTACAAACTTGCATAATGGGGATCAAACAATTACTCAATGCAGTTTACATTGTAAGAGGAAGTGAAGACTGAGATGTTTACATTGTAAGAGGAAGTGTAGACTGAGATGTTTACATTGTAAGAGGAAGTGAAAACTGAGATGTTTACATTGTAAGAGGAAGTGTAGAGTGACTCGGATGTTTACATTGTAAGAGGAAGTGTAGACTGAGATGTTTACATTGTGATAGGAAGTGAAGACTGAGATGTTTACATTGTAAGAGGAAGTGTAGAGTGACTGGGATGTTTACATTGTAAGAGGAAGTGTAGACTGAGATGTTTACATTGTGAGAGGAAGTGAAGACTGAGATGTTTACATTGTGAGAGGAAGTGAAGACTGAGATGTTTACATTGTAAGAGGAAGTGTAGAGTGACTGGGATGTTTACATTGTAAGAGGAAGTGTAGACTGAGATGTTTACATTGTGAGAGGAAGTGAAGACTGAGATGTTTACATTGTAAGAGGAAGTGTAGAGTGACTGGGATGTTTACTTGTAAGAGGAAGGTGTAGACTGAGGTGTTTACATTGTGAGAGGAAGTGTAGAGGTGTTTACATTGTTAGAGGGACTGTACACTCACTATTAGATAAATTGTGTATTTTTAATATTTACAGATTTTTATGTGTTAGTACCATTTTTGAGGATTTACCAAGTTTTGTGTATTTGTTTCTCAAAGATTTACCTTCAGTAGTTTTGTGTTTTTATGTTTTGAAGATTTCCCAAGTTTCAAATTTTTTTTTAATGAGGATTTACAAAGTTTAAGGAGTTTTTTTTTTTTTTTTAAGATTTACAGAGTTTTACGTGGATGAGTTAGAGGAGGAACAGGACCTGAGTACCCTGGTCAGTGACTACCTCTCTCCCCTCTCCCTCACCCCGCCCCACATCCAGGGGGTCGTCAAGTTCTACCTGGCGGTCAAGCGGGCATCCATGGACCGACTGACGGATGGGACCGGACACAAGCCACACTTCAGTCTGAGGACCCTGTGTCGGGCCCTCGGGTATGCCGCCTCCAACCCGTGCGGACAGGTGTCACGTTCCCTGTATGAGGTGAGAGAGCCAGAGGTGTGTTCAGTAGAGCAGGTGCTAAGGAGTGCATGCCAAAATTTCCTAATAGTTAGATGAACCAGTCCAGTAATACTTTCGTGAGTACTCGTGAGCACCCACTCTGTTGTAAAAGCCTCTGGAGTATTGACAGGTGTGTACAATGGGGCTTCAGTAATTGGTCACCAATAACACTAATAACAACGATTCATTTTACATTTAGTTTAAGATATTAAAATTGATGATTTTATGTATAAAAGCATGAACCAAGATGTTGTTCTTAATGAGGTTTGATGGTCGATAAATTACTCATCAGATCTACATTTCAATTTTGATTTAGATATTTCTGACCTTAAACTATAAAATAATATAAGTAAATAAAAACTATAAGTCAATTTTGTGTTTATTTATACAGAGCTCATTATTTCAAAGAGATTGATATTGTAATATTAGACTAAGTCAAAATATAGGCTTGACCTTCCAGCCCTCTTAATGAAGCTCCACTGTGTAATATCATTTCTATAGAGTTCAAAGCAGAAAATCATATATTAAGACTCCGACTAAGATCTTCATCTAGTACATGTAATTCTTTAGGGATTCTGTCTGAGTTTCCTGACCCAGTTAGACCGTGCATCCCACCCGCTGGTCCAGAACCTGGTGGCTCAGCACATAGTGGGCCGGTCAAACATCAAGTCCCTCCTGAAGCAGGGCATACGTGAGCCCCCTGAGGGCGGCTGTCTGCAGTTTGAGGGGTATTGGGTGCCGCAGGGGAGGGAGAGCCCCACCGTACCCAGTAACTACATCCTGACCCCCTCTGTCCGTGCTAACCTGAGGGATCTAGCCAGAGTCGTGTCCGCGGGGTAAGTTTTCAAAATTTTTGAATTACTCAGCTTGTTCTTAACTCAAATCCGTAATAAAAAAGTGCATAAATTTGAGGTCAGTACTCAGATTTCAGGATGAGTATTGACTTGAAGAAAGTTGGTGATGGTGAGACCTGTTGTAAAGTTCTTAAATCTTGGTTTGAGCCTTGTTACAAATGTTGAATGGGATCTTAGTCCCATAACCAGTGATGCCCCCCCCCCCCCCCCCCCCCCAATACCTCTGTCTGAATAGACATTGTGTAATGAATCAATAAAAGTCAATTAAGATTCAAGTTTGAATTGGAATCTGTTAAATTATGTTTTTAATGAGTTAATTATGCTTTTAATCCATCAATTATGTTTTCAATCCGTTGATTAATAGTTTTTGATATATTGGTTATTTTTCTTGTTGATGATGTAGGAGATACCCAGTGTTGCTGCAGGGAGAGACGTCAGTAGGGAAGACGAGCCTGGTCACATGGCTGGCCCGGTGCAGCGGTAATACATGTGTCCGCGTCAACAACCACGAACACACGGACCTACAGGAGTACGTGGGGTGCTACTCTGCCGACCAAACCGGAAGACTCGTGTTCAGAGAGGGTCAGTATCTCCCAGTGTATTAAGTGTTGGAAAAATATCTGATATTGTAAACTGTAAATTAACAACTTACCTTTAGCCTGTACAGTATTTGGCAGAAACCGGTTTTATCATCCATACAGATCTGATTATATGAATAAAGACATTCCTAAATGTACATATATTTTTTTCATTGACAAATGCATGGGTTACATGACTTCGATTTGATTTCATTAGCGATAACTACATGTACATTCAGCCAAAAATGGAATATTCAGCCAAACATTATGATTTGTACAAAGAACGTGTTAAATAGAGAAATGGTAGTGGAATTAACGGCCAAAATCCACAGTGAAACTTATATCTATAGGTGCCAAATTGGACAGATTTTTGTATTCAATGTACATTCAATACATTGTTGATCTTTTTTTTAGTAAATTTCATTATCTAAAGCATGAAGATGTATATTGTTTGTTACGAAAGACTTTTATAACAACAATTAGTGTTTGTGCAAAGTATTGAATGAGGTAATTTCAGTAGGTATCTTCTTGATGAACTGTTTGACATGTGAGAAATTGATTACCTGTGTGATGTTCATTTAATTGCAAGATGTCCTGGAGGGTATGAGCTGTGATTTTGATACTGAATCTATTTCAGGCGTCCTTGTGGAAGCAATGAGAAAGGGACACTGGATCATACTGGATGAACTCAATCTGGCTCCCACAGATGTCCTAGAGGCCCTCAACAGGGTAATGTCTGGAATACTCCATTCTGTTCATAGGTGTAAGAAGCCCCCAACAGGGTTATGTCTAGAATACTTCAATCTGCTCATAGGTCTAAGAGGCCCTCAACAGGGTAATGTCTAGAATACTTCAATCTACTCATCAGTGTAAGAGGCCCCAACAGGGTAATGTCTAGAATACTCCATTCTGCTCATAGATCTAAGAGGCTCCCAACAGGGTTATGTCTAGAATACTCCATTCTGCTCATAGGTTAAGAGGCCCCTAACAGGGTAGTTTCTAGAATATGCCATTTTGCTCATAGGTCTAAGAAGCCCCCAACAGGGTATTGTCTAGAATACTTCATTCTGTTCATAGGTCTAAGAGGCCCCCAACAGGGTAATATCTAGAATGCTTTATTTCTGTCATAGATCAAAGAGGCCCCCAACAGAGTAATTTGGATATTCCATTCTGGTTTTAGGTGTAACAGGCCCTCAGCAGGGTAATGTCTAAAATACTTCATTTCATAGGACTCATGGGCCCCCAACAGGGTAATGTTTGGAATACTCCAATAGCTCATAGGTCTTAGTGGCCCCCAACAGGGTAATGTCTGGAATACTCCATTCTGGTTATAGGTGTAAGAAGCCCCCAACAGAGTAATATCTAGAAAACTATAATCTTTTCTGAAATCTTGGTTAAAACAAACAGGGTGTTCTCTAATCTTAGTCATAGGTTTAATATTTTATTCATAATGCTCTCTATGAAAAAAGGTTCGCATCACAAATTGTATCAGAAAATTTGCAAATCGAGGTATGTGTTCATAAAGATTTGGATAAATTTTTATTTCAAGGGATAATAGTTTGAAATACCCTTACCAATCATTAACAGGTGCCCTCATATGTGAAGTCTGTGATTAGACATGATATATTTTCTGTTGATATAGTTGCTGGATGACAACCGAGAGCTGTTTATTCCCGAGACCCAGCAGACCGTGAAGGCCCACCCCAAGTTCATGCTGTTTGCCACACAGAACCCCCCAGGTCTCTACGGGGGCCGCAAGGTAAAGAGAAGGCTGTCAGAATAATGGATCACACTGCAGTTTCTGCTAGTTCAGATACAAAGTCATATGTATAAAGACTATGTTTAAACAAATATAGGCTATGGTTTCAGTAACAGTGTAACATCCTATATAATTATGAGTGTACATAATTATGTAGAATGAGGTTTAATTTCTCAAAACTTTTTTTTTTGCTCAGATCTTGTCGCAAACAAACATAGTGCTGTGTATATATAGATTTGGTGATTAAACAATTGCTGACTTTGAGTATAAAAGTACATGGAAGTCAATTTGTATGTAATAGTCCAGGTATTGATAACTGTAGAAGATATATTAAATAACAATGAAATATTGATCTCTATTGTTTATTTACAAATGCTCAGATCTTGTCTCGAGCGTTCAGGAACCGCTTCATTGAGCTCCATTTTGATGAGATCCCGAGTGCTGAGCTGGAGACCATTCTCCACCAGAGATGTGACCTTCCCTTGTCCTATGCAAAGCGACTGGTGGCGGCCATGTTGGATCTACAGGTTTGTCCAAAAACTTTCAGAACAGGTTTTGATTGGCTGAAATAAAAAGTAATTTGCTAACTGTAACAGAATTAAAAAAAAGATATACAAAATGTTGATAACCTGCTCCACTGTGTAGTAACTTAAAATATGAGTATGCTGGATTTAAAAAGATTTATTAAGCTAAAATTTAAAATATGAGTATGCTGGATTTAAAAAGATTTATTAAGCTAATCCTTTCTCCTCTGCTGTTGTTAAATGATTTTGAATTACATAGTATTACATAACTCTGCATTTAATATTAGTTTATTTTATCGGAATATTTTCTGTTAATTTTTGTAATATCTGCAGGTATGAATATGTTTATTGATAAAAAGAGAGGTGACACTAACTTTGACCCTGTATACTAGAGGATATAGACTAGAGGATTAGGCTAATTCTGTCTTGTCTGCTGTTTTAAAATGGTTGTACTTTCTTTGTATACAGTGTGTATTTTAGAGATACAAGCTAATTTAACTCCTCCTCCTCTGTTGTTTCCGTCTCCTACAGACCAGGAGGAGAGGCTCGGGCGTGTTCGCCGGCAAACAAGGCTTCATGACTTTGCGTGACCTATTTAGGTGGGCGGATAGGTACAAGTGCAAAGAGGTCAAACTGGACAAGAAGTTCTACGACTGGGATCAGCACATGGCTGACCATGGTAAAAGTTACATTTAATAATGAGTTGTCTTCTACAGATTAAGAAATAAGCTTTTAATGGAGTAATGTAAACAAAATTTATGTAAATGCATGACATTTCTAATCTATGGTCAGATAACTTCATTCTTTCTGCCAACCCACTATGGTAAAAGTTCATTTCCAATTAGCAGTTGTTATCTGGAGATTGAAATTGATTATGCTTTTAACAGAGAAGTGTTTACAATGAAGTAGCATGGTATGTCCAGTTTAAGTTAAGATTTCTTCATTCTTATTGCACAGGGTACATGTTGATGGCTGGTCGTGTGCGAAAACCGGAGGAAGCTGCCATCGTACAGGAAGTGATTGAGAAACATCTCAAGCGCTCGGTGGACCCTGATCGACTATTCACACTGACCTCGCAAACTTCGCCAACAACTGTTGCCATTCTGAAGCGAGTGACGCAGAATTTACCTGCAGGTTTTGAGCACATTGTGTGGACGTACTCCATGAGACGACTCGCCGTGTTGATCGCACACGCTGCACAGTTCAAAGAACCAGTCTTATTAGTCGGGGAGACAGGGTGAGGGGAATGTTCTACCCTTAAGCTGGTTTAAGTTGTTTATGGAAGAGTTCAAGCGATGGCAATTGTATTAGGGTATTTATACAGCTGTCAAACTCCAACTCTAAAATTCTCTGTCTGTGAAAATCAGCCAATGTATTGCTGTTGTAATAATTTGAGCTTGAAATTTACAGTTTTGTACAGCTCTGAATCTAGAGTTCTAGATGGTAATACATTGTTTATTGCTGTGAGATACTATATAAAGGTAATTCTCTGGTATCAACAGATTTAAAACATGTGGTTTGTGCATACTATCATTATGACAAATGAAATTTACTGAGGAGACCAAAATTTGGAAGTTAAGAAAGTAATCCGGTATAAAGCTAGGGAACAATGGATTGCTACTGCTACTTTTTTGTGGAAAATTAAGGCTTCAAGGCTTCATGAATTTGTGGCTAATGATTCTATCAATACAATATATAGATATTGCACTTTTATGAACTTAATTTCATGGATCAACTTGACAAAGAAATCCATGAAAATTGAACATAATTTAAGAAATTCAAGACAAACATAATTGTATTTCATTTGTAGCTTTGATAAGATGACGACCTGTCAGTTAGTGGCCAGTCTCACGTATTTGTGTTTTATTTGTAGCTGTGGTAAGACGACAGTCTGTCAGCTATTGGCCAGTCTCCAGGGCAGTGACCTACATTCCATCAACTGTCACCTCCACACCGAGAGTGCCGACTTCCTGGGGGGACTGAGACCATGTAGATCTTCTCAGGAAGAGGTAAAAAAAGAAATGTTTAATATCTTTTTTTTTTTGGCCTGACACGAAATCAGAGAAATGAAGTAGCTTATTTTATTTGTGTAAGTCATTGTTGTGGTTAAAAAATTAAAAAATGTCTGATAGGATAGATATAGCAGCAAAGAAGGATAACTGGACCTTGATAATAACCATAAAAACATTAGTTTATTGCTGAAATCTTTACTGTTGTAAATAACTTTTGAATAATACAAAAGATAATAGATAAAAGGTTACCACATAGCTCTACAGCTAGTAATTGTAAGTAGCTGATATAGATAAAAGGTAACCACATACATGTAGCTCTACAGCTAGTGATTGTAAGTAGCTGATATAGATAAAAGGTAACCACATAGCTCTACAGCTAGTTATTGTAAGTAGCTGATATAGATAAATTATAAAAGGTAGCCACATAGCTCTGCAGCTAGTTATTGTAAGTAGCTGATATGTGTATATATTAACTGATGACGGCTGTCTACAGCTAGATGTATATATATATATTTTCATTACAAGTATCTATGGAAGCAGGGTTGTAGATTTATTTCCTGTACAGTACAATATTTTCAGTATGTAAGTTTCTTTAAGACCAGGCATTCCTCTTCTAGGACGCAGACTATATTTATGCCAGAGCAGCACTATATTTGTTTTAAGTCTCTGTGAGACCATGCACCTTTTTCTAGCACCCAGAATAGATTTATTCCTGTACAATATTTTTATTACAATCATGCGTCCTCTTCCAGGACCCGGACATCCCCAGGAAGTTGTTTGAGTGGGTTGATGGACCCCTAGTCAATGCGATGAGGAAAGGAGACATGTTTCTGATCGATGAGATTTCATTGGCCGACGACTCGGTACTGGAGAGACTGAACAGCGTGCTGGAGCCAGAGCGTACCTTGCTGTTGGCAGAGAGAGGCGGGGAGGGGGGGAGAGAGGTGGAGGCGGTGGTGGGGGAGGACGGATTCCAGGTGTTCTCCACCATGAACCCCGGGGGCGACTTTGGTAAAAAAGAGGTAACCAGCCTAACCAATTTCAGAGATTGTATAATACCGACCAGACCCAACCTAACAGAAAGCAGACCCCGACCAAACTCTGCATCTTCTTATGTACTCTATAGTTTTATTATAACCTATAATCAAAGTACATATTAAAAATTCTTTCCCATCCGTTACAGCTCTCGCCTGCCCTCAGGAATCGCTTCACTGAGATCTGGTGTCCCACGACCAGTGAGCGTGATGACCTGATACACATCATTGAACACAATCTGTCGCCGGGCATTCACGTTGGTAACCAGCAGGACGGGACGAGCGGTGTGGGCCGCGTCATCATGGACTTTGTGGACTGGTTCACCAACAACGAACTTGGGAGGAGGTCGGGAACTGGATTATTATAATATATAGAATTATATTATTTGTATAAATGCAATGTAGTTTTAGTTATCTAACTAAAAGGTTCTTAGTAATATGTTACATGACTGTATAAAGAGGTACAAGCTTAACCAATCTCTTCTTGAATCTGTATGAAAATGTTTACAAATTGCATGTCAGTAAAAAGGAGATACATTCACCAAAAACACCATGATGACAGTTTGTGTTATGTGGTTAGAACTCTGATTGTAGATGCGTGGTCAGTATTAGAGACATCTTATCCTGGGTTAACTTCATCAACACTTGCTCCATCAAGATCAATGCGGACTGCATGGAAGCCCAGCCTGGATACAACCAGTTAGAGCCAGCTGTAGCTCTGATCCATGGAGCGTGTCTGGTGTTTCTGGACGGTCTAGGAGCAGGTAACTCATACCCACTGAACTGCAACACTCAACATGCATTCATTATACCTCAGCTCCGAAGGAGAGGGGGCATACTGTTTTACCCTTTTGTGTCTGGCTGTCCATCTGTCTGTGTGTCTCTCTGTCCGTAACAAATTTCGTCAAAGATTTCTCAGGAACTATCAATCGATGATGCTTGAAATTTTAACACACTCTTTGTTTAGGCATGCCATATGGTGGGATTCATTTTTGAACAAATTTGATGTCAACTGTTAAATGTCAACTTTGCTTATTTTGTATATTCACATCAGAGCGAGGATATCACTAGTGAGCATTGGCTCATAGTTATCTTGTTATAATTATAAGTAGTTAATGATTGATAATGATTATTGTAAAGTGTGAAGCTGACACTATCTTAATCATCATCTAACATCATATTTAAGTAAGTGTAAAATGGTTCTCTATGAACACTTACAACAAATTGATTTTCTTTCTTTTTGTCAATAGGTACCAGCAGAAAATAATGTTGGGTATAATGTTTGTTTATGAAATTTAATTTTATTATGAAGACTCTGGAGCATGTTAAATACAGTACACAGTGCACTGAATGTAAACCCCAAGCACTGTGGATTGTTGATCTGTTATGTGTGCATTGTTTGATTTCTGACAAGGAATTATCACGCCTGGTCACCTCTTATGTTTCCAGGGACTACCAGTAGGGGGCATGACATAGAGGTCGTGACCCTTAGATCTGCAGCTCTTCAGCACCTCCTACAGCTCATCAACCAGATGACTCATCATTCACATGACCTAGGATCTCTCGGCCTATTGGACAAGAGCAGTGGGGCCCTGGAGGAGGTGGTCAAGCTAACCCCTGAAGCTTTCTCTATCTGGCCATACAGTATTAGCAGAGGTTGGTGATTGTGAGTTTGCTCCTACAATACAATAGGATACAATAACTGTTTGCAGTGAGTGAGTTTACTCCTATAATACAATAGCATACAATGTCTGCAATGAGTGAGTTTGCCCCTAAAATACAATAGAATACAATGACTGTTTGCAGTGAGTGAGTTTGCTCCTATAATACAATAGGATACAATGTCTGCAATGAGTGAGTTTGCCCGTATAATACAATAGGATACAATGACTGTTTGCAGTGAGTGAGTTTGCTCCTATAATACAATAGGATACAATGACTGTTTGCAGTGAGTGAGTTTGCTCCTATAATACAATGACTGTTTGCAGTGAGTGAGTTTGCTCCTATAATACAATAGGATACAATGACTGTTTGCAGTGAGTGAGTTTGCTCCTATAATACAATAGGATACAATGACTGTTTGCAGTGAGTGAGTTTGCTCCTATAATACAATAGGATACAATGACTGTTTGCAGTGAGTGAGTTTGCTCCTATAATACAATAGGATACAATGTCTGCAATGAGTGAGTTTGCTCCTATAATACAATAGGATACAATGACTGTTTGCAGTGAGTGAGTTAGCTCCTATAATACAATAGGATACAATGACTGTTTGCAGAGAGTGAGTTTGCCCCTAGAATACAATGACTGTTTGCAGTGAGTGAGTTTGCTCCTATAATACAATAGGATACAATGACTGTTTGCAGTGAGTGAGTTTGCTCCTATAATACAATAGGATACAATAACTGTTTGCAGTGAGTGAGTTTGCTCCTATAATACAATAGGATACAATGACTGTTTGCAGTGAGTGAGTTTGCTCCTATAATACAATAGGATACAATGAGTGTTTGCAGTGAGTAAGTTTGCTCCTATAATACAATAGGATACAATGACTGTTTGCAGTGAGTGAGTTTGCTCCTATAATACAACAGGATACAATGACTGTTTGCAGTGAGTGAGTTTGCTCCTATAATACAATAGGATACAATAACTGTTTGCAGTGAGTGAGTTTGCCCTATAATACAATAGGATACAATAACTGTTTGCAGTGAGTGAGTTTGCTCCTATAATACAATAGGATACAATGACTGTTTGCAGTGAGTGAGTTTACTCCTATAATACAATAGGATACAATAACTGTTTGCAGTGAGTGAGTTTGCACCTATAATACAATAGGATACAATGACTGTTTGCAGTGAGTGAGTTTGCTCCTTTAATACAATAGGATACAATGACTGTTTGCAGTGAGTGAGTTTGCTCCTATAATACAATAGGATACAATGACTGTTTGCAGTGAGTGAGTTTGCTCCTATAATACAATAGGATACAATGATTGTCTGCAGTGAGTGAGTTTGCACCTATAATACAATAGGATACAATGATTGTCTGCAGTGAGTGAGTTTGCTCCTTGCTCCTCCTGATCCAATGTCTTTGTAAAATAATTTCATTCCTCATCCTCCCCATTAAGGGACAGAATGAGGCAGAAATGAAAATATTCCAGTATGTACCTCAGTCAGTATGTACCTCAGTCCGTATGTACTGTAGAATCATTAGATTTCATGGTGTCTCAATTTTCGTGGAATTCGTGGTTACCTCTCATCCATGAATTAACTTCCTCCACAAATTAATAAATTAGGGTTATTAATTCATATTTCCTTTCGCAAGTATAAGAGAATACTGGAAATTACGTCCCGACAAGCCTGTAAAATTTAAGCAATCCACGAAAATTGGCCCCCACAAATTTTAATGATTCCACAGTACCTCATTCAGTGTGTACCTCAGTCAGTATGTACCTCAATTAATATGATGTTGAAGATGAGAGATAGTGTAGTTTACAGGGGTTATAAATACCTTAATGAAGTTAAACATGGTTAACTTGTTCTGTTGAAGTTGATAACAATCCCTACTGAAGTTGATAACAATCCTTACTGAAGTTAAGCATGCTCTTTTGAATCAGACATTGTAGTTTTCCTGATTGAGTGATTTCACTTTACAGGTGATCTGGAGAGCAGTGTGGACAATAACTATTCCCTGCAGGCCCCCACGACCTGTGTCAATGCCCAGAGACTCCTACGGGGGCTTCAGCTGCCACGCCCACTTTTGTTGGAGGGTTCACCGGGGGTCGGGAAGACCAGTCTGGTGGCCGCCATCGCTAAAGCAGCGGGAAGGGAACTAGTTCGCATCAACTTGTCTGAACAGACTGTAAGTAAAATTAGATGGGGGAGACTACTGTACATGTACTTTGCATTAATTCGTACAAACGGACACTAAGCAAAACTAGTTCGGTAGTTGACATTTGATTAAAAAAGCTTAATGCTGCAGCATTCAACTTAATGTAGTGATGTCCAAGCTCCTTATTTTGATGACTTAAGGTAGTCCATCCATAACTGAGGTGAATTTAACAATTTTGATTGATATAAATTACACTAAATACATATTTTGAAATTATTAGGAAGCTGACATAAACCAAACTCGGGAATATGTATGCAGTCGATTAAATGAACTTTTTGCACTTGGTACTTTTTTAAAGAGTTGTCTGCCCCTTGCAAAAATTAGGAAATGTTTTTGGCATTTTCAAAAAAAAGGAAAGCTTTTGCAACTTTTTACCAAGAGATTTGCGAGAAAATTATTTGTACTATAAAGATATATTTAAAAATGCATTTTTTCCATAGACTTCAATGTTAAATTCAAGATGTGATAAATTTGTTAATATTCAAAATTTTTAAAAATTTTAAAAATGAATCTTTTTAATTTAATTAACCTCTTAAAATCACACTAAGATTTTAGTTATCAAACTTCCAATCTATTAGATATGAAATATGATAGTTATGGATGGAATACCTTAACACACTGTGTTCTTTGTGACAGGATGTGACGGATCTGTTTGGAGCGGACCTACCAGTGGAGGGGGAAGAGGGGGGCCGATTTGCCTGGAGAGACGGACCTCTTCTGAGGGCTCTTAAACTGGGTCACTGGGTTGTGCTGGATGAGGTATGGACTGCTGGGGTTTATCATTTATGAAGCTGTAGCATGCACTAAAAATACTTCAGAATCTGTCTGCCACAACAATTAAAACAATAGTTATATAAAAACTATATGTAGTTCTTTTTTGGAAATGAAGAGAGAAAAACTGTTACTTGTATGAAGCCCCTTTAATCTACTGAGATGATAGTATGAAATTAATGAAATCAAGTCTATCTTTTCATGACTAAAGACTTCTTTTGTGTAATTAGTTGAACCTGGCCTCTCAGTCGGTGTTGGAGGGACTAAACGCCTGTCTGGACCATAGAGCCGAGGTGTTTATACCAGAGCTAGCCAAGACGTTCCACATCCAGCACCAGAAGACGCGACTGTTCGCCTGTCAGAACCCGCTAAACCAGGGGGGTGGGCGTAAAGGCCTGCCACGGTCCTTCCTCAACAGATTCACTCAGGTAACTTGTCTTCAACCGATTCACTCAGGTTAAGTATTTCTCTAAACTGTCTTGTTAATTTTTATCATAAAGATTGGGACATATATTTTGTTAAGTTCTTGGTTAAAGTTTTTTACTTCATTTAGAAATGCATTATTAGCACTTGAGTTTGCAAACATTTTTGAAGTATTCAATTGTAATTTGTGAAAATGAATCATTAATATTTTAACAAATTATATTTGGTTTTTTTTAGGTTTACATAGAACCTTTGACCTTCAATGACCTGCTATTTATAGCTGAGAGGATGTTTCCATGGTTACCATCAGACACCTTGTCAAAAATGGTCACATTCAACATGAAGGTAGATTTGTACATTACCTTGATTTTTGTGGAGAAAAAAGCTTTGCAGTTTAATATCATTACACGCCTTTTTAATTTGATAACACCATATCATATCTGATAAAGAAATCAGTATCAATTTTATTTAAGAGGGCTGGATGGTTGTGGCCAGCTTTAGACTATATAAATCTCCCAAAAAAGAAGAGCTCAGTATAAAGATTTAGCAAATTTTTAACCTGAAATATTTGGATTTTTTCCTTACTAAATGATAGCTTATAATTAAACATATCATCTGAAAATTGATTAAAAGGAAAATCTAACGATTACATGTATAATAATTTGTTGACCACCCAGTCTTTAAAACAAAATGCTACAGCATTGATTTTCAAATTCGAAGTGGCCATGTAGAATTACAATTTATACCAATGTGCACTTCTGATGTATCACATATTTTTTGGATAACTTGATACACATCAAATTAACGGTGATATGTTGGTTGCAGATGGAGCATGAGACATCAGTGGAGGGCCAGTGGGGCCAGAGAGGGGGACCCTGGGAGTTCAACCTTCGCGACCTGTTCAGGTGGTGTGAACTACTGCTCAGTGAACAAAAGGTAGGTCAAAGGTCATCTTGTGTCAACTACTGCTCATTGACCAACAGGAGGATGAGGGTCATCTTTTAGGGTAGAAAAAGTGGTATGCTAAAATAATATTGCTTTCTTGTAAGATCTGATGCATGAAAATCAGCTCATGCAGAAGTTAAAATTGTGGTGACTTGATGTTACAATGAAATGATGAAGAGCACCTGGAAAGGACAAAATCCGAAATTATCAATCAAGGATGTTTACGTGTGGTTTGTTACAGGTGACAGGTGACCTTGACCCTGGTCAGTTTGTGGGTTTGCTGTACAGGGACAGAATGAGGACACTGGAGGACAAACAGAGGGTAACTATAAAATCCACCCCCACACACCCCCACGTAAACCATTGATATACAATGTACATGTAAAATACCAACAGAGGATAACAATTACCATACATGTTAACCTCCAGTGATGAAAAAGAGGTAGATTTTGAACCGAAAAGCGGTAGCATTGTGCGTGGCCTTTTTCATGTATATTTCAAAGTACAGATTTTTATGTACTACATCATATGTAGTAAGGGTTTCTGATAAGTAATTAACGATATCAACTAAAATATAAAAGACATTGATAGTAATATCAACACATGCAATAAATATGTTTGCATGCATTTACCATCATATTGATTACCGTAAGCTATTTTTCTTTTTTTGGAGGAAAAAATATTTGAGTGCAGAGACTTTAACAGTTGCCTTTGTTCAGAAAAAAAAAAATAGATCAAGTTGCCAAAATTTAACATATAAGAGAAGTAAGAACTAGTAGGAAATTGTATATATCTTTTTTCAATATCAAAACGATGTTTACATGCTTATCACAAATCATGCAGAGTTGCAATAAACTGTAAGTCAAGTTTACTGTTATGGCCAAATTAAAAGATATATTCAGTCATCGTTAAAGCCACATGTGGAATATTGCAAAGCTTCTTTTTCCTTGGCGAGGATAATATCAACATGTCTTGTAACTAATGTAATCACAGGAAGTGGGTTCTTTCATTGTTCAATGTAAAACACGTGCTTGAAAACTTGTCATTCACCCGACTTAAAAAAGCGTTTGTGTGCCTCCGATTCAAAGTCACGCGCTAATTTCAAACCTGACAAGATTTTTTATGACCGCAATGGCTCCCAAAATGGCTATCTATCAAACAAGAAATGTATTTTGAAGGAAAGCGGTAGATTTTTTAATAAAAGCGGTAGGCGGGAGAGAGAGCTAAAAAGCGGTAGCGTTCCGTGTAATTCGGTAGAGTTAACATGTATGCAATTACTGTAAATAGCCACCCGACCAAACCCCCTTCATTTATGATATTGTCAAATATCAGGAAAAAACCCCTTTTTATGCATATTATTGGCATTCACTGTTGAATAACCAAGTTATTATTTATAAATTGTCATTCGCAAAGAACAAAAACTGAACACGAAAATTTAAAATTTTTTATTTCTGCTTAAAATTGCATAAACCAGCAGCCATCAGAGAGGCCTGTGTCACAGTGAATTGTTACAGTTGATTTTGTCACAGTGAATTGTTACAGTTGATTTTGTCAGAGTGAATCGTTACAGTTGATTTTGTCACTGTGAAAATGAATTGTTACAGTTGATTTTGTCACAGTGAATTGTTACAGTTGATTTCCCTCTAATTCAGGTCCTGGACTTGTATGATAGAGTTTTCTCCCCTGATCAGCCTGCCTATACCTCCACCAGAGAAGTGGTCCTCACTGACTCTCACCTACATGTGGGTCACTCCCGACTCCCCCGGGCCAACCTCCAGACCCCCGGGCCCAGGGATGGGGGCAGGAAGCCACTGTACCTCCTGCACCACTCTCTGGAGCCGATGGAGTCAGTTATGAAGGTAGTGGAGCACGGCTGGATGAGCATCATCGTAAGTATTAGTGTGTATTGATTTACAAAATAACTCACAACAAACTTGTTTATCTTTACAGTTTCATAGAATACTCTTGATCAATGAATGAATTTAATACATAAATAGTTAAGTAGTACATACAATTTCAATTCTTGTCAGACTTAGTATGTTTTGTACTGGACCTGGTATAAAGTTGAAACAATTGGTAAGTGATGAATAATGAGCATTTAATATGAATTTGGTTGAATGTCATAAGTTATTTTGTAAAAGAGAGACCCTTTTTCTAACTCAGGTCAGGAGTGTTACAAAACCATAACTCATACTTGGTGTTCCTGTTACGTACTTATGTATGACTTTTGAGTATTAGTGTGATATTTGAACCATGATGTACTAGTGTTTTTTGGGAGAATATACTTAAAGTTAAAAGTTTTATAATCTCTAAGCCTGATCACTATACAAATTTAAAACGATGCTTGATTGATGGATGAATACCTTTCCTTGATTTATTTTGTACATATAATTCTTGTCTTCGAAAAGGTTGGAGGTCAGTCTAGTGGAAAGTCCACCATAGTGCAGATTCTGTCACAGTTGACCGGAAATAAACTCCATGTCCTAGCAACAAACAGCGCCATGGATACGACCGAACTGCTGGGAGGTTTTGAACAGGTAACCATGGTTTTCTTCTTACTCTCTAGTATGTGAATGAAGCTGTCACTGATAAAGAAACATGACCTTGATATTTTCTGACTTTTAGGCAGACAAGAAAAGACATGTAGAGGAATATGCTGTGGAAATGGATGAGGTTATGACCTCTTTGTTGAATGGTCTCCTTGGTAACCCGTGTGACCAGACTGGTGAGAGGTCACAGAGTCAGACGTGGGAGGAGAGGAGATCGGAGGCACGGAGGCTGTCCCGGGTTTGGGGGGAGTATAAACAGCTGGAGGGAAAGTACACAGGTAGGCTGCTAATGGAGGGAGTCTGGTCTGTAGAATGGTGGGTTAAATGAGAAGTGGGTGAAATTTATATGATTGGATTTGTGTTGTTAAAAAAGAGGGTTTTAAAGAGTGAACTTTCTGACTGGCAGCAGTTGTAACAATGATTTCTTAGTAGTCTTTTGACATAGACTGAGTTTGATTTATTTTTTTTTTGCCTCACCTGCCTCCTGGTTTTTTAACAATTAACAATGTTATGAATATTGTAGGTAAACATCTGACTTCTACAGAGGAGGCTGTTCAGCTCCAGGAGAAGGTAGACGCCTTGGAGAAAACATTGCATGTCATTCAACCCAAGTCCGCACAACTAAGGGAGGCCTTTGACAGACTACAGCAGAGAAGATCCAAGGCTCTGATTGGTCTGGAGGAATGGAAGGCGGGGCAAGGGGCGGGGACTTTTGAGTGGATTGACAGCTTGTTGGTCCAGGCCCTACAGAATGGGGAGTGGCTGATGATTGACAATGTCAACTTCTGCAAGTAAGGAGGCGGAGTCTGTGGAGGAATATTCGCTTTGACATTATTTTACTTATTTTTTATTTTTTAACATTGTCTATCTTCTATTCAACGCAAGATTTTCTTTGAATCTTTATCATTATGTACTTGCATCTTAAATCAACTTGTCACATCCTAAACCAACTTGTCACATCCAGTATATTATATGGAAGAGAGGCACATGACAAAGAGGAAGAAGGGGGAATAGAGTGTCAGAATTATTCACATGATTATGATGTTTTTATATTATATTATATTACCTATTTACTGGCTATGAGGATGATAGCAAATTTATTGCCCCCGGAGACGGCAACTATTTCACGAGGTGAAGCGGAGGGAAATACTTGCTGTCGAGGGGGATAATAAACTTGCTATCGCCTGAATAGTCAGTGAATAGGTATTTTATTACACTGAAGAAAACTTTATTTGTCGGCGATGCAGATTTTCTTGTAATCAAATTAGAGATATTGGACTTTGAATTTGACGTAGCGATTCGGATTACACCAGAGTGGTTCCGATATTAAAAACTAGGGAAATGGATCTGCCGCAGGTGAATAGTTTCGATGATTATTCATCATGGGCAGATAGCACGGAAACAATTTCACAGTTAGATAGAATAGCATGTTTATTCATTGTAATTTTACATAGAAAATATTCACAGAGGTATAATAATTAAAGCTATTTGTGTGCTTTTCTCGATTTCAGTGCCTCTGTGTTAGATCGACTGAATGCCCTACTGGAGCCAAATGGAGTGTTGTCTGTCAATGAGAGAGGGGTCATAGACGGGGAAATCCCAAGCATCAAGCCTCACCCACAGTTCAGGTATAACTGGTTGATATACATGTGTAATAGTCACGGAGAATCCTGGTGTAAGGCCCATCCTCATTTCATGTAGAGCGTTTGGTGTAACAGATCGGGGACATCCCACATCAACCCTCACTGTTGATGTAACAGATCGGGGACATCCCACATCAACCCTCACTGTTGATGTAACAGATCGGGGACATCCCACATCAACTCTCACTGTTGATGTAACAGATCGGGGACATCCCACATCAACCCTCACTGTCACTTTAGAGCAAATGTGGTTAGAAGTTCTGATTTTAAATTAACAGCAAAAAGAGGCTTGGAAAAGAGCTTATTGACTTGCATTATAATTAAGTTCTGAATCATTAAAACAAAACAGGTCACATACATGATTGTCTATTGCCTGCTTGTCAGTGTGTTTAAAATTATAAAGATCTGTTCTATTTCAGGCTGTTTTTGACTTTGGATTGTACTTTTCTACTATAATTTCAGGCTGTTTTTGACCATGGATCCAAAGTTTGGTGAAATCTCCAGGGCCATGAGGAACAGAGGGGTGGAGATCTATATCCCGGGGGAGGTGGGTACTTCTAACTGGTGGTCATCTTCTCAATGCTATGGAATAAACAAATTCATTTAAATCATTTATTTCTAACAATCCACTGTGTACATTCATGTACATCTACTCAGAGTATTTTTATTGGGTGTTTGTTGTATGATTATTTACTTAAGTTTATTGATGTAAGTGTGGATGTAAATGGAAATGCCTTAATTCATTGAAATGCTTCAGGAACATGCAGATGATAACTTTGTGTCCATTATGGTTAATTGTAAACGATTAATATGGGAATGAAATTAATGACAGATCAGCAGAGTGTTAAAAAAATACATGACATAATCTTTTTATCTTTACAGGATGAAGGCAATCCTTATTCACAACAGGACATGAGAGTGATGCTTCATGGGATAGGTGTGGAATGTAAGAAGGTTTCTACTTGGCTGATATCTCTGTATTTAAGCCTGCGAGATATCTTACCCAGGGGAGAGAGGCCCCACTTACTACAGCTGATACAGAGTGGATTGACCACGGTCCAGCAGACAGACCGGGGGGCCCCCAGGGGGGAAGCCGTGCGATGGGCCGCCGAGGAGGTGTTTGTTAAGAGTGTCAACAACACGGCCTCCAGAAAAGTGAGTACTGATAGGTTAACGGATGTCTTTATTTTCAAATGATTTTATGAGGACAAAATGAATTTATCTTTAGATTCTCAAGCCAAATATTTTAAATTTAATGTGGAGTGCTGGTATTTTAATTTTTTGTTGTAAACTTGCCAAGGGAAATAACTCATATTTCATATTTTTAGATTAACTTAAAATTGAAAATTTTGACGTTACTGTATTCTTTATTAATTTTCAATATCGAAATGAATTTAATAAATATGGCAGCATTTGGTCTGATGCAGTAGTACTGAGAGCTAAAGCATTTTTTTGTCTAACTAGTTAATTTTTAGAATATATTGTAACGACTTCATGTTTAATGTTCCTGCCTCTCTGTCATTTCTCTCTTTATTAACAGAGAGTTATGGCCGTGTTGGAGGACCACTCTCAGTGCTGTGACCTTGACCTCCAGCAACAGGAAGTGGTGCCCCTGAGTCCGGTGTTGGATTTTGTGAGAGACACGTTCGCTGCAGACCTACATCAGCACTCTGCCCTGATCCGACACATCCTACAGGCCTGGATCTACAGGTAATGCTACTTGGTGTTCTGTATAATTCTGTATCTACTGTGGAATCATTGGATTTTGTAGAGACCTAATTGTGTTACAATAAACAAAGTCTTAAATTCCTCAGCTGACAACGAGGGCAAAAGGGGCAAAAATAAAGTGGGGACGAATACTTTCTGCATACATGATCTACCTTTGAATCATAAGGTTAAGTGGGGACTAATTTTCACTGATTGTTAACTTTATACGGGACTTGTTTTGGCGATTTAATCTCATGGATTTTCCACTAAGGTTAATGAATTAATAAATGCTGCTTCATGATTCTTTGAGGAAGTGAATTTGCTGGCGAAGCGGGATCCAAAATTCAAATGAGCAGCAAGCCACCACGAAAACTAATGATTCTTTAGTATGCAGGAGGTTTTCTATGAAAGGACAAACCTCTCAGTTATTGTGATTTTCTTTTACTTGTTGACATTGTAGTCAATCCCCCATGGAGAAAGACAGTGGATCACATGACATGTCATGTGACCTCTATTCCTGGCAGAGCCTGCTTGCGGCATGTGCCCTGTACACAGACCTCTCCACGCCTGACTGCCTTGCTCTCCGCGGTCTACTACTCACACAGTTGTTGGAGAACCACAGAACAACAGCAGTGTTACAAAGGTCAAGGTCATCCCCGGAAACAGAGGTCATCAAAGGTCATCTTGAGGTGGTTGAGAGGGTGATGAGTCGGATGTTTGAAGATGTGAAGTGTTTTGTTCTGAAGAGATATGAAGAGGTTGCTAGAGGTAAAACATACAGATGAATATAAAACATTTACATTTCTATACTGTTTCATGTTCTCCCATTAAAGAATGATTCCCATTAAAGATGAATTATTTAATTCATGTATTCGCCAATGTTGAATTTTTCATGTGATTCACAATATGGGCTTTTGGAGGTATACATCTTCTGTATATCAACAGCTGTAGTACGTTTTATTTTTCACATCAGAACAAGCCATTGTCAGGCAACTCTACATGGACCCTTGGAACGCCCCTCAGGTCCTGAGGTCAGTGGGTCACGGGGAGGGATACCAGCAGGCTGTCAACATGTACATTCTGGTGACCCAGGTCAGTAGGACACTGTCTGAGGGAGAGGACCAAACCCACAGACTAAGGCAGTTCCTGGAGGGTGAGTACATGGGTCAACTACCAAGGTCAGGGAATAAGAAGGCCAGCTAAAGAGGTCAGTTAGTATAGAGGTCAACTATGGAAGGTCATCAGTGGATCATTGAGTTCAAAGGTCAATGCTGCATTAATTGGTTGTGTAGTTTGGTTTACTTTAGATATTTCTATGCCCCACCAATGTATGCTCATTGTATTTATGTTTTATTGCTCTGGGAGGAGTAGACACTGACACTTGTATTATATACACTTACATACCCAGTACCACCCTTTAATACTGATTGTCTATGTTGTCAGGGGGCCGTGGTAAGAGTGTGGACATTGCTTATATTATATACACTTATATACTGTAAATCAACTTTTTATCGTGTGGCAGAAATTTCTGTGAGGTTCACAAGAGCCTCATTGTCACGAATATTTATTGTCATGGACCAGTATTTGCCATATAGTTGTAATAAAAAAACAGGTGTGGATAAGGTTTGCAAATATTAGTCGCTGCAAACCAGTTCATCTCGGGAAAAAGTGCGAATAATAGTTGGTTTACAGTACCCTGAACCACCCTGTAACACTTATTGTCTATGTTGTCAGGGGGGCATGGTAAGAGTGTGGACATTGACTATCAGACCCTGGAGGGTTTGGTGTGTGACCTACTTTCAAGGGAGCCGATCTTACAACATCTCTGTCACCCGGACCACTGCCGCAGCCTAGAGCTCACAGTCAAGGTGAGTGGTGTCTGTTGTTAATATCACAGCAAGAATGTTTGACTCATTGTAGGTCAGAGTAAAGAGTAGAAATCACTTGTTTCTTAAGAGTAAAATTCTAAATACTGTGGAATCATTTTTATTCGTGGGGATCAATGTTCGTGGGCAGCCAAACTTTTCCTGGTTCGTGGGGATGGGATTTCAGAGGTAGCAAGTGTAACCAGATAGCCGGCTTGGCTGTATTTTAAATTACATGTAGTCGATAAAAGTGATGAACAATAATTTGTTATACAAAATCTAATCATATATTATTTGCTATCACCAGTTTGGAATTTAGGGTTGGAATACTCAAATTAAAATAAATATGTTCAGCGCTTCAATAGCGTATAATTAACATTAAATTATGAGTACATGTACTTCATTAGTTTCGGTCAAGCAGAACGTTGGCTATGCACATGATTCAGAAGATAATAGCTACGGAGCTGATGTCGCTATAGGTTAAATATATAGAAATCATGTTCAGTGTGAAGTGTTGATTGTTTATAATGATAATATAATTATTTATGATCATAACACTTGGACAGAACTAATCTGAATTATTTTTCTCTTTGTGTGAATGATCATATAATATAAGCTTATGTAGAGAAATTGAGAAGGGTTGGGCGTTCGTGAGATGTTGGAAACTACTAGTCAGTAATATAGATTGAGATTTGAATTTGTAAGACTTTGAAAGTTGTTTTGAAAAATCTATACGATCACGCTTTAATAAATTATTGTTCAACACCAAACTGGAATTATCATTTCTGGACAGGACAAGGAATTGAACCAACCCATAGGTTTACACAAGTTCAGGATAATTTTAATAAATATTAAACAAATGCTTGTATATACATTCATGGGGATGTATATTCGTGGGCAAGGGTTATCCACGAAAGCCACAAACATTGGTCCCCCACAAACAATGATGATTCCATAGTATGTAATTTGCAGATAATATTTTGAAAATCATGATTAGAATCCCATTATGTTTTTGTAGGTTCTGGACAATGTTTGTTGGATTGCCAGGATGAGAGAAGCTTTGGTAACATACACACTTGACCTTGACATCAACAAGGTCATTCTCTTTTACTCCTGGGTCAAGGACAGACTACAGCCAGTAATGAAAGACAGGTGAGGACTGCTTAGCAGTGTAAGTTGTATGAAATCTTGATTTACATGAACAAATTAATATCAGAACCAATCTGTACTGTTTATTTTACTGTACAACATGACCTCCCTTGTTCAGTGTTTCCCTCACCTGTATTGTATAATTAACTGTACAACATGACTGTCTATGTAGGTTTGTTCAGTGTTTCCCTCACCTGTATCAGGCGGGGGAATCCCTGATGACGGACTACAAGGAGGCAGAGTCCTACAACAAGTTCCGGGATTCCCTGGGACACCCCCCTCCTTACAGAGATCAGAGAGAGGCTGAGGCTAAGCTGTCCCTGAACGGACTCTGTAGACAGATGGACATCCATAGAGAGGCTACTGACCACATTCGGAAGTACAGAATTCAGCTAAATATAGATCACAGGGAATACCTGGTGTCAGTGTTGCTGAAGGCTATGAAGGAGGCAGATCAGGGTAAGGATAACCACGGGACCTTGACTGATTTTCAGTATTTGTAACTAGGCACAGAAGTGTTTATTCTGCAAGGGTAGTTTTAACTAAGGGATGCTTAATATATTACAGTACAGTAAAATATATCTAAAAGTGTAAATTTTGATTTCTCTGCAATGTAACCTTCTGCATTACTTTTTTAATCAACAATACATGTACTTGTCAGAATTGTTTTTCAGAAATATTATGGTTGTATTTTAATCTTATAGGTAGTGAAACAGTAGATGTGAAAGAGGTTAGGGCACTTCTACAGCAATACAACATCCTGAAAATAGAAGAGAATCCATCTATCATCTCTCCTATGGAAACCGACCAATCAGAGAGTACTACTCTCCTTCAATCAAACCAATCAGATTCCTTGAAACATGTTGACCTTTGGCCTCTTTCTGATCACATGGTAGTACTGTCTGAATTGAGACTGATCAATAAGATGATGGGGTCATCTGACAAATGTGACACAGATGAGGTTGGGGCACTCGTTGATTTTGGAGCCCAGTTTACACCGCTTTCTCCATCAGCCCTGAACTCATTGAAACAACTGAATGAGGATAAAACAAAAGTAAGTTAGAAACTGGTGCTATACAGTAATAAAGTACAAAACCCATTGGCTTTGTTACAGATTGTCATACTGTCAATCATAAATCACCCTTATGCTGTACAGGTAGAGTTTACTAGACTCAAGCAGAGAATTTTGGCTTTAGTTAGCACCTCTTGATCAGATCTATAGATCATCTCCATTTTCCTAATTTTAAATGAATCAAAGAGTTGAGACTTGGGTATGTTAAGGCTTCCCACAGCATTGTGTAGAAAGTCGCTTGTCTGTACTTCATACAATATGACGTCATAATCAACTTTGACGTCACGATCTGCATTCCATTCGATAGTTCTCAGGGAACGTATCATAACGTTAAAAGTGAATTATATTTAAACAGTGATAAAACCACTTATTTCCTTTTTATAGATGCTGGTATTAATGCTAGACGTATAGAATTCATTCGTATTAATAATCAGTATCAAATAATTGGCTGATTTAAAGCTTCGCTTGAAGTAAAATGACTATTATAAATTAATGGTTTGGAGACTATCCCTGCTATATGTAAACAACTGAATGAAGAAATTTTAATGCATGTAAAAAACAGCTTGGCGCAGGTGAAAGATCAATACAATTTTAAAATATTTTACGTAAAATTGGTAGAGAATATAAGTACCTATGTGAATCATGCTTGGGAAACCGACGGATATACTCCAATTTTATGTAAATCGCTTTTAATTAGTAAAAATGTGCCTTCTTTTGATAATTTGATGAAATGTTTTAACGATATCTTTAATAAACGAAATTTCTATTTCAAGCCCAAACAAGAACCTCAAAGTATATGCCATAACAAAGGATTTTTCTGAAAAATATTTATGATTTAATGTCATTAATCACATGCGCCGATGCGATTTAATTAGATAAGTTGCAGTGTTATGATACGCTCGTCACGTGACAACGAAGTACATATGACGTCACAAAAATGCATCAAATATAATGTTTAACATCGTTGTCAATAAATATTATTCAGATTTTAAGGAATATCCCGGTCAAAGTAAATTTTGTTGATTCAAATAATATCGTTTTTCGTTATTTTTGCATGTTATATGCCATATATGCAAAAACAGCCTTCAAGATAAAATATTCGTTGCTGGTTTGTAGTTGACCTCATATGGTCAGTAAGTACCATAATAAATAAAGTTTTCTGAACTCGTATAAACCATATTTGGTCAGCTACAAAGCATGTAACTTATACTGTACTGTGGTTGTAGGAGGAATTGAGGGACCGCCTGTGTGTGGTGCTGAGTGACCTCTACCACCAACTGTGGACCAACACGACTGCTACCGACCTCACCTGGTGGCTAAACTGGTCCCCTACATCTCCCATAGAGACCACCAGTACAGAGAGGGCTGAACAGAGCTGGGTAAGTTCTGAAATGAGGAAAAAGAAATGGTAGAAATAAATGGGTCTGGTCTTGGACGAAAAAAAAACCCCATCCACATATCATCCAATAATACAAATTACACAGGTACTGTAGATATTATACCTTATTTTTTGTGAGTAATTAACTTAGCAATTCCGCCACTTTGTATCAAATTACAAGAATTTGAAATCATGAGTGCCAAATTTTGTTGTTGTTTCATAAGTTTCATAAGGATAAGTTTTTCAGATTTTAATTTCTGGCATTTTATTAGGAATTGAATTGATTGGTCACTTTTATCTATTTTCTGGGCTTTTGGAAGTTCATAATTTGGTAAGTAATTAGTTCAATGCCTGTGTCAGTTGTAAGGAAAATGCAATTACAAATGCAACAGTTTATGATTTACTGTGTCAAAATATATGAAGATGGGGTTTTTAAAGTTCATTATATAGATGGTAATTGTATGACTATCACTGATCACTGTCATTTGGTTTCTGACAAACTGATGTCTGCTTATCCTTCAGGGCCCTGCAAGTCTTGTCAAAGCAGTGGTGTCTCAAACCGCCTACCACCTGACCTGTGGTAGAACCACTGAGCCGCTTCACCTGTCGCTGGATAAACCGCTTCCTATGGAGGTCCCTCTGGGAGACTACAGGGGCAGGCTTCACAGGCTACAGACTCTGTCCCGGTACATCTGGTGTCATGGACCAGTTCTCTGTAGCAGGAACTCCAACACAAGGTGGGACTTAATCTATATCTATATATACATGTATTTATGAATTTATCCTCTGGTAGAATGCTTTAGATTTGATAACATTAAATTTTTTGAAAAAATAATGATGATTTTTAAAACTCTTCAGAATCTGCCTTAAAGGATTTAATTCAAGTTTTAAATTAGATGTTCTCCTTCAGGGAACTAATGAGACAGCACATTGTCCACCTGTTTGTGTCGATGCTGCAGTCCGTTGGGAAAATGTTCAGAAAACAGGACTCTCGAGATTTGTACCATCAGCATGTGTCAGAGTTTGTGATCTGTCTCCAAAACAAAGGCTCAAACAGTGAGAGAACAGTTCATACACTGACAGAGGCAGTGTCTGAGGTGTTTCAATCAGAGCTTTTTATAGTGAAGGAGTGTTTGAATGGAGTGCTTGAATTATCTGCCCCTTCAGAGGTTGATATACAGACTGTAGGCCGTGTGTGGGTGTATGTGGGACTGCTGGACATGATTCTACACAGACCGAGGTCTCCCGTCGACCCCGTGCTCAAATCACAGATCAAGCTGCAGCTAAAACAAAGGGAGGTAATAACTAAGAAAGAGAGATTAGAAACTGTAAACTAGGGAGATAGAAACTGTCAAAAAAAGAGGTTAAACTTTTCAGAGGGAGTTAAATTCTGAACAAGGGGTATAAAACAAAATTTAATCTGTGCTTTATTTCTTGACAGTTGGAGGAGATAAATCGAGAGCTTGAGGTCAAGGTCATCTATCACCGACAGATGACAGGTCTGGAGCTCCTAGCCCGCCCGGCCCTCCTACAGCATCCCCTGATCCTCCACCTGATGGACAGGCGAGAGAAACTACAGAGGAAGATTGAGGTCTTACAGTCCCAGCAGGCATACAGACCAACCACCTGTCAGGTATTTTATCATTGTCAAACATACTTGTCAGTCATCCTATCATTATTAGATACTTGATCTTGAGTTGCATTTTGAAAAGTTATTATGGTGTATAATACACACATCATATCTCAGTAAAGTTCCATGATTTTCCTTTTCAGTATAAACAGCTTTTAGGTATCATAAAAGACTTTATGGATACTAAAGGATCTGTCAGCCATACCAAGCACTTGATGAAGAAGCTGCAGGAGGCATGCACAACAGGCAGAATAGCCAATCAGATTGAAGAAGAGAGGACTTGGCAGAAAACTCATCAGCGATTGGTCAGTTGTCTGGAGGAGGAGTTTCCTCTGTATAGAGATATCACCACCCCCTTCATTGTGGCCACTCAGCAGGTAAATTAAGTAAAAGTTCAAATCTCAAATCTTTATCAGAGCTATGAGGCTCTCAAGACTGATGCTTATCTCAGGTTTACATGGTGTTTCATGACGTTGAGTGAATAAAGTCATGGCCCCCATTGGATGGGACACCTGTCCTTTGCAGGTTAAGCTGAACACCACTCATAAATAGGCAAGAGATATAGGCAATAGATAAATAGGTAAATAAACCCTTCGTTTTTGTTACACCGATTGCACACCTGAAACACGTGGCTGATTTGTAGTATTCCTTTCGTGGTCTTAGATTTTGTGAATTTATTTCTTGTTTTACGTGCATGTTCTGTTTGTATATAATGCACTAACCTGTATATTTGATGCTAGTATTCTCCTGGCTTTGAAAAAGTGCGTTAAATTTGATAATTTCATCCCGATAAAGTAACGCAGCAATGTAAGATGTACGTCCACACAGGTGAGACTTCTACAGCAAAATACTTGGAACTGTTTAGAGGTCTGCGGTTTACACAAATGTTATATAAGGTTTGTAGGGATAGTAGCAATAAAAGAGAAATATGGCGTACAATGCCTTTTACAGGTAGTGTTCAGCTTATATTTACATTCCACATATTCTTTGCTTGTAAAGTGTGTTGAAAGCTATGGCAGTTATAACACTATAATACACACAGGGTACTCATAGGTTAAAATGACGACGTTAATCTATTTGTATGCACACATCACTGGGGATTATATAGCATTGAATCATGGTTTTTTGAAAGATACAGTCTCATAACTGCAGCGATGTGTGCATACAAATTGATTAACATGCGTTAGCAGGTTATGAAAATTTGTATGCACACATCGCTGCAGTTATGAGACTGTATATTTCAAAAAACCATGATTCAATGCTATATAATCCCCAGCGTAAGGCGGTACCCATTTCAGCTGCCCTGTCTAGATAAAACACATAAAGTCTAGTGGTGACCGTTTGGTTACTGGTTTGATCACACTAAGCACCCAGCTGGTAAACCAATCACTGTTGCACTGTACTCTAGAGTACTAATTGTCAACATTGATTGTTAGAAAATCCATTGATTGTTTACTGTTTTGCATCTAATCAAGAAAAAAGTTTGCTTTTTTGAAATGAAGGATGAAGGGGTAAAACCCGTGTGAGACTTGCACTAGGTTTGACCTGTTTATTATTTATTGAGATGGAATACTATTATATCATAATGATAGTTTTATAGTATGATGGTGCAAGTATTATAATAGTATGATGGTGCAAGTATTATAATAGTATGATGGTACATGTATATAATAGTATGATGGTACATGTATTATAATTGTATGATGGTACGTGTATTATAATAGTATGATGGTACATGTATATAATAGTATGATGGTACATGTATTATAATAGTATGACGGTACATGTATTATAATAGTATGACGGTACATGTATTATAATAGTATGACGGTACATGTATTATAATAGTATGACGGTACATGTATTATAATAGTATGATGGTATTATAATAGTATGATGGTACATGTATTATAATAGTATGATGGTACATGTATTATAATAGTATGATGGTATTTTAATAGTATGATGGTACATGTATTATAATAGTATGATGGTACATGTATATAATAGTATGATGGTACATGTATATAATAGTATGATGGTACATGTATATAATAGTATGACGGTACATGTATTATAATAGTATGATGGTACATGTATTATAATAGTATGATGATATTATAATAGTATGATGGTACATGTATTATAATAGTATGATAATACATGTATTATAATAGTATGATGGTACATGTATTATAATAGTATGATGGTACATGTATTATAATAGTATGATGGTATTTTAATAGTATGATGGTACATGTATTATAATAGTATGATGGTATTATAATAGTATGATGGTACATGTATTATAATATTAGGATGGTACATGTATTATAATAGTATGACGGTACATGTATTATAATAGTATGACAGTACATGTATTATGATAGTATGATGGTATTATAATAGTATGATGGTACATGTATTATAATAGTATGATGGTACATGTATTATAATTGTATGATGGTACATGTAGTATAATAGTATGATGGTACATGTATTATAATAGTATGATGGTACATGTATTATAATAGTATGATGGTATTATAATAGTATGATGGTATTATAATAGTATGATGGTACATGTATTATAATAGTATGATGGTACATGTATTATAATAGTATGATGGTCAATAATGATGTTTCTGACTGTGTTTAAGGTGCGGTGTGGAATGCGGCTGATTGCTAACCGTGCAACGGAGGCAAGCGTGGCTCTACAGATGACCAAGAGACTGAGTATCCCACCTCAGGTACCGCAGAGTTACAATTATTAGCAAATGGAAAAAGACAACTGACAATATTTTTCTTAAAAATCAGTTTATCAATAAGATTTGCTACAGATCCAGTGATTCTCAGGTTTATCCCTCTGGTTATTTTCATGATGGTTTCCATATTGCAAAAAAAAATAAATTTTAAAGACTTTAAAATTATCTTGTCTTTTTTTATTGAATGTTAAGAATTTAAAAAAAATATTTCTGTAACAATAAATGATATTTGCAGATATGTAAAAAGTTTTCTTAATTTTTGCATATTTACACACACACCCCCCCCCCCCCATTTTATATGTGATATTTTATGAGTTAAGCATTGATCAAACTATTGATACATGTAAAATGTATATATATATATAAAATATACAGTATAATACAGTATTGTAAATTTCACAGATTCAGGGGATGGAGTCGTCTATGAGGCGAGCAGCAAGACTGCTTGGGGCATTCCCCTTTATCTCCCCGGAGATAAGCAGTGGTCTAAGGCTTGCACAGAAAGTCCTGTCTGTGGAGAGACTGGTGTCTGAGGGACAGGGCGAGGAGAGTGAGGCCCACCACACCTCCAGGTAAGGAACACACCTGTCTGTAGAGAGACTGGTGTCTGAGGGATGGGGGGGGGGGGGGGGGGGAGGCCCATTACATCTCCAGGTACCAGACACAGCTGTGTCATAACCTGATCCTAACTTTTTTTATAATGTGTGAAAGGTACCTCTTATTTGGTATCTAATGCATGTATTTCCTATCTTGTCCTATGGCACTGTACACTGAATATGAATTGGTTTTAAAGTTTTTAGTATGTTCCCTTTTAAAAGTATAATATAGAAATCTTGTTTATTAATAATTTCGTTTATTTTGACTTGTTGATTTTTCTCCAGTTTGAGTTTTTTGTTCTAGGCTTTACTTTGGGGTCCTGTTCCTTCTAAGAAACTCTGCTCTGATGAGGAAAGAACTGAAGCAAGAGACTCTGAAATCACTGAACCAAATCCTTGGTCGCTTCGTGTTGTCATGGAGACAGCAGGAGGAGCTGAGATCTCAGAAGGAGGCTGAGGACAGTCTGTACAAGTACAGGACAAAGGTCCATGGCGACGAACGTGACAACGACGCCATAGAGGAGGACGAGTTCAGGGAAACATTCCCCTCGTTCCAACAGGTGAGTCAGTACTAGTGGTGACAGAGTGCTATTAAATAGGGCTGGGTATCGGGGGGGGGGGGGGGGGGGGGGGGGGGGGGGGAATTTTGTTTTGCGACATATTGCGATATTTTAAAATGTATTGCGATATGTATTGCAATATTTTTTTTAATCTAAATTTGATTTTTTTTTCAATGTTAGTAGACTGTAATTCATAGATTTATATACATAATTCATTTGCACTATAAGCCTATATAAAATTAAAGAATAAAACATTTTTGTTATTAATTTATAAACTGTTTAAATAAAAAAAAACCTTGAAAAATTATATGATTTATCATCTAGCAAAACTAGACACAAGTAGTCAGTTATTATAAGGTATATTTGGTACAATGCATTTTAGGCAGTCCAATGATCTTGTGGGAAAATAAAATAAAACATGTGCAACAATTACTGAATTTACAGTTACTATACGAAATGAATGTTTTGACCATGTTGACTGACTGTGTCAACCTGCAAGGAGACATAATTACAACTGCAACAGGGCCTACTTCAAATTCTTTATTAAGAATATCAGCATGTCAACATGTTTAGGCTTTAGTGTAGCTCTTTGAGCAGTCACACTATCAAAACCACAGACTTTCCTTTCGTGTTTGGAACAATTACAAATGCATCAGCCATATTTAATTCAATCAGAATTTTGGAATTCCGAGCCCGTAACGAAATTCCAAGCCTGATCAATTAAACCGGTATACCGGTATTGAAAAAATGTTTCGCGATACGATAATTTTTGTCCACTTACCGCAATACACCGAAATACCGGTATTATTGTCCAGCCCTACTATTAAAACACTGTAGTTCTTTGAGATGAAGAATAGCCTCACGGAAAATGTACAACAACTAAATTGAAATCTATGTATTTAAGAATTCATGCACAATTTAAATACAAAAAAGGCTCAATGCTTGTAGTTATACCAGTTTAAGTTTAGCTCTCTTATCTTCATAAGGACTTTCAAGACTTGGTGACACCCACCTCCCTGGAAGATAATCCGGTAGATAATCCGGTAGATGATCCTGCAGAGATGGCCCTCCCCCACACAGTGACTGACACAGAGATGACAGCTGTATGCCACACCCATCAGCTGCTCTTCTCAACTCTCACCTCTTCTGATTGGTTAAAACAGGGTCCCGTGGCAGAGATCACAACCCAGGAAGTGATACAGCCTTCGTTACTCTGTTACAGTGTTGCTGTACCTTGGTTTGATGGCCAGTGGGACTGTAAGTTATCTTATAGGCTCAGCTTGTTAAACTGCTGGACAAACGGTGCTTGAATGAAGAATTCTTTGGTAATTTTTATATCTACTTAAATTTTATTTCCCTTACAGTAGCTGAAGAGGAGTCAAAAACATTAGGAAGCCACCTTCTGGCTAGCCACTTCCTCCAAGAGGAGATAACTCCAACGTGTGATTCCCAGATTGAGACTGGATTGCCTCAGGGTTACGATGTTTACAGGGACTCCAACTTTTCTGAGGTCATCAAGTGTGTACCTGTTTTACATAGACTGATGGACAGAGTGAGAGAGCTGAGAGCGGAGTGGCCAGATCACCCCACACTGACACAGGTAAGATGTTTCAAACAGGTAAATACTGTTAAAAAGGGGACATCACTCTAATTGATGGACAGAGTGAGAGAACTGAGAGAAGAGTGGCCAGATCAACCCACACTGACACAGGTAAGGTGTAACACACAGGTAAATACTGTTAACAAGGGGTCATCACTCTAACTGATGGACAGAGTGAGAGAACTGAGAGAGGAGTGGCCAGATCACCCTACGCTTACACAGGTAAGGTGTTTCATACAGGTAAATACTGTTAACAAGGGGACATCACTCTAACTGATGGACAGAGTGAGTGAACTGGGAGAGGAGTGGCCAGATCACCCTACGCTTACACAGGTAAGGTGTTACATACAGGTAAATACTGTTAACAAGGGGACATCACTCTAACTGATGGACAGAGTGAGAGAACTGAGAGAGGAGTGGCCAGATCACCCTACGCTTACACAGGTAAGGTGTTACATACAGGTAAATACTGTTAATAAGGGGACATCACTCTAACTGATGGACAGAGTGAGAGAACTGAGAGAGGAGTGGCCAGATCACCCTACACTTACACAGGTAAGGTGTTACATACAGGTAAATACTGTTAACAAGGGGACATCACTCTAACTGATGGACAGAGTGAGAGAACTGAGAGAGGAGTGGCCAGATCACCCTACGCTTACACAGGTAAGGTGTTTCATACAGGGAAATACTGTTAACAAGGGGACATCACTCTAACTGATGGACCGAGTGAGAGAACTGAGAGAGGAGTGGCTTCTTTTGTTCATTAAGAGAATTCATTATAATCCAAGAAAAATAAAGAAAACTTGTATTTTGATATTTATTTTAAATATTTTATTATCTGTAATTTGATCAGTAAACAAAGTGATTGATTGTAATTTAGAATGAGCATTTTAATTATAAGAATTATGAAGCAAGAATGTTAACTGATTTAACAGTATTTCTTGTTAACATCTGGCATATTATTGTTTGTTTTACATTTGACACAGTTTTTGTTTGTTTTACTGTTGACATAGTTTTTGATTATGACAACTGACACAGTCATTGTTAATTTTACAGCTGACACAGTTATTACTTGATTGTTTTACAGCTGACACAGTTATTACTTGAATGTTTTACAGTTGACACTGTTATTGTTTGTTTGACAGTTGACACTGTTATTGTTTGTTTGACAGTTCACACAGTTATTGATTGTTTTACAGTTGACACAGTCATTGTTAGTTTTACAGTTGACAGTCATTGTTAGTTTTACAGTTGACACAGTTATTGATTGTTTTACAGCTGACACAGTTATTGATTGTTACAGCTGACACAGTTATTGTTTGTTTTACAGTTGACACAGTTATTGTTTGTTTTTACAGCTGACACAGGTATTGATTGTTTTACAGCGGACACAGTTATTGTTTGTTTTGTAATTGTTAGTTTTACAATTGAGAGAGTCATTGTTAGTTTTACAATTGAGAGAGTCATTGTTAGTTTTACAGCTGGCACAGTTATTGTTTGTTTTGTAGCTGGCACAGTTATTGTTTGTTTTGTAGCTGGCACAGTTATTGATTGTTTTACAGTTGATGCATTTATTACTTGGTTGTTTTACAGTTGACACAGTTATTACTTGATTGTTGTTTACAGCTGACACAGTTATTACTTGGTTGTTTACAACTGACACAGTTATTACTTGGTTGTTTTACAGTTGACACAGTTATTACTTGGTTGTTTACAGTTGACACAGTTATTACTTGATTGTTGTTTACAGCTGACACATTTATTACTTGGTTGTTTACAGCTGACACAGTTAGTAGATAGGATCCTGTCATTCCCTGTAACTTCCCCTGTCATCAAATTCCTGACCGGTCTAGAGCTACTGCTAGAAAACGCACAGGTAAGATCACTGGAGACTGACTTTTTACCAACTTATCAATTAACTCTTTATTACTGATTTGGTGAACATAGGTAGTGATTTTAAATGCTCACAATCATCTTGTTTCCAACTTGTGCTGACTAGGAGTGGGAGAGCAATGCAGCAAGACATGTTTCTATGGCAACACAGCTGGGTGAGGTCTCTGCTCAAATTCTAGAGTGGAGAAAGCTTGAGCTCAGGTACCTGTAGCTTTCGTCAAAATTCCAAACTTAAAAACAAATTAATACCAACATTATCCTTTATTTCATTGAAGCAATTATGTTTTTAATACACTGATATTTATGCAAAAAAAAATTTCAAAAAATACTGTGACATGTATTATGAATAACTATTTATTGGATTCTAAAATATACCAGATATTTTCTTTTTATTGATAAGATTTTTTATCATTGAGAGCCCTTTATAATTACACATAGAAATGTAAGTAGACCCTTATTCTCCTTGAATGTGAAAGATAGATTTGTAATAATAATTATGACAAAGTTGTAATGCACAGCCATGTTCCATTAAGCTATAAAAAATAAAAAAACAGAACTGGTAATTATCGTGTTTATGTGTTACTACAGCTGCTGGAGACAGTGTTTGGACAATGTGTTCCTGAAACAGTCATCCAGGGCCAGCAAATGGTGGTTCCATGTCTACCGACTGACCCAGTCAGCATGTGTCCAGGTAACAAGCCGGCAAAACTATGCTTCATTAAATAATGTTTAAGAGTTTATGAAACATTTTAACATAAAAAGAACATTAGTATATACTGTTTTACAAAATAAAATACACATTTGGAAACACAAGTATTTTTAAGTACAATTATCCATTAGGAGTCAAGTGTACATTTTAGGCTGTTATATTAATTTTGTTGAATTATAATGATGTAAGAATTTCTGAATCAAAATCAATTAGCATGGATGTCAGCTTTTGTTTGAAAGAATTGGCTTTGAAAATTATGAAATAATATGCTGTCTTGAAGTGTAAGCTTTTTATTTAATGTTTACATGTATGTAATATTATATATATCTATAAATTCAGATTTTGTATCTGAATGTGGTGGATATATTTATTTTATTCTGTACATAGGATGAGTCTGATAGAGACGATGAAGATGAAGTCAGCTTTGCTGAGGTCCCCCGGGCCCTGAAGGAGTTCCTGGAGAGGTCCTCCCTGGGGGAATTTGAGGCCCGCCTGGGTATACTGAGATCCTTCCACTGCCATGCTATGTACCTAGGTACAGAAGATAAAGTGGACAGAAAGCCTGCTTACCAAGGTAGGGGTGGGGTTGTGTAAGGGGAGAGTAGGGGTACATCAACAATCCAATAAATGTTAGACTGCCTATTCCTTTTGTGATATTAAGTTTGAATAATACAGTAACTGTTGATTGCGAGGATCTGTTTATATGAGTATTGTACCAAAAAGAATATAACTTGATTAGTCCCCACACATTGCTGTGTTTGTCATATGTTTTATGATCAGAATTTTATTGCCAATTTAAAAAAGGGGAATAACCCATTTTTTAAGATTTGAAGTTATGTAAACATCAAATGAGTTATTCCTCTTTTTTAATTAATTCATCATTTGTCTGCTGCATTTATTTATAATGTTTTGCAGAACAAATGCAATAGCATTAACATTCAATTCCAGAAAATGCTTTAGTGATGTGCTTACCTGGGTCTTCTAGGGTGAAACATATTAAGAAATCTTATTGCTGTTTTGATGTGGATAATTCTGGTTGTTAACAGATCAGATGATGAAGCTACTGTGGAATCTCCATCAGTTCTACAGCCAGTTCCTGCCAATGGTTAGAGAGAAAATCCAGCGTCTGCGACAGCCAATCGAAAAGGAGCTGAAGGTACTGTAAATCTCCAATTAAGCACCAGTAATTAATACCCATGTAAAATCCTGAGAATTCATTATGAATTTAAAAATCTTGCTTTTATTTTTCTGCTGGTTGTGAACTATATGAAAAAACAACAAAAGCTTAGCATCCACAACTTTACATTCTTGCATTTTGGTACAATTTTTTAATTAAAGAAATTGTGGAAAAAGTACTCGTGTAAAATAAGGAATATACTGTATGCCTTTTTGCACAGTCTGTTGCCATGAATTTTGAAACAACACATATTTTTGTAATCTATTTTTCTAAGTTTTTAGAAATTTTTATATTAAAAACGTTGATATTTTATGTGGGAATTATTGGAACTATTTTTTCTTTAACTTAATATTACAGGGTTTTGTAAAAATAGCTCGCTGGACAGATATGAACTACTGGGCTTTGAAGCAGACGACAGAGAAAACCCACAGAGCCCTGCATAAACAGATGAAGGCTTTCCAGGTGTGTAGGGTTGGGGTGGAGGTAGAAGACAAATCAGCAGATAAATGCTTTGTGTTTGTTTATTAAGGTGTGGTCACACAATGCAATTTCCCATCCAATTTTCTCATTTGATTCGCTTTCAACTAAAATTGTATTGTGTGAGCAAAGCAAAGTCTGAAAGTCAATTGAAAATCTGAAGTGCATCAGATTGTCAATGGAATCTCTGGTGAGAATTGTTAAATCACAATCACTTTTTCCCGTACAATAATAATATTGAATAGGTTTTATAATTGAAAATCGATTGTAAAATCGTATCGTGTGACTTCCTCAATTGACTCCAATAAACTTACCTGAGCAAGTGGATTGAAAATCGGAAGAAAATTAAATTGCATGGTGTGACCGCACCTTTAGGGATGAAATAGAACATTGAGAGGAGGAAGATTGCATAACACCATAAAATTTTTTTTAACCATTTGGTAAGATTTGTAAGATAGATATTTTAATGAACTTCTTCACCCAATGAAAATATTTTTATGGACATGGAGAGAATATGCAGGATTAAGTTGTGCATATCAAACTTCCTGCTGATATATCTTCTGGAATAATATTCAGAGACAGCCAGATGCTTAATGAACAGCAATCTCTCTTTCTTATCAAATTGACAAATTACATTCAAACAATGTATTCAGTTACTTTATCCTGTCTAATACACTGATTGTTTTGATTTCTTAAATTGATTACAAATTATGCTGTACACTTTTGTTTGCAGTTTTGTATTCTTTTTTTACATCAAAGGTCAAATCACTCCTAATGCACTGAAGTACCTTATATTTATAGCTCTTTAGCGAGCAGTGTAGGGAGGGTCTTTAAGATACTCTGTAGCCAATTATTGGATGTCTGTGTTTTGTAGGCTGTATTGGATGAGCCGGTGCAGGGTATTCTAGCAGATCCTGACCTTGGCCTAGATTCTACAGGTCATCCAGAGGTCACACTGTCCTGGAGGGAGACCTACACTACATCCATCCAGACCCTGGCCTCTATCAAAGTCACTGGTTTGGTAAGTAGATGTTTTGGCAATGCTGTAAACACCTATTTAATGAGGCTTAGCATACCATGAATATCCATGCTGTAAACACACTGTATAATAAGGATTAGCATGCCATGAATATCCATGTTGTAAACACACTGTATAATGAGGCTTAGCATGCCATGAATATCAATGCTGTAAACACCTATTTAATGAGGATTAGCATGCCAAGAATATCCATGCTGTAAACACACAGTATAATGAGGATTAGCATGCCATGAATATCAATGCTGTAAACACACTGTATAACAAGGATTAGCATACCATGAATATCCATGCTGTAAACACACTGTATAAGGATTAGCATGCCAAGAATATCCATGCTGTAAACACACTGTATAATAAGGATTAGCATGCCAAAAATATCCATGCTGTAAACAAACTTTTTAATGAGGCTTAGCATACCATGAATATCCATGAGGTTTTGGAGCAACCTATGCTCTAGGAAATTTATTGCATATGGCTATAAAAAAGCACTTCTTGAATATTATACAAGGTATAACTTTTTGCTCCAAGAAATTAATTCAGCTGGACATTGGCAAATAAAACTTGATTGTGTATGATACTGTAAAAATGGTTATTTATGCTGGTGGTTAAGTAGGCGTTTTCTATAGTCATACAATATACATGTGTGTATAAAATTTGTGGATGCGTGATTTACTACTCTAAAGTTTGGGGTTTTTTTTACCATGGGCGTGGTGGTATTTTACAAGGTTTTAAGCTTACCGTGTAACTAATGTAAATAAATAACCACTTTTACAGTACATGGTTTACAGAATATTATTTCATTCATTTATTAGATTTCAAATTGTGGTATGAGTTTGTACAAAAAATTGTCAAGATTCATTTCATATCATGTTTTTTGGTCATTACATTTTAGGAAAAATTGTAACTGTTCATATATGAACAAACGTTCTGTGTCTTTTAATTCAATTAAGGTTCCTCAGTCAGAGTTACCCGCCCCAGGTAGTGGCAGTCTCTCAAGTAGGCTTGGTCAGCTGTCTATGAAAATGTGTAAACATTGGAGGTCATTGTCTGGCCGACTCAAGTACCACAGACTCATAGTCAGACTCGACGAGTTCACAGGTAAGTAATACCTTGGATTAGTCACAGGTACATGTGTACATGTAAGTCATAGACTCAGTGTCAAGAAACCTACAGTAGGAATTGAGGTAAATACACTGTTTATTATCAAAAGCATGCAAAGTTTAATGTAAAATAAAATTGTACTTTTGGTTCTATTTACAGGAGAAGTAATTGAGTCTGTTCATGAACTTCAACACCTGGAAGTCTCACAGGTTACTATGATTATTGATTTTATACAAAACTTGAAAATTTATTTGTTCAACATGATTAGAAATTTCAACCACATTGAGTACCGTTCTAATACTTCATGTGATGTGGATTCAATGTTTTTGTTCCACACACAGAACACAGACAAAGAGAAGCAGAAATCCGAGGCCAAACACATAGGACAGAAGAAGAGGAAAGCCCTCAGTGATCTCTTCAAGGAACTGGCACAGCTTGGTAAGGAAACTGAGTGGCTGACCATTACAGATAGTGTGGAGAAGTCGAAGGTGTAAACCACCAGTAGGATAAATTAAACAGGACTCATTATTTGAGTTTATTTATGAATTACTCAATGATTATGCTGACATTTAGCTCAGTATTAAGTGTGTAGACATTTGTTATACTCATTGAAAGTTGGTAAACTATGAATTATCAAAAAGGTACAAAAATTTACAGTAAAGCCTGTTAAGGTAGTCCTTCCATAACTATCACATTTCATATTTAATAGATTGAAAGTTTGATCACTATAATCTTAGTGTGATTTTAAGAGGTTTATTAAATAATTAAGATTAATCTTTGAAATTTTTGAAAATTTTGAATGTTTACCAAATTTATTACATTGAAGTCTATGGGAAAAATGCATTTTTTATTATATCTTTTTAGTACAAGTAATTTTCTCACAAATCTCTAGGTAAAAGGTTGCAAAAGCTCTCCCTGTCATTGAAAATGCCCCCAAAATTCATAATTTACCATATATATTTTGAGAAAATGATTTTTTCTAATTTCATAAAGGGCAGACAACTCTTTAAAAAAAATTTCAAGTGCAAAACGTTCATTCAATTGACTTCATATTCCCGAGTTTGGTTTATGTCAGCCTCATAACAATTTTGAAATAAGTATTTAATTTTGTTTAGATCATTCAAAATTGTTAAATTCCCCTCAGTTATGGATGGACTACCTTAACTTAGATTATGAGATAATGTACATATTTGATGCAGCTGTTCTCATTCCTGACTATATTTATTCTATATAGGTCTGTCCTACAGGAAGGGACTGATGTGTGACACTGAGGGTGACCTCCCTTTGTTAGTCCCACCTCTAGATGTCTCTGTCTGCGCCGATAGATTTACAGCAAGGTGAATATCATTGTGTATCTGTTGCTATTGATAATGTGGACTTGATTTGGCCTCTCCTGAATTTGAATTTAGGTCCTCGGGCATATAGATCTATTGATCAAGGTTTATTCTTCAAGCCAGAACTAGTACAAAGCCAAATAATTAACTCTGCCTCACTTGTGTCTCTGACATCTGTATGTATCTCCTATCAATGAGACTGATGTTGAATGTAGTGGCTGGTTGACCTGTATGTATCTCCTATCAATGAGACTGATGTTGAATGTAGTGGCTGGTTGACCTGTATGTATCTCCTATCAATGAGACTGATGTTGAATGTAGTGGCTGGTTGACCTGTATGTATCTCCTATCAATGACACTGATGTTGAATGTAGTGGCTGGTTGACCTGTAGGTATCTCCTATCAATGAGACTGATGTTGAATGTAGTGGCTGGTTGACATTTTTTGTGATCTCTGTTTCAGTCGTGACAGTGTGGTGGACATAGGAAAGAGTTGCCATGACTACTACTACAAATGTGTGGCCAGGAAAGCCAAGTTTGCCTCGGCCCTTCAGTCCCCATCCAAGGTGAAGTTACTAGCAGTGAAGCAGTGTCATTTATTATCTAATGTTTTGACATATTTACAGTGTTTTACATGGGTTTTTACAACAACAAACTTAAAAATAAACCAGTAATTATGAGTATTGTCTAATGACCAAGTCAATCAAGTGACAGTTTTGTTGTACATTTGATATTTGTAACATTTGTGTTACATTAGATTTTTATAAAATTGGTGTTATGTTTAAACTTTGTAACATTGATGTTGATTTGAATTTTGTAACATTAGTGTTGATTTGAATTTTGTAACATTGCCTGGTGTTACATTTGATTTTTATAACATTGGTGTTGATTTCATCAGGAGCTTGGAGTGGGTAACTTGGAGCGCTGTAGGGGATTCACCAATCACCTGATGAGTCTACTGGTGGACCAGTACACTGCCACTGCCGAGGTCCATCAGGCCTTTCTCACAATCAGGTACTATCTCCGTGTAACAATGAGAGAGATAATTCTTATTTACTGTAGTGTATAGACTTCTTCCTATAAAGGTGAAAACAGTACATGAGTAATAAACATTCAGTGTGCCCTCCCTTAAAAATTGACTATTTCCAGGTACCTTGGTATGTGAACATGAATACTCATTGTGTCTCACGAATACTCATTATATGCTCATGAGAACTCATTATATGAATGTGAATTCTCATTAATACCTGTGTATGTTTGTGAGTAATACTGCACTTTTTGAAGTACTCATTATGAAATGCAATGTATAATTTGATTGATTATTCTAGGGTATAGTAATTAGATGAGTATAAACCTCTCACTTATTACAGCCTATCTATTTTATGATACAATCAATACTTTCACGGTTGAATAATTTGGTTGTAGCTCCATGTCAAGAGTTCTGCATGATCTCTGTGCAACTGATGGAACAGCCCCACCCCCACAGAAATCAACAAAGGAGTGTGTGGTAAGTGTTGGAACAGCCATCATTAGACCATCACTTAAGCATGAAATGAAAGACCAATTGAAAGTGAAAACTGAAACACAACATAGTTGTATGAAGTTTTGCATTTTCAAGCTCTGCTTTCCCTATGACATTTGTCTTCTCCTGTGATAGTGTTGTACAGTGTGCAACAGCCCCAATTGTCAGCTTGCTAATGGAAAATAATATTAAGGTCAGCCACGACCATTGTTGTTACATTGTTCTTTCAAAATGTTCTTATCTCCGCAATGTGAAGATTTTCACGACATAATTCCACAATTCTTCTATTTACATAAATAATTTCAATGGAAAATATATACTTTGACTTTATTTATAAGCACTCAATTGCATTTTGCATGCTATTATATAAAAAATCCAAAAATATTCTAACTTCAAAAATAGCATGATTATGTACCATGAATTTTTGGGCATTAAGTCTAAATGCAAATAAATAATGAATAATCTTTCAGGGAAAATTATCTAAAATTGAGGAAGTACATGTTAAAAAAAGTCTTCTGAGCTGAGCAAGGTTTTCTTGATTACATTCTTAGAATGGTAATTAACTGGTTTCTCTTTTCTTTTGTGACTTGTCGTTGTTATCAAGTTTCTCTTATGTTGTCAGGACTCCCTGTCCTCTCTCCTGGTCAGTCTGAAGGAGGGGCTCAGTCAAGTCAAGGTCATTCTACAGTGTTGCCCCCAACAACAAGAAAAAACAACCCGCTATCCATCTCCTTTTTCCAGACATCAATTGTCTGGTGCTGTGCTGATGACTCAAGGAGACGAGAAGTGGACAGACTGCTCGGCCAAAATTCAGGTCAGTGGTGGATCAAGAAATTAAGAAAAGTACTGTACAGTAAACAAATTTTTATTCACATGTGAGAAATTTCCGCGAGGTTTGTGAGAGCCTTATCATCGCGAATATTTCTTGCCACAGACTAGTCTTTGGTGTATGATCGTAATAACAAAATGTACATGTACATGTATGTGGGTAAGGCTAGGTCGTGAAAATTAGCTGCCGCGAAACAGTTTATCTTAAGTTAATCGCAAAATATTGTTGTTGCGAATAAAAGTTGGTTTACAATATTTAGTTTAATTTGAAAATTTCAGACTGTTACAAAATATGTTGAGTATGTTAATTTGTGGATATGCATGGGGTATCCATGGTATCTATGAAAATTGAGCCACAGAGTACAAATATTTATGAATTACAAATTTTACCTTATAAGAGAAAATGTAGAGGAGTTTCTGTGATTTTTTATGTTATAACATGTAGAGGAGTTTCTGTGATTTTTTATGTTATAACATGTAGAGGAGTTGTTGTGATTATAGGCTCTACAAGAGAAGACTAGCAAGCTGTATGACAGGATATTGCCTCTCTCCAAGAAACTGTTGATCACATGGTAGGTCTGACCAGAACTGTTTTAGGTGGTTCACTATATCTTGAGTTTAAGAAAATAATTTCTCAGATCGGCAGAAAAATGACTTGATTTAAAATAAGAAGTATACAGCATATACTTGTAAACAAGCCAAATAGGCAAAAAATAAGCAATTTTGGGGGAAAATATTTTCTAAGAATTGAACACGAGATCTGCAGTTCAAAAGTCAGATACTTTGACCACAGAACTATGATTCTATTCAATCAAATAGGTTGATACAAACAATTTTACAAAACATTTAAATCACCATCTTGTGACGATGTATGTGTCATAAAAAGTATAAGCCTTGATGTAGTGAGCTACCTTAAGAACTGAATTGTGACTGATGATTGTTGTTCTGTACTCTAGTTTATGTTCATTTTTACAGGAATGACTGCGACAATATGCATTCAGTGTACAAAGTCTTATTGGAGAAAGTGGTCAGCTTGTCAGAGATAGAGGAACTCTTTTGTGATAGAGGAGAGAAAAGTCTTCCCTCATTTATGGATACTCTAAGGTACATGAAACAGGAAGTGGAGGTCAAAAGTCAACAGTTCACAGAGTGGTTCAACACCAGCAGACGTCAAATGACTGAGGACTCGTCCAATTCGGAGAAAAAACACAAGACAAGGAGTGGTGGAATCAGATCAATGAAATCACAGGGTGATGGAGAGGGAGTTGAGAACGAGACAGAGATGTACCAGGGGAGGGTGGAGAGCATGATCACAGCCCTTTTACTGAGTGTACAGACCCTCACAAAGAGTCACCCCATCCCTAACTCTGGAGGAGGTCAGGGTAAAAAGAGTCATTCGACCTCAAAATCTGCAGATGAGGGTTCTGGTAAGTGGTACCAACATGACATTTATTGTACTATGCTTGCATACTTTAAAACTGTAGGAGTTCCGCAGACAGAATGCGCTGCTTTGACTGTTTGCTTCCATTGAATTTTGGCACCTTTGATGATGTATTATTTATGGATATCAAGCTGCAGTGACAAGTACATTCTACAAACTATTATACCCCCATTCCGAAGGAGAAGGGGGTATACTGTTTTACCCTTGTGTGTCCGTCTGTCTGTCTGTCCGTCCGTCCGTCTGTGCAAAATTCGTGTCCGGTCCATATCTTTCTCCTTTACCCAAGGTCATCCGGTCTAGGTCACTGGCAGGAAAAGTGCAAAGTTCGTCTCGGTCCATATGTTTCTTATTGAGAAACATTGGAAGTTCTTACTTCACACATAGATTGCTTATGACTTGAGGGTGATCTTGACTCAAGGTCATTAGGGAAAGATCAAGGTCACTGGCAGGAACAGTGCAAAACTCATTTCCGGACCATATCTTTCTTATAGAGAAACATTGGAAGTTCTTACTTCACATGTACATTGTTTATGACCTGAGGGTGTGTCATGACCTTGACCAAAGGTTATTTTGGCAAGGACAAGGTCATCGTTAAAAAAAAAATGCTTAATTCCTGTCTGTGTCATGTTTTGTATTAATGGAAATGATAAGAAGGTAAAATTTGTCACAAAACTTGCTTGTTTCCGGCCACACAAAATTTATTGTAAGATTCTTATTCCTGTTTGCCCCTCTTAAAATGGGGTGCCCAGATGTATTTTATCTTTTTTTTTTGGAAAAAAAAATGTGTGGAAAAAATTTTTCGGAAATAAAATTGGGCTCGGTATACCAAAAATTCAAAACATTTAATGGCTGCTGTGGATTATTGTTTAATTCCAGTCATGTTTGTTATCATAAGGATGCAAATGTCTTCATGCATTAACGTTAACAGTTAAGTTGGGTATAGTCCACTAAATTACATTTTCCATAGGCGGTAATGTTAACGTTCGGGTTCGTAGCTCCTGCCCTAATTTTCATTCAGCAACGAGGGACCTCTTGAATGAAAGTTCATTAAATTGTTTCTCCCCTGTTAAAATTTCGTGGTGTGAAGTCAGATTTGTTTTCCCGCAAAATGCATCTGTATTGAAAAACTCTGAAAATGAAAGTAAAAGTAGGGAATTTCACAGTTTTGGAAAGGGTGTACATCAAACAATTTCATTTCTTTCCTTTTAATGATAATTTGATTTTGACAATTGCTTTTAAAATTGCAAATCCTTTTTCTGACATGTGTCAAGCATTTTGATTTAAAATGTCCCAATAAATATCCACTCTACAAGTATAGGAACTATTTTGCTTAAAGGCACTACTTTGTTGTCCTACCGATTCTAAAAATAGTTGGAGGGATATACCCAGTTGATTTAAAGAATAGAAATTGGTTTGTGTACTTATATTAGCATTAACAATTTAAAAAAAAAATGGAGCAGTTGTTATTGCTAGAACATGGACGGTTCAATAGATATCATCCATCATTTTCTATAATAGAAAAATACGCTTGAGTTATGATTTTTTCTTAGCAGGGGGTATCATTTGTGAGCTTGCTCACAGTACCTCTAGTTATAAAACTGCTGTTAATGATCTAGTTAGTTGATGATGAATATGTTTTGTTTCTGAAGAGGAAGATGACACATTGCTGGAGGGACATCTAGTGGTTCATGTCTACGAGAAATTAAAGGGGGATAAGCAGTGTCTACAACTCAGCAAGGTATTTACCATCTTTTATCTTCGTTATCTTGTCACTAGTTGTTCTTTGAAAAAAATTCACACATACAATGTACATGTTTTTGGAGCCATTTTCTGATAATAGTGCATTATTTATTTCTTTTGATTTTGTTAGATAACTCAGTCCCTTCAGAGCTTGATCACTGATGTCCTTGACCTCACTGAAAGTGGTTCAAGGTCTGAAGTGGTGACCTTTGTTCAGATTCTGGGGCAGTGTCGGCCATTAATACAACAGTACCGAGTAATGTTGGAGTACTACCTGCTGCAGTACTTGGCAGAGAATCGGGTCACTGGGAAAGTCCTCTCTGTTCTGCTGGCCGTGTTCACTGAACTCATCTCCAAGGTAAACATACCCTATATCTATCGGCTCCACTAAACTGGCCTCCAAAACATAGCCTTAATCTATCGACTTGTATTTCAGTCTTAAGGGAAACTGATTTGCCTTACTCGGTAAATTGATTTATGTCTATGATTTTGGTTTTTTATTTTTTACCAGATTGATTTGATTGCAGTTTTGTGAATCAATCATTAGACATTGTCATGTTGTACGAATAGATCTTACCACTCTTATACAATCCGTAAGCATTGCTATGTTGAACAGTTAGATCTGACCAACAAGTGTTTCACTTCATGTTGACCATTATATGGTTGATCTGAAGACAACTTAGTTTCATCTGTGTCCTCTGTCCTATTTAACCTCATCTTTGTCTTTCAGGGTTTCTGTGTTCCTGCCGAGTTTGAGGATGAGGTGGCGGGAGAAGGAGCCACAGATTTTGAGGACATTGAGGGTGGAGGACTAGGTCAAGGTGAAGGGGTCAAAGACGTCAGTGACCAGATTGAAAATGAGGACCAGGTAAGTTCTTTCAAAATTCATGCAGCAATAGTAAACCATAGAAGACAACTATGGATTGGTTGGTTATTTTTCTACATTCATCTGCCATTATATCTTTTATCCAATTATAGTTTATAACTAACTTACCAATTAGTACTTATAACTTTACAATGTAAGGTTACAGCTCATGAGAGCCATCAACAAATTAAACCATCCCAAAATTTCTTCAGGCTTTTTTGTGATTTTGCTTTTTGCTTACTAAGACAAAATAAGCCCTTATCTTGGCCCTTGTTTACTGTAGATTCCTAATTAAATGCAAGGAATTAATATCCGCGTAAAATCGTGAGAACCTCATCTCGCGAATTTTAAAATCTCACTTTTATTTTTCAGACAGGTGTAAGCTAAGCAAAACTATGATAAATATTTGGCTTTCACGATTTCATATTCTCGCGATTTGATGCAAAGAGGTTGAATCGTGGAATTAAGTATTTGCGTAAAATAAGTAATCTACAGCATTGAGTGCCACTTTTCTTTGTATATTGTCTGTACCGGGTTCAAAATACCGTAAATCTGGAAATTTTTACGTCAATATTTGCAAATCCGAGTCATAAAGCTATAGATTAATTTTAACGTTTTAAATTTTTGCGAATTGTTATCGGCGCTAAAAGTAAAAAGCACTCAAATATTAAATGCCATACATATTGACATGCACAATGTTAGCTAACCTTAGGATATCGTATATTACCACTGCCTCTAATTTTCTCATATATATCGTATACATTAAGCTAGTTGAGTTGATAGTTTGTTTACCAACTTCATATAGTATCACGTGAGAGTTGATGTCTGCAATCTTGTTCATATTACCAATATAACAGCAGCAAATGCAACAAAGCTACCTAACGGGATATATTGATACGGATTTATAGCGAGATAATTATCCCAATTAGCAGTTCACACCTTCACACACGACAGTTTGTGTACACTAAACAAGTATCAGAAGGTCACATGTCAAACACTGGTAATGCTTTCCTGTGTCCAGCGAGCGAGAATGAGAGGAAAATGGCGGCATTTAGCGAGGAACTCAAAACACTACAAATTTTCATATTACGTGAATTTTGGTGTCCTGTCGGTACACTGTGAATGGGGTAAAAAAAAATCCGGTACATATCACTTGTATGAATAATTCATGCATGCAGTGTCATCAGTTTACATTTAAGATAGACGTAATGCTGCCAGGCAATCGAAGATATCGATTGTAAGTGAAGCCCTTCTCCAGACGCGGGTTATAGGGAGTAATTACCTGGTTATATAAACAGTTTTTTAAATGACTTCTACTTACGGACACCTGTTCATATAGTAAGGAGTAGAGACCAGCCTTTGACAAAACTTTTATTTACTTTTTTTTTATTGTTGATTAATTTTTTAGGAAAACAAATTTTGCGAATGCAGAGCACGTGCATATTTGCTAAAAATTTATCTACTGTAAAAATTTCCAGATTTATGGTAATTATGGCTGAATTGTTGTGGACCAGTAAGTTTTGAATGTGGGCTAGTTCTTTTTTAAGAGAACTGGTCTTGTGGCATCTTATTTTTCAAAATCTTTTCCATATTGTATACATATTAGTCATTAGTCCAGTGGAACTGAAAGTTCTCCATTGAACTGTAAAAATAAGTTGAAAGCTCAGATGACCTGTGAAAAAAACCCAGTCATTTCTTGTGCTTTATACTGGTACTCTGTTATATTATTTAAGATCTATACATTGTCAATACAAGTAGTGGGGGATATAACCATGTTAACTGACAGACTAAGTTTTGTTTAACAGCTGGATGAGGCCAGGAAGGCAGGAGAAGATTCCAAAGAAGACCCAGCCCAGCAGCCCGATGTCAGGTCTGAGGAGAATGCCATCGAGATGTCGGACGACTTCGAGGGCAGAGTTCATGACCTTGAGGCAGCGGACCAGGAGGAAAGGTCGGATGGAGAGGAAGAGAAAGAGGAGGAGTTGGATAAACAGATGGGAGAAGTAGATGGGGATGACACAGATAAGCTGGATGAACAGATGTGGGGCAGTGATGAGGAACAGGGAGAGGAGCAGGAGGTGAGGTCATTGACATCTTGGAGGGTCAGAGTTCACAGAGTCTTCTTTTTGGGGCTTTTTATTTTAATTTATAATAATTGTACAAATGTGATCTTATTTATAGGATAAAGAGGAATTTGGTCCTGGATCACAGCAGGAAGAAAAAAGTGAATTGGTTGCCAAGGAGGACAATCCAGACAAATCAGATTCAGGGGATAAATCAGAGAAGCAGAAGACAGATGAAAACGAGGCTGAGGAAGATGAGGACAAGCAGACCTCCAGAGAACAGGAACAAATTGATGAAGTCAGTCCTAGATGTTGTTCAGAATTGAAGACAAGTTGACAACATAATTAAATAGTTAATGGAATTCTTTATAAAACTAGCAAATTTGAAAAACAAGATTTGTGAGAAAAAAGAATGATCATCACATTTAAAAATTTTCAGTCGGAGTATGATGATGACAGAATTGACCCTCACCATGGCAACCAGGAGCCGGAGGAAGCCCCTGACAACATGGACCTCCCCGACAATCTGAACCTAGACGAAGAAGAGGCTGGGATCACAGAGGAGGAACAAGGTCAAGGTCAGATCTTTTAAAAAAACAAAAGACGATATTATTTTTAAGGATCATTTTTTCAATAGTATTTTGTTGAAAGCAAAACATTCATTTGAATTTTAATGTTATTCTAAATAATAAGAGGCTTCAAATTTGTCTATCATATTAAACAGGTGTGTGTGTGTGTGGGTGTTCTCAGTTTTGAGTTTTGTTGTTGAGTTGGATGATGTAGTGTAAAGTATATGATTGTTCAGATGAGACACTTACAGAACCCCCTGGTGGTGACACAGAGATGCCAGACGACAAGGGAGATAACGATGATCCAGGACAGATGGAGGAGGAGGAGGAAACTCTCCCGGTCAGTGCTCAGAGAGAGAGAGTCAGCGCTAAGAGAGAGAGAGAGAGAGAGAGTCAGTGCTGAGAGCGAGAGATAGAGAGATGGATAGAGAGAGAGAAAAGAAAAGGAGAGGGAGAAAGACTTGGATATATTACAATAAAGAGGAGAGAGAGTGATGGATAGATTGAGAGGAAGAGAGAGAGAGAGAGTCAGTGCTAAGGAAACTTTCCCAGTCAGTGCTCTCAGAGAGAGAGAGAGAAACAGACAGTTAGTGCTCTCAGAAAGAGACAGACAGACAGACAGATAGAGCAGATGTGGAGAGATAATATGAACTCTGTGTCAAATTCAGGAAGTTGAGCCAGACCTATCTGAAGATAAGGAGACCCAGTCAAAAGAAGAACCAGATAAGGATCAGGAGACCAGATCTGAGGATGGAGAGGGGGATCCAGGATTTTCTGCCCAGGTAATTATAATAGTTAGCACAAACATAATAGTTAGCACAAACATGATAGTTAGTTTTTAATAGAACTGCATGCTCAATATCGTCAGAAAATTTCTTAGTATAGTTTTTTTTAAATCCATAATATCAAAAAACAAAGTTTTAGAGGTTCAGTTCAGACTTTGAAGGAAAGATTGTAATTGAAATGCAACTACAGCTTAAGTTAATTTGCTAATGAGCCTTAATCAATATCTAGCAGAATGATGCTCCAGAAATCAATGAGGCAGAACAGGACGAGAGTCCGACCGATACTGACGACAAACCTCAGGCCACAGAGAATTATGGGAAGACTTCTCACAGTTCACAGGACGTGGAGCACTCGGAGTCGGCCCAGGATCAGGGAGGGGAGGCGGACAATGAACAGAAAGAGGTCAGGGGAAAACTATCCAATGATACAAAGATATCGGGAATAAGTAGAAAGTATTATAGTTTCTGTGTAGCATGATATAATTTAGTTTGTATGATACAGAGCAAGCAGTGAAGGAAATCTTGGTACTGCATGTAGAATCATATAAAAAATCAGGAATGAGTAGAGGGTGTAATAATGTAAACAGTGTTACCAGGGAAGTAGAAATGGAGGATTCTGAGGGTTCCTTATTTTACTCGGGTACTGAATTCATTGATTCTGCTGTTTGTATCAAATCAAGAAGAAGAAAGCACCAATTTTTTTTTTATAATTTATTTCATACAGGTCAAAACTGTCTGAAAAACAAAAGCGAGATTTTCATATCTGCTATCGAGGGCTGCTTCTCAGGATTTTAGGCGAATATTTATTCCTTGCATATAATAAGGAATCTACAGTGTCTTTGAAGGATATTGAAATATTGTGAATGAGTAGGAAAAATGTCTAGGGGTAATAAGCAGGTGAAATTGTAAGAACAATATAGTTGTATGTATGTGGATATGTAATATAGTAACTAATGATTGTAAGAACAATATGGTTGTATGTATTGTATGTATGTGGATATGTAATATAGTAACTAATGATTGTAAGAACAATATGGTTGAACGTATGTGGATATGTAATATAGTAACTAATGATTGTAAGAACAATATGGTTGTACGTATGTGGATATGTAATATAGTAACTAATGATTGTAAGAACAATATGGTTGTATGTATGTGGATATGTAATATAGTCACTAATGATTGCAGAGTGATGGGACAGGTATGTCTAGTTCAGAGGTACAAGAGGGTCACAAAGGTCAAAGTTCAAAGGTTGCTCCATCATCATCCAGTCAGGCTCAGAAGGTGAGACATATATATGTATTATAACAGTAACAATACAAAGGATCAGATTATGTTGTAAAGGGTCGGATCATGTCGTGATCTGTGTTACTGCTGTGATGATAAGTTTTTTATAGATGTATAACCTTCAATTCTAAGGCATGAAAAACAAAACTGTCACTTGGAATCATTTGTACAATGTTAATATTTAACTAATGAACAAAGTCATACTTAAATGAATGATTTTGAAAACCAAATGTTATTTATTGTGCGCTGTGTCATCGGTTTCAGAAAAGGGTGGTAAGGATTAATGATACCACTGTGACAGTGGCTTAGATGTGCTGAAAGAAAGTTTATTTTGAAATTAAGTTGATAAAATAAATGAATTTTCTAGTAAGCAACATGACTGAATTGTTCTATGTTTAGCCTGCTAAAAGAAAAGCTGGTCAGTCGAGTGAAGACAGAAGTCTAGGATCCAATGAAAACCAGTTCAAAAAACTGAAAACCATAGAGGAGTCTTCATCCAGAGAACAGGTACCCTGCCATTGTCCAATGTTTTTGAAGGTTAACACTGATGTGCGAACATCATTGAACAGAAGTCATTTGTCACATTAACCGTTATGATGTCTTTTCATGATATTATTTGTGGTTTAATCAATATTCATAGAACAATTTTATTGTTTTTTGGTTTCGTCAATTTATGAAATCAAATGTTCATCAAAGTAAGATATATGACATCAAAGTTTTATTGAGTGACCACTGACTGCTCATTAAGAAATGGATTCTTGAAACATTGAATTTTACAAACCTACAAAAACTAAGGCTAACAAATAGAAATGGAAACATAATAATGACTCTAGAAGATTATTCATTGATTCAAAATGTAAAAAGAACATAGTATTATTAAAAAATTCTTGATATATTGAGGATGCTTTAGATATACATGTAAAAATGATTTATTAGGATGAAGAAAAGGATGAATCGACAAAGAAAGAATCTGAGCTGTACGAACACATCAAGGATGCCTCGTCGACACATGACGCTCAGGTGTTAGATGTTGCCACGGAGACCCAGCAGGTGGAGCGTGCCATGCCAGACACGTGGGAGGATCAAGAGAGCGGAGAGATGGAAGATGACATTGATGATGTTGAGATGGATGAGGAAGAGGTAAAACATAGTTAGAACATAGATCAAAACCAGGAGATAGCTAGGGTTTTTCTGGGGAATTTTCTTATGCACTACTGGTACTAAAAATACTTTCATCCAGTCTGCTTATATTTAATAATAAGTAATTGTGTGATTATCAGCGTTGTTCCTATTGAATTGAACGAAGTCTTTTGGAATGCTTTCTTTTTATCATAACTGAATAAAACAAAAAGTTACACGATTGCTCAGTAAGTAAAATTTATTAAATATATACAATCATGTGTTTTTGTTTTCAAATACTGTCTTGTAATCGTGTTTTGAGATGATGAATTTATTAATAACTGAACAGAAAACAGAGGAGATCGTAGATAAGCTATCGTCAATGACAAACTCTAAAGAAAAACAAAAAAAGAAAGTGGAGGGAATCAAAGAAGAAGAGACAGAAAAAAACTTGGAGGAGGCAGTGAAGTACACGACAGATGGTGTTGCCATGGAGACACTGGGGGCTGCCCGAGGACCGGAGTCTACAATCCACACCTCGCTGGAGAACCTTCACCTGGATGTCAAGGTCAGGTCACTGAGCGTGCTCACTGCATCTTCCATCCACTGTATGCTAAAGTCTCCCATCATTACATCACAAACTAATAATCTTAACACCTGAGCATTATTATGATAATATTGAGCGAGTTGATTTAGGGACCACCATATCTGTGATTTATTGAGTTTATTCTGAACCTTATAATAAATGTACATTGTAAGTTATTTTAGTTAATTAATATTTTATCATGAAAATTATCAAAATATAAGAATATTATGAATGCTGCTAATGTGGTAGAGTATTAGATGTTTCAATGTATTATATAACTTGAATAATTTATAATTATGTCATTGACTATACATTTACTACATATGCATGCAGATAAAGTGTATGTATTGTTAAACACAGTAAGTACCAAACCCATATAAGGTAAAATAAAATATGGTCCTGTTTACTGTGCTTCTGTTGGTAACATGATTTCTGCCTGTTTCAGGGTTCTGACTTAGAAAAACTGAGATCTGAGTTAGAGGAACACTTGTCCTCATTTTGTAACGTGGACAATCCAACTCCAGAGGCAGTGAGTATCTTACTGATGAATGGTCCAATGACCTTTGATCTTTGACCTTAAAAGTTGTTATTAACATCTAATGTGAAATTCTAACAGAAATTCCAACCAGAGTCCAGCTTTAACAAAGTTTTTGATACTCTAGCTTTTGAACTCTAGTCTACGTTTAGATGTGGCATCTGAAAGATTTTCATTTCAAACTGAACAAAACTTTGAGGGATTTTTCTTACATTGAATTCTTATTGCTATCCAGACTTGAAATGTAAAAAATTATGAAATTTATTACCATGAAATCAAGTACCACTGAACTGTTTTCTTTCTTCCCCAAAAAATTGTTTCAAATCATTAAATGCTTAAAATAATTTTTAGTATGTTTTTTTTATCTGATAAGACTTGATTGAACAGTTAATATTCAATGACGTTTTTATCAAATACCATTGTGTTCCTTTTTTGAATATTAATATAATAACCAACAACAAAATGTCAATTTCCTGCAGACATTGTTTGATTTTTTTTTATCTGACTTATCTAGGAGGCGCTAGCATCGGAGGCGTGGCACCAGTACGAGGCTTTGACCTCCGCCCTGTCCCAGGAGCTCTGTGAACAACTAAGACTGGTCCTGGAACCCTCCCAGGCGACCAAGCTCAGGTAAATATATGTCACCAAGCTCAGGTACATATATGTCACCAAGCTCAGGTACATATATGTCACCAAGCTCAGGTAAATATATGTCATCAAGCTCAGGTAAAATATGTCACCAAGCTCAATTAGAATATGTTACTATACTCAGGTAAAATATGTAACCAAGCTCAGGTAAAATATGTTACTAACCTCAGGTAAATATATGTCACCAAGCTCAGGTAAATATATGTCACCAAGCTCAGATAAAATATGTTATTAACCTCAGGTAAAATATGTCACCAAACTCAGGTAAAATATGTTACTAACCTCAGGTAAATATATGTCACCAAGCTCTGGTAAAAACAACCTCACAACACACAGCACTAATCTCAGGTACAATACTCATCACTAAACTTAAGTAATACACAGCACCAAAGTAAGGAAATACATAGCACCAAACTCAGATAATACACAGCACCAAACTCAGATAATACACAGCACCAAACTCAGGTACTTACAGCACCAAACTCAGATAACTTACAGCACCAAACTCAGGTAATTCACAGCACCAAACTCAGATAATACACAGCACCAAACTCAGGTAACTTACAGCACCAAACTCAGGTAATTTACAACACCAAACTCAGGTAATTCATAGCACCAAACTCAGATAATACACAGCACCAAAGTCAGAAAATACACAGCACCAAACTCAGGTAATTTATAGCACCAAACTCAGGTAATACAGAGCACTTAACTCAGGTAACTTACAGCACCAACTCAGGTAATTCATAGCACCAAACTCAGATAATACACAGCACCAAACTCAGGTAACTTACAGCACCAAACTAAGGTAATTTACAACACCAAACTCAGGTAATTCATAGCACCAAACTCAGATAATACACAGCACCAAACTCAGGTAATACAGAGCACTAAACTCAGAAAATACACAGCACCAAACTCAGGTAATACAGAGCACTAAACTTAGGTAAATTAATATATGTTAACTTGAGAAATTGTTGTTTTCTTATATATACTGTTGTTAGTAGTTGTGTTATGTAGACTATGTTTTAGTGTTGCGAGTGCTGTTGTGTTGTATAAAAATTATTGTTGTGTTATATAGATTCTGTTTTATTTTAAAAAGACTGTTGTTGTGTTGAACAGACTCTGCTTTGGTATTATATACAAGTAGACTGTTTCGCTGTATAGATTTTATTGTTATTTTGTTTAGACTCTGTTGTTGTGATGTACAGACCCTGTGTTGTATAGACTCAGTTGTTGTGTTATATAGACTCTGTTGATGTTTTGTATAGACACTGTTGTTGTGTTGTGTTAAATAGACTCTGTAGTTATGTTGTAGAGAGCTGGATTGACTTTTCTTCTGTTGTATTCTAAAGTTGTTATTTGAATTTAATGCTTTTGTGTGTGTTTAAAAATTGTTGTTGTGTTGTAATTGTTGATGTGTTGTAATTGTTGTTGTGTTGTGATTGTTGATGTGTTGTAATTGTTGCATTATAATAGTTGTTGTGTTGTAGGGGAGACTACAGGACAGGAAAAAGGCTCAACATGAGGAAGGTGATTCCGTACATCGCCAGTCAGTTCCGCAAAGACAAGATCTGGCTCCGTCGCACCAAACCCAGCAAGCGGCAGTATCAGATCATGCTGGCCATAGATGACTCATCAAGCATGGTGGACAACCACTCCAAACAGGTCAGGCCACAGAACAGAAATCTGTTGACTTCATTGCTTTCTGTTGACATTATTATGATTAATATTCATATAGTTTACAAATATTGTTCTGTTTTCTATTTTGGCTTTCTAGGCAGGTACAGGTTTCAATTTTTGTACTGTATCTGTGCTAAGAAATGTATTTTACACTTGCGTTGATATCAATGATTGTATTGTTTGTTTTAGTTGGCCTATGAATCCCTAGCACTGATATCAATGATTGTGTTGTTTGTTTTAGTTGGCCTATGAATCCCTAGCACTGATATCTAATTGATCGTGTTGTTTGTTTTAGTTGGCCTATGAATCCCTAGCACTGATATCTAATTGATCCTGTTGTTTGTTTTAGTTGGCCTATGAATCCCTAGCACTGATATCTAATTGATCCTGTTGTTTGTTTTAGTTGGCCTATGAATCCCTAGCACTGATATCTAATTGATTGTGTTTTTTGTTTTAGTTGGCCTATGAATCCCTAGCACTGATATCTAATTGATTGTGTTGTTTGTTTTAGCTAGCCTATGAATCCCTAGCACTGATATCTAATGGATTGTGTTGTTTGTTTTAGTTGGCCTATGAATCCCTAGCACTGATATCTAATGGATTGTGTTGTTTGTTTTAGTTGGCCTATGAATCCCTAGCACTAATATCTAATTGATTCTGTTGTTTATTTTAGTTGGCCTATGAATCCCTAGCACTGATATCTAATTGATTCTGTTTTTTGTTTTAGTTGGCCTATGAATCCCTAGCACTGATATCTAATTGATCGTGTTGTTTGTTTTAGTTGGCCTATGAATCCCTAGCACTGATATCTAATGGATTGTGTTGTTTGTTTTAGTTGGCCTATGAATCTCTAGCACTAATATCTAATTGATTCTGTTGTTTGTTTTAGTTGGCCTATGAATCCCTAGCACTGATATCTAATGCACTGACCTTATTGGAGGCTGGGGAGCTCTGTATTTGCAGGTAAATAGACTTCTGAAAATATTGGGGGGTGTGGGGTTCAGTTATCATCTGTTCATACACTAGTAATTTTGGATAAACTTAAAGATATTTGTTCAGACTAATCCCGAACCTGAATTATTTTCTGTCTCCAATGTGAACAGTTTCAGTGAAATTGTTGACTGCATGTTCTGTTCGATGAACAGATCACACAGATATCGAACCTTGATTATTATCATATTTTCTGTGTTCACAGTTTCGGTGAATCTGTTCGTGTTCTACACCCGTTCAATGAACAGTTCAGCAGTCACTCGGGGTCCAGGCTCCTACAGCAGTTCACGTTTGAACAGAAGAAAACAAAAGTAGCCCAGGTAAGGGACTAAATATATGCCATTCAATTTTATGGAATTGGGACACAACTATGAATTCAAAGTAAAGCATGCAAGAAATAGTTTCAAATTGATGCTTAATTAAACTATGGTATACAAAATATAGGCTTTATTTATAAATGACTTTCATTAAATTCATGGTAACTCACAGATATCAAATTAATTATTTTATTTAGATTATAGTCGCTATTTAATATTTCTGTGCTTTGGGACATTGGTAAAAGTGAACACTTTGTTTGTTTCTAGCTTTTGAAGAAAGCTACTTCAATCATGATGGATGCTCGCTCAAAACAGCGAGGCATGATGGGAAATCCAGAGACCTCACAGCTGTTATTGATCGTGTCGGATGGGCGTGGCTTGTTTAGCGAGGGAATGGAGACTGTGAAGACGGCCGTCAGACAGGCGAGAGAGGCCAACATGTTTCTGGTGTTCGTTGTCATAGATAATCCACAGAACAAGGTGAATACATCGTACTAATACGAGGCAGATATAACCCTTGAAATAAATTAGTGGACAGTTAACTGATACATAATTATATTTTAAGAGGAGACAATTATTGACTAATGTGCATTCTTAATTTAGAACATCAATTGTTAATTTAAAAACGTTAACTACTTTGGTTTTTAAATACTCAATTGTTTAAATTCACAAAATGGTTAATATATTTTTTTCCTTCAGGACTCCATATTGGATATCAAGGTCCCAGTGTTTAAGAGTGGAAACCAGGTAATTATGTGGACATTGCTTCTTAGGATTCAAAGAGTGTTTTCATATTGTTTCCTTTGTGTTTTCATTGATGTAATAATGATTTGTTTTTCAGTTGCCAGAAATCAAGCCTTACATGGATTATTTCCCTTTTCCATTCTACATAATCCTGCGAGACATTAACTCGCTGCCTCACGTGTTATGTGACGCTTTACGTCAGTGGTTTGAACTGGTGACAGCGGTCGATATGTGACCCTTGTGGCTGCGTTATGTGTGATCTTTTAATTGTTATGTGATACGTTGTCTGACTCGGTGGTGTTAACTGGTGACATTGATGTGTTAACAGTGTATGTGTCATGCTACATTACTATGTCATGTATATGTCATGCTGTGTGGCGGTGGTGTTAACTGGTGACATTGATGTGTTAATATTGTGACATACTACATTACTATGTCATGTATATGTCATGCTATGTGGCGGTGGTGTTAACTGGTGACATTGATGTGTTAATATTTTGACATACATTACACATGCTATGTGGGAGTGTTTGAGCTGGATACAGTTGTAGAATTGTGAAATCCTATGCCATGCTTCATGGTAGTGGTTTGAGAGGTTGATGGAAGGGAATTATTCATTTTCCATGCATTTTTTCATGATTTGTTTAAACATTTATCCTGATTTTGAAATATTTTGATGATATTCTGCTGTCATCTTGTTAGATATGTACTTTGATGATTTCATAAATTGAAAATTCAGAACAGATTCTGTATGTAACCATAGACACAGAGAACTGTACACACACTTTGCTGCATTGAACTTTAACCTCTGTGCATCCTGAGACTTTATAGGATTTTGACCCCCTTAACACATACATGTACCTAATTAAAAATGATTAGCTAATTAATTTGTTACTTTGTTCAAGGAAAGGATTGACAATGTTGATTGTTTAAGTTTGTCATTGCTTAAATGATGCTGACAGAAATATGTTATACTGGTGTTCTTAACATGTAACAATAAAATTATATAAATATCGGCCAAATGGTTTGAACTTTATTTTTACAAAATAAATATTATTTTTTTATATCCCTCCTAATCAATTTAAATTATTGTAGTTTAAAAAAAGGACACACATCAGAAAGCATGTGATTCTGTTTTTAGTGTATTTAAAAAATTCTGAAAAGAGATTTCAAAATGGATCAAGAGAAAAGTCACAATTATTCATACATCTATTAATTAATAAGTTAACTTTTAATAAATCTTTATCATCATGCAAAATAAGTTAGATTGAACTAATATTTCCGGCAGAGCTCAGCTTATCGGAAAGGCCTGTGATGATGCGACTGTCATGTTTCTTGAACCATGACCATGTCAAGGCAAATCTTTTTGTGGTATTAGTAGGTCATGGCCTCTGGGGGTCCCCTTAACCCCACCCCACCCTCCCAAAATCAGAAATGATCAACTAACTTGAAAAAAAATGCTTGTGATCCCCACCCCTAAAGCATAATTTTATATATTCTTCCTCCTTATGCATCTTATGGTAAGTTATTTCAATCACAAAATATAAGTGGTAATTAAATTAATATATAAATATCCACAAGCTGGATTGTTAAAAGAAATTGCAACCATAGAATCAAATAACAGTCTATATCTGACATATCATTCTTGGACTAATTTTATAAAGAATGCAATCCCCTTACACATGTCAGCGGCCCCTTTTTATACAATGAATTATAAAAAGATATATCATGATTTTGACAATTTCCAATGGAGAGTGAATAAAATTGACACATGCTGTTTAGTGTTGATAGCTCGGATTGTTTTTTGTTGTACAGTATTAAATGATTGACGCATTATCAAAAATTTTATTTTATATTTTATAAATCTTTTTTATCTTTTAGACCCTGTAACAGTTAATTTCATTCTGTATTGTGTCTGTTCATTTTAATGAATAAAATGGTATAAAAAGGGTTGGCTTTAGAGCAATAAATGATGTAAATATGATGAAATTTAGGAGATCTGACAATACTCGTTTTCATGTCAGATGACATTGTTAACATTTATCGCCAAAATTTCGAGATAAGAAATACATCCGTTGAACAACTTCCAAACAATGTACTTGCACAAGGCTGTCCGAAGTTATTTCAAGTTTAATGTTACCCAAACGTAGGTTTTGGAGAAATCGTCGTTGTAAAAAACAAACAAACCCAATCTTTGGAAATACAAATTTCCTCGGAATGTGTATGAATTATATTTATCAGATACTCAATAGGATTATCTTTAAACCTGACAAGAAAGATCATTTAAAGGCTAGCCTAGATATAACTTGAATACTCACTATATTTTTAACCGGGTTTTCCAAAGGAAAAATCCAGTTATTGAAATGGTGAAAATGGTGGGCGGCCGGGCGGCTGCCAAAAGGAAGTTATATTATACAATTATTTAATGCCTGAGCAGTCAATAGACCAGAAAATTTTCCCCGAGGTGCAGGGAACAGCTCAGTGTGTTCTATTGCCAGAGGCCAACGAATAGAACACACCTAATTTCATTTTTAGTTTCTTGTGTTAACAATTCTATGTTACAAAAGTTTTTTCATATTATTCTGCATTCAGGTCATTGTAAATCAATGACCTAAATGATAAATTTTAAGAACGATAGTGAAATAAATATAATACAGTGATCTTTTAATCTTGTAGCAATTAGCCTAATTTTTTTTCCAAAATACGTTGCCAGTCCAATAGATTGCAGTCTATTGACCGGCAGTTCAATAGATTGGTTTCGATAGTAAAGAAAAACTGAATATACATACAAAATAGATGAAAATATTTAATCTGTAATAAAGCAACAAAATCTCTTTGATTAGGTAATACACACACACACACACACACACACACACACACAAGAACCACCACTTCGTGAAAGATTCTATTTGTGCTTTAACCAATTTTGTATTATTTCAGGAATTCATGTAGCCTGTATGATGCAACAGATCCTAACCTCATTTCTGATCAATATAGTAATGCAAAAAATTCCATTGTAATGACAACACAGAATAACATCAAAAATATATCACACATGTGACCAACATAAAATCCCTTGTAATAATTTTACCAAGGATTTTTAGGCACTTCTGTCGAAATAAAAATTTATGTTATTTGCATATAAAAGGCTCTCAAAAAGGGATTTATGGATACAAATTTGAAAAGGATTAAAGTCACTCACAAATCATATACCATCACAAATCTTGAGAGATCCTATATTATTACATTGGTGATGTCCATTACATATACTGCATTTACCAGATATATCATCGCTTCAGAAAAGAAAAGATACATAATAGTTCTGTAAATTTAATAAAGAAATACTTTTATACATTCAATTACAACTGCAGTCAAAACACACATGTACATTACAAATTACTTTAAAAAATTTGGTTCCTTTAGTTTACAATTAGCGATGATTTACACATATTTTGTTCATGTTGTTCACATACATGTATCAAACACACACATTCTATTGATATAGCTACAGTGTGTTTACATATGATGCACACCAATATACACATAGTTTTTCTTATAAATAAAATGCACACACATAGTTTGTTTACATATAATACACACACACAGTTTGTTTACATATAATACACACACACAGTTTGTTTACATATAATACACACACACACACAGTTTGTTTACATATAATACACACACACAGTTTGTTTACATATAATACACACACACAGTTTGTTTACATATAATACACACACACAGTTTGTTTACATATAATACACACACACACAGTTTGTTTACATATAATACACACACAGTTTGTTTACATATAATACACACACACAGTGTGTTTACATATAATACACACACAGTTTGTTTACATCAGATATTGTATTTTCTTCACTTTACCTGTTAATTCAGTCACAAAGAGGTTGTCTCTGGTGTCCACACATAAACCCCATGGATACTGTAAATGACAGTTGTCAATGTAGCGGAGGAACTGTCCGTCCTGATCCAGGATGTGGATACGGTAGTTGTTGTCTGCTGTCAGGATCCGACCCTGGCTGTCTGTTGTGATGCCGCGTGGATAGAATGATCCCTTGGTAGTAGAGGGAGGACCAGTGTAGGTAAACCGGAGTTTCCCGGCCTGATTGACCACCACTACTGCACGGGCGTCATAGTCTGACACACAGATATCTAGGTTCCTGTTCTCACTGATGTATTTAGTGCCACCAGATGAATAGAGAGGTTGTCCTTTGTCGTCGTACTGAATACTTTGTTTCTCTGTGGAGCCAGAGTAACACACAACTTTTGTTTGTTTATAATCATCACTGTCCATGACAACCAGGAGGTCACCAGAGGAGGTACTACAGACACGGAGAGGTCTCCACCCCTGTAGTCTGATCACTGTCTGTATCTGTGTATTCTTCACTATGTTCACAGTTCTATCACTGTAATCAGTATAAACTAGATCCCCACTCCTTGTCACTGCTATGTCCCGTGGAACGTTCCCTGACTTGGTTTGGACTGACTTCACTAGTTCCCCCTGCAGGTTGTAGAGTCTCATCATCGTATTTAAATCACTACACGTCCAGATTTCTTCATCACTGTGACAAGTAACACTGCGTAAGTATTCATACTGTGTCTGTATGGTGGAGATGATCCGTGGCTCATCAAGCAGTGGTTTGAGAGGAGAGGATCCAGCTTCTGAGGTTTCCATGGTGTAGCCATGTTCCTCTGTTGTAATGGAGAATGCTGACAGGGAACCAAATTGTTGGTAAAGTTGTTCTGGGCTAATTTTCTGAGGGGTGAAGTTTGGTAGAGACACTGTGAGTTTAGGAGGCAATCTTCTGAATTCAGCATTCCTGGATTTGTAGGCAGAGACACGGCTGACATCATTGGAGTCCAGTAACTTCTTCAGATCAGTGATGCTCTGTGTGATTTCAGAAATGGTGCGTGTGATTTCATCTTCCTGTTTGTTTAACACAGCCAGGTGTTTGGCGTCCATTTCATCAAGATCAGATTTTAGTTTCTGTATAATGGTGTCTATTTCTCTGTGCCAGACTTCTCCATGTTTGTCTATTGCTGATGTTAATTTCTGAGAGTTATTTTTCAGATCAGCTTTTTGAACTGTGATTTTGTTTACAATCTCCTGGTATTTGGGAGAAAGGATATTTTTAAATTCATTCAAATCTCTTTGTAAATCTTCTTTTTTACTTTTAAAGGTGTTAAAAATGTCTACCAATTTATGACTTTGGTGATCACCAGTTATACAATAAACACAGAGAGGAATGTCACATTGTTCACAGTAATGTTTACACTGCTCTTTAACATGTTCTGAGCAATAAGGATAATTTGGAGTGGATCCTCGGTCTTGAAACGGCACCACCTGATGTTTTTTGGATAGGTCCAACATATGTTCCCCAACACAAGCTTTGCAGAGATTGGTCTGACAGAAGTCACAGTGTAGTGGGGGGACAGGAGTATCACACACATCACAACGCACCACATCCTGGGCGCTGTGTCGAGGGTCCATGGTCAAGTCCTTTATGTTTGAGGCAGGGTAGAACCTGAAATATACATGTATTTCATTAATTTTAATCCTATTGGAATCTATCATATTTATATACATATATGTACATTTTTTTGCTTAATAAAATGCTTTTCTTATCATAACAAAAGTTTTCAATCTTAAGTATGCAATCAAGCATATTAACAACATATCAAACAGATTTAAGTTTATTTTGCATGCTTTCAACAATTTTTTTTAAATCACGATTATTGAACCAAGCATCAAACATGTCAAATGTTGAATGTTGGTCATCATTTTATTCAATTTTCTTTCTCTCTTTAATCCATATCTGAAACTTGTTATCTCAATTATATGAATTACAGACTATGAAAAAATGTCAGTTTCATTCCAATTAAATTTTTAATGTACTGAAATTCCCTTTAATATAAGTTTCCAGCTTTCCTGTTGTACATGTATAAGATATGAATCCATGTGAAAGGCAAAAGCAGATTTCAGTAGACTTGTATATGGCAATTATTGTGGTTTGCAATTCATTAATTTCGGCTGGCATTAATTTTTACAAATTTAGTCAATTGAAAGCTATGTAACTTAGTGGATGATTGTCTACCAATAAGATAACAAATTTAATATTTTAATAAAGATGAAAACACAATATTTGTTGCTATTGGTCTACTTTATGGTGATTTTTTACTGATACATTCCTGTAGCCCATTACATCTACAAACCTTGTACACTTTGGTTCATGCTGACAATGTACTGATGTTGTAATGGAAGTTCAGCTGGGGAATTTTGTAGAGTCTAAAAAGACAGACCTATAAATAATAACAAACAAATCAAAATCAATAACATCAATTACTAAATGTTGGTTTCACAAAAACAAATTTCATAATTACAGATATTAGCATCTCACATCAAAGGTTAAATAAAGTATCTAATCAGTAAAAAAAAATTACTTCCATAGAATGTGTACTTTCCAGTACTGTTTTCTTTTATAACAACTTTAATTTCAAACAGATAAAATGATATCACAAAGTAACCAACAAGAGATATTGGGTCCCTGTGCCTTAATGCCTGTCGATCTACTGGGGGGGGGGGTTCATTCCGCCTATCTACTTGTTCGCATGAGTCCGTTTGCTCTAATTGTCGTTCACTCTAATTATCGTTCGCCGTAAACCTTGTTCACTCCACCTCAACCTCGTTCATAAACCACATCATTTTTAAAGATAAAAATCTTTATTTCATATACTCTTTTACTTTTTAAATGATAAATTATATTTTACTTTTATATCAAATTGCTTTTCGTCCAATAACTATTTCTTACATATTATGATATATGTTTCTTCAAAAAAGACGTAATTGGTACAATTGTGAGACTTTAATGCCATAAATTATAGATAACTGTCTTGCTGTTATTTCTAATGATTCGCTTGATGTTTTTTAACGATTAAAGAAATTGACACATTAATTGGCCCTGTTAGAAGGTCAGCAGTGGATTAATTAATCATTAAATAAATTAATAACTATTTTATCTCTAAAGAATTTATATACCCAAGCACATCGCAATCCATTGATCGCTAAATGAGATATATCCGTAGATGGAACAATAAACTGTATCAAACTACTGTGAACCATAAATATACTGATTACAATTCATAATAAGTAATCGTAACCTTATCAGGTCAGTCAATTGGTTATTTTTATAAAGGTGCTATAATAGTGTTGTTTTGTATTAATTATATCTCTCTTCATAATGTCAAAATGATCAGAATACCAAAGATATACAAGTGTATAAATTCTATATTAAATTAAGGCAAATGGACCAAGGGCGAACGGCGTCAAGGGTGAACATACATTTGTGGGCAATGTGATAGGTTTCTTTCTTTAAAATATTAACAATTAACATTATATTTTCACCCGAATTTGAATAAAATTAAAGAAGACTATGTAAATATCCTAAAAAAGTATTTGTGAACAAAGTGTTTGGTTAGAAATCTAAATAAGCTAAAAGGAATCTGTATATCTGTGTTGATCATGCATTATCTTCGCAAAACACCTTTGAATAAATAAAAACCAGTTGACACATGATCTCGAAACAGACCTGAACAATACAATGTTAAACTATTATCATAACGTGGTCTTGGTTTAGATGTATATAGTCTATCAATAATATTTGTTAACCTAGTGCAGATATCTTGGTTTTTTGATCATGTTGATGAACAATTTTAAAACCTTCATTGAAATATACAAAAAATAAGACATTCATGCTCCTAGAGAAAAAAAAACACCATATGTAGGCCTAGCACTTACAATGTTTCTTAGCGTTCATATCATTTACATTTTAACAGCGTTAAACGACCGATCAATTTCCTCCAAAAGTTCGTCCAACATGGCGAATGCAGCAGGCGTTCCGACCGCGAACATGACCTATTTGGGTTACGGGCCGATTCGTACCGAGACGTTTCGCTCCGACTGACGTTTTGTACCGAGACGACTAAGACGTTTACCATTTCAAGGAAGTATTTAACTAAGGTCAAGACTTATCGATAATAAATGATTTCAAAATCAAAATGTCTTATTTGGTGTTAGATCCATCATGACGCCATAATTGATTTGAAATATCTTTTTTCTACTTTATGACTTTAAGGAAATAAGGTATCAGGAGAAAACGTTCCCTGGAGAAAACGTACCCCAGAGGCGGATCCAGCAATATGGAAAAGGGGGTGCGAGTGTTCCAATCGACGAACTTCAATAAGTTTACCGTGCGTAAAAAACAAACATTTATCTCGTCACTATCTATTTCAACATCAGAGTACAAGTCTCCATGCAGCAATGACTTTTGAGAACTTTTTGAGAAAAAAATCAGACTTACAAGAAGCTATTAGCTATAATAATGAAATATTTGGGGTTTTTTTTATGTCTTTGAAGTTTTCATTCCGAAATATTTTCCAATTTTGATATTATATCAATTGCCTTGCTAAATAATCGGATATGCCCCCCCCCCCCCCCCAAAAAAAAAAAAAATATAGGGATAATTTATCTGCTATAAATAGATTGGACTTGTGTAACACAACAATTGTACGAGCACTATCGTCGTCCCCTGGAACTTAATGTGACCACGTAATGGGTGCGCTACATCATCCGGTACTAGTGCAATTCAATTCATTCATCCTTTCAAAACCATGCATATAAATGCATGTACAAGAGGTACAACATGTACAAGACATATAAACATATTTACATATATACAAACAGTCTGAATGAGCAGAGCTGGCTCATTTTGCTTGTGGGGAACATATCTCACTTTTAGTTATGAAAATACATAGTGCAGATGCGATTAAATTCAGGAAAGTTTTGAACAGTTTTTGTACATTTTCATTATGTTTGACATTTAAACCCTCTTCACGGTATATTTTGTAACAGATTCTTGAAAACATTAAAACTAACCAAAAAAAAAAAATAATAATAATAAATGCTTTTATTGGGGATGTTTCATACGGGTAACAAGGTAGGTAGCATTTCAGAAAAATAACATAACCTGCATAAGCGTGTCATGTAATTTTCTTTTTATCATACTACGATGTTTTCTTATATTATTTCTTGTATTTTTCCACAGGCACCTGACGTTATAATTTTTTCTCATAATAAAAATAAATACCCTATACCTAATAATAGACTATTATTAGGTATAGTATGCAACGCCATCGCTGCCTTATAGCATAAAACTATAGATACATTATGTCAAATTATCATTACATGATGTCAAAGTTCATTACGTGGTGTGAATATATCTTTACCCTTGGTCAAATCTTTATTACGTGATGTCAAAAGCTCATTAGGTGAAGTAAACATGTCTTTCCATGATGTCAACTTTTTACGTTGTGATGCAAAATCATCCTTACGTTACGCCAACATTGGACAACTGAAGGTCAATACATCATGACATTATTTCGACATTGTATTACATGGGGCAATTGTATCCTTACATTATGTCAACATTTTATTACATGCTACCAATATATCCTTACATTACATCAACACTGCAGTACATACCGCGATTCTATACTTACATTGTGTCCACATTTTATTACATGCTATCAATATATCCTTACATTTTATCTACACTTTAATACATGGTGTTAACACATCCTTTCATTATGTCAACACTTTATAACTTGATGTCAAAAGTACATTACGTGATGCGAAAATATCTCGACATTTTGTCTTAACTTTATTACGTGATGTGAATAAATCTTTACATTAGGCCATTTCTCTATTCCGTGATGTTCACGCTCCATTACTTTAGGTCGAAACATCATTCCGTTATACAAACGCGAATATCCCCGGCCTTTATATATATATATGTCATGATTTAAAAGTCAAAATTTACAACATGACATATACATAGAAACGGTATGCCGATTTACCCAAATGGGTCCAGAAAAAAACCCAACAGTAGATACTAGTAAGAAGCAGTGGTTTAATCATACTAGAATGAAAATATATAAACGGATGCTTTTCTGAAAGTTGTAAGGGACTTAAGTTGCTGACAATTTACTTTCCCGAGAGTGAATGTACATCTACGTATTTAAACATTGAATTTTTATTTTAAATAGACCTAAGTTATAAGAATAAGACTTAAAATGCATGTCTTCTCGTGCTCACCGGCCCTTGAAAACTTAAAATGAAATAAAATCTAAAATTGACCCCTTTATCGTTTTATAATTTTATATTTGATTTATGCTTTTGTTTTTACTTCAAGAGTATTCAAATTAGGTTCGTTACAACACACTCAGTCATTTAGCAGTCAGGGTTCTTTATCGTTTCAAAGCTTATATGTCGTGACGCGGACACTAAGTACATATTTCATTTTCTAAAATTTAGTCTCAAAGTATTTAGAAGTTAAAATATACGTTGCTATTGGTAAATCAAGGACATGGACCCTCACTGGGTATGGCCGTTCTGCTACAAAATTATTATGCTATTAAAATGATTTTTTTTGCCAGAAGGGGTGGGAATAAAGTTTGGTGAGGGGTTACGCGACGTTCCTACGAATTAATTTTCTCCCTTTTATTCAAGAGGGCACTTGATAACTTAATATGAAATAAAATCTACAAATAAATTACAATAGATATTTAACCCCTTTAAAGACCTTCTCAATCTTGATATAGATGGGTTTGGTTTTTATAAAATGTTTGTTTTAGGTAATTTTTCGGACAGAGGGTATAAATCAGAAATATGTCATAATAAAACGTACACAAAAAAGAGAGGGGAACTGCAGTATTCGCCGATTTTAGAATTTGTTATTCAGAAGGGCAAACACCATTGGTAGAACTGGCACTGTCTCCAGCGTTTGCCTCATACATGTAACTAATTTTAATTAAATGAAATAATTCGACTGCATGAGCGTTGATGATGTATTGTAAACAATTATGATCATGATACATATATTTTCGGCGATAATTAAGTATATATAGAATCGGCGTTAAATAGGCTGAGAATGGAATTTACGCTCAGTCCGTTCTGTTCCGTTGAATACCAATATCCACAGGGGTATTGGTATTTTGCAGAACGGAACGGAACCTGGGCTGCGTTTTACAAAAGAACTTACGACTTACAACCAAATTAAAGAATGCTAATTAATCACAAATTAATTAATGTTTTATTCTTATGTCCGTAAAATATAATTATGGGAATTGAAATAGTTGTAAACAAATGGTTTTATATAAATTTTATCCATTAAAGATCATTCTACAAGACGGACAATATTTACTAATTTGTCGTAAGTTCTTTTGTGAAATACAGTCCAGAATTTTAAAAATAAGTACTGCTGACATTGTTATTTTAAAGATGTTATACTTTGGAATGTGAACTTTGGTTTGTTTTAAAGCTCTAACTAATATAGAATATTCTCTTGATAGCTTAAACCAGCTAGTAAGTTCTGCCGTGAAAGTACTGTACTGTGTTAATATTAGAGTAGTAAGTAATATATGCATATTTTTCTTTAATCAACGAATTTAAACATTAAAATTAAAGATCAATCTTATTTTGAAATGTAATGGATAAAAAAAATTGTCCATTTTTAATAAAATTTCTATTTCTACATTGGACGACCCTTTACTGGACAAAGTACCAATCAGCTTACCGTTTCTAAGAATAGATAAAGGCCGAGGGTATCCGTGTTCGCATAACGTAATGATGTTTCAACATAAAGTAATGGAGCGTGTACATCGTGGAATAGAGAACTGACCTACAGCGAAGACTTATTCACATTACGTTATTAAGTTTAGACATAACGTAATAAACTAATGACATCAAGTTATAAAGTGTTGACATAATAAAACGATATATTTACACCATGTAATAAAGTGTTGATAAAATGTAAAAATATATTGATATCATGTAATAAAATATTGGCATAATGTAAGGATAGATTTGCATTATGTAATGCAGTATTGACATAATGGTAGGATACATGTGCCCCATGCAATAAAGTGTCGACATAATGTCATGATGTATTGACATTGAGTTCTACAATATTGGCGTAATGTAAGAGTACATTTACATCAATTTATAAAATGTTTACATAACGTAAGGATGATTTTACATCACGACGTAAAAGTTGACATCGTGGAAAGACACGTTTACTTCACCTAATGAGCTTTTGACATCACGTAATAAAGATTTGACCATGTGTAAAGATATATTCACACCACGTAATGGACTTTAACATCATGTAATGATAATTTGACATAATGTATCTATAGTTTTATGCTATAAGGCAGCGATGGCGTTCCATAGTATAGGGTATTTATTTCTATTATGAGAAAAAATTATAACGTCAGGTGCCTGTGTATTTTTCGTATAAAGCGAAGTAAACTTATCTTTTATAGTTACTTAGCTTATAGCTGATATTTGATTAGTTAAACAATACATTTGAAAACAGCTTTTAAGAAATAAAACAAATGCGTGTTCTCATGCGCGAAAGTGGTTTTATTCGGTGGCGTAAATTTCTGGTTTGTCAGTTCAACATTGCAATTGAGGAATAAGGAATCATTCTTTGAGTATTATGAGGTGATAATTTCGGTCGGGGCGTGGTCAAATCCAATAAAACCCGAAGGGCTTTATGATAGATTTGACCACGCTCCGACCGAAATTATCACCTCATAATATTCAAAAAATGATTCCTTATTACTTATATTTATATTATTTCCAATTTGTACACTTTGAAAACAACATTTTAAAAACACTATTTTTTCATGTAGCACATGCTATGAATTACTACGCGGCGCAGCCAATGCCGGTTTTCGGTTATGCTATAAGACAAGCCCATTCTCTGTCACTCATCTTTTTTGAAGTTATTGGGCTATAGGCTTCAAAATTATGGACACTTCCTGAAATTTCACCGGAAGTTTGTCTTATGTGCAACAACCACTTTACCAACGTCTTCGATCGAGCACATCTCTACTGTTTGCCCAGGGACGGCTGCATTCCGAGAAGCTTGGTGGGATACAGTCATCGAAAACTTCGACATCTCTCTTAGTGCTGAACTCAGTGGTCTCTGTCCACGTGACATCTACCTCTTTTTGCTCGGGTCGAGACTTATCTCCAACGTTACAGCTAACTTCGATTTACGCACCCTGCACATCCTCAACTTCCGCTTCTTGAGGGACACCGCAGCATGGTACAACCGATACCTGTGTTCTATTCAAAACACGACGTAAAATACCAGTACAATAGTCAAGATATTTTTCTACACTGTGCACATTGATATAGCTGTAGATTATATCAAGTCATACTCACATGGACACCCCCATGTATATATGTTTCTGGGGGGGGGGGGGGGTTCTGTGATTTTTCCCTTTCTCTTTTCTGTTTTTTTTTTCTCCGCTGCCAAGTGGCAATAGGAAAATGTAGTTAGGGTCTTCCGTTTTAACGGAAGACCCTATTGTTTTCGTTAGGTTTCTTTTTCTCTATTTTTCACTATTATTAGGGTCTTCCGTTTCCAACGGAAGACCCTATTGTTTTCGTTAGGTTTCTTTTTCTCTATTTTTCACTATTATTAAGGTCTTCCGTTTCCAACGGAAGACCTTATTGTTATTCTTCGGATTCTTTTTCTTTTTCTTCTTCTTTTTTTTTCTTACCACTTTTTGTGCACGCGATATCTCAAAAATGGCTCCACCGATTTGCACGAAATTTTCAGATCTTACTAACTATGTTCTGAACCTTATCGGAAATTTTTTTGGTTGATGACGTCATTTCCGTTTTTGAGATATTGGCATTTTAAGGATTTTTAGGTGGTTGGTTTGTCCAAGAGTGTTCTCATAAACTACAAACGATATCGATTTTAAACTTTCAGGGATGAAAGACAAAAGATTGTTAATCTGAACAAAAGCATTCTTATTTGCCTAGCACAAGAAACCATGGAGCTCGGTGGGGCTCGAAAAATGGGATTGAAAAAGCGTCGTTTTTTTGCGTGGTTTTCTTTGTTTATCTCTTTTCTCAGAAATATTTTGTGAAAACATGTAGAGCAAATAAAGTTTATAATTCCAAGAGCTTTCGTTTGACATCAAGAAAAAGGGGCTGGCCCCTCAAACTAGGGGCCAAACTTTTTTGAAAGTCTTCGCAGGATAACTAAAAAACGGTTGGGATTTCAAGATGGCTGTCGCTGAAAAAGTTGTTCATTTTGATCTTATCAAAGTCGTTACAATAAAATTTTGTTCGGGTATTGCGTAATACGAGAGTAAAAAGCTTGACCTAATTGTTAACACGTACCTGTTTTCATGTGAAAAGTGCATGTTTTTGTCTGCATAACTGACACAAGTTACAACAGAAAGTGTAATAGCTTACCTATATGTTGCTTAAATTAATTATAAAAAGTGAGTATCGATGTTTTTCTTACAGGTGATACGTGAGGATCATTAGTCACTTTTGTTTAGTTTTTGTAATGGACAATCATTCAAAGCCGAGAAAGAGAAAGTACATAGTCGCGGACATACATTCTTATTCTATTCAAGTGAAACACAGAACAACTCCTACAAAAAATGTTTAAAATTTGTTTTAAAATCATTTTTAGAAGCCTGGGTTGTATGTGAAATCACGTACCAATTCCTCACCCGCGACCGAAGAGATTATTGATCGGCTGCTAGCTAGCAGCCACCGGTTATCTAATACACAACATTCGCGTCTTGCATACATAAGTTTATTTATATAGCGGCTTACACAAAGAACTATGGTATAAGATATATTAAATGTAAATTAAGGAGAAAAGAGTAACCTCTTAACCCATAAATTTAATGTTACCTCTGTTATTTGTAAAACGGGGTCTTTATGCGTATAACTGACATAAAGATACCGTAGACAGTATACCAGCTTACATACGGAAAGTGTATATACATTCTCATTCTCTTCTAGTGAAACACATTATGGATAAAAGAACTTATACTATGCAATACATTTGAGACGCATTTAAAATCTAGCTGGATTCCGAGCTGTGTATGTAAACAATTACGCATCCGATTCCTTGGCCGCGGCCAAAGAAATAGGTCGCGGCTGGACTAGCGAGCGGTCTGCTGTTATCCAATACACAAGATTTGCGTTTTGCTGGGATGCACACATTGGTTTATTTATTTAGCTGCAAACACAAGGAATTCCGATGTTAACGATATTAAAGAGTAAACAAAAAAAATTATACCTTAACCTACGAGGTTATAATGTTTTAGTTTTGTAATTTAAAAACGATATATAGTATGACTGTCATTGAAAAAAGGTGTTCTATGTGATCTTGTCTATGTCATAAAATAAGTTTTATTGTTGGGAAAATATTCCGTCATTTAAAACCCACCACGTTGGGTGTACATTTACGTAACACATCAATCGCACATGGCCGAAGAGGTACCGCGCTAGTGGACAAGCGATTCGCTGTGGTCTAAGGCACAGGCTTCTCGTGTTTCTACGTTATCACACGTACAGTTCATTGAATTGTTTTTATTTTCAATTATATTGGTTAAGATGCATCAAACTTTTGATTTAGCATTGATTTAAATCACAGTGCGTAAAATTAAAAGAAACTGCCATCAAATGAATATAATACAACGTTTTACAGTCGTACGAGTTGAAAAATAAATTAGTCTATTTCTGACATTTTTGCTGCTGAGAATTTAATGCATTACACTTCCCACATCTATATAGGCGATATTCACAACATGATTATTCCAACACAAACATCTTATGTATCTGTAATCTGTGATAATTCATTTGGCTAACAAAATATTAGGAGTCTTTATATATGAGTTCTGAGAGAGAGAGAGAGAGAGAGAGAGAGAGAGAGAGAGAGAGAGAGAGAGAGAGAATGCATGAATATAGCAGGGTGTAGTAAGTAAAGTGAGTTGAAAACGCGTTCGAGATAAGGCAGTTTAAGTGTTACAATGGTACATGCTTGCGGTAGGTGCAGGCACGATAAAACTTACCGATGCCCGCTAATACGGAAGGAATTGAAAAAATCAGTAATTATTTCTTTAATATACCAATGGATTTTTTAAACAAGTTTGATTTACATTCAGGCCGTAAAAGAATAACGGTCACACGAACGCTATTGGTTTAACCTCTTCTGAATCATTAAAAAGCATACTCATTGCTGATTTTATTCTTTCATTTAATTAAATTACATTTTTTTGTTACTGATTATCAAAGAATATGTGAGTTTTAAAAACAGTTTATCAACATTCGGTAAGTAAAAGTTTTGTTTAGATTCGGATAGTCGAAGAGCGAGTAGAGGACACATGGTTATAAACTACTTATAAACTACTATAAACTACTTAGTAGATTACGGAGATTTTCAAATCGACCGGACTTCTGCATATGCGTTGCACGTACACTCGAATACTTGATACATATATATTTTAATAAAACGTCTGTATGCTGTATTATTATTTTCTGTCTGATCAGGACTGTTCTTCCCAAAAAGAAGCGCACGGCGATCGCGTAATGAATGTTCTGTATATACATGCTTATATATATTTTTAAAAACTTTTTTAACGTTTAACTCAGCAAAATTGTAGAGGTCATGGAGTCAAAAAGCAAATCAAATTAATTCGTCAATTAGGCAATAGTACTTATCCAATGCCTATGATTAATAACTTGAATAAATATGAATTTACAAGCTCCCCCCCCCCCCTTTTAAGAGCTTCCGTGTCTTGTATTCGTTTTTTATTCTTTTGTGCACGCGATTTCTCGGAAATGGCTCACATTTTGTTAAACGGCCCTGATAAGAAGATGAAAGGATGGGCCCTAAAATTTCTTTCTCAAATATATCAAGAACGGTCTTGATACTGGTTGAATAACATTCAACTCATTTTGTGCAAATTCTATATGTATGAAATGGCAATTTTCTTGTAGCTTAAATAATTTTTTAAAAAATAATAACAGTATAATTTTTTCAATAATTACGCTTTGTGAAATCTAAAACATTTCTTAATTTATCACTAAAATTAATAATTTTAGACGGCCCATGCAGTAAGTATTGCTAACCGAGCCTTTCATTCAACAGCACATTGATTGTGAAGATTCCAGCGTTGTTTACAACAAAAGGATAAAAAGACCACATATTGTGACATATTTGGCTGTAAAGGGTTTAAAAGAGATGGATATCAAACACAAGTGCGAATATATCAAGTAAAGATAAAAATGATTAATCTACATTTGTCATAAATACATCATTTTATCATAAGAATATTTTAACATTTAGATCCGCCGAAAATTTCCATTTCCCTTCATTGTTTGATTCCTGATTTGAAATAACGTTTCGATGTCGTACCAAGTGGAGAAATTTCTTAAAGCTGCATGTTCCGATTTTTCGGCCATTACAGTATCAAATAATGTTACCATGCAAACCGAATGAATTATCTTAGAAAGTTATAGACTTTCGCTTATTTTCACAGAATTGATTTTCTTTTTAACGTTAGAAATAATCAAAGTAAATGAAAATAATTTTTGGGGGCATACAAAAATACCCCAAAAATACATCATGGAAATGTTTAAAAAAGGTAACCGTTTGATTTCCTCCCCCGAATGATTGGGTTTATTCAACCTGCATGTTATGCATCGATTGTAAACAACGTAAACTTCAGAATTATTAGTGAACAAATGTACACTGCTTTATTTTTTCAAAAAGCCATGCTGTTTATTTTATTTGTTAAAATAGATCATATAAAAAAGGACAGATGTCAAAGCCGTAATACAATCATACTCGCTTCGACGTATGGGGCGAGTATAAACACGAGGCGAAATAACGCAAAACCCTTTTATGTCGTTTATTTTGTAAATAAATTTTGTACATTGTAAAACTTGTCTTATCTGGCGGAGTTTGGTTCTGAAAAATTAGGGTAGATTAGACAACATCCGGTTTGGAGGACACTGTTGCAAATTAATTTCAGTATTTAATGCATTAGGTCTTGATCGTCTATTCTTGCAAAATTTTCAATTCTTCTGAAATATATTAGACCTAATCGATCATGATTACGGTACCAATTTTCATTTTTTTCTTGGAAAACAATTAGTCCATAAGGGAGTTCATACAATTGTAATACTTTTTCAATCAAATTATCTTAATTGATATTTTCAAGCATTCGATTAACCTGAAAAGTCCGACACAAGATAAGTGCATGACATTGGCCAACAGGTGGCTGATTACGTAATGGCGAGGTTGAATATTTATATAGATGAGAATTTAATAAAGAATGGAGCATTTTGACAGAATAAAATGTAACTCTGTAAATGTAGCCATACAACGGGGATAACATACGATATCGGCAGTCTTACTACCGCGGTATCCTAAATCACGGCCTGAAAAAAAATGGGATGAACTATAATCTCATTATCTAATTTTGGCAAAAAAGAATGCGTATTTATTTATAACAAGACTTAACGGTATATACTGAAATGAGTTACTAGTTTGGATTTACTATAGTATATTCACATTTGTTTAAATCAATAGCAACGACAGGAAAAATTGCCGATCGATCGATAAGTGGCTGGATTACGGGAGATAACTCTCACTACTCATAAGCAGTCAATTCTTTACATCGCGGCCGGTTTACAGAATAGACAAGATCCGGGTTGCACAGCATTTTTTAAACATAAAATGCTTGGAAAATGCCAAGGGACTGAATAATGTCGCCGGATTAGACAACATGCCGGAATGCACAGCATCCGGATTCAACAAGTTTTACTATGTACATCATTTTTTCATTGAAACAGAGACGATTTCAAATTTTAAATTTGAGTCGATATGATAAAACATTTTGAATTGCGGATCATCTTTAACACGCAATTTGCAAGCTTATTTTTTTTGGCAGTAAAAAGATTCAAACTTTCAGTTTTTATGCACATGTTCAATTTTTTTTAATTGAACTGTTTTTAAAATAAGAGCCCAGAATGGTCTAAAGTCTTTACTTCGTACCTATACAATATACTTGTAATAATTTTAATATGCTATGTTGTTAAGGATTTAAAGGACTAGAAGTCCAGAATTTTGATCATTCTTTTTTAAAAAAGAGAAATATTTTTGAATTTGTTTACAAGAAAAGATGCTTAGAACTATGTACATTTATAAATACTATGTGTATAACAATAGACAACCCTCAAAATTTCGCTAAAAGGAGAAAAAGAATCGACCCCAACGTTCTTTCCCAGATACATGTATCTCAATAATGGTAACTGATTTCTAAACACGTTTTGAACCAAATGCATTTAAAACAAAAATAAATTTCCTTTTACATAACCAAGGTCTAGTCCTTTAAATTATGAGCCAATTGATTTGAAGACAATCATGGCTTTTAATTTCTGAATATTTTGTAACATGAATGATGTATTTAACAATGTACAGTCATCAAAATTGTTAGATGGCCCTATAAAAAGTCGGCCCCAAACAAGTTCTTTCCCAGATATCTCAAAAACGGTCACTTTCTCAATGCTTGTTGAATAAAATTTCCATCAAATAAAAAAAAAGTCCTTTAATTTGATATCAAGAAAAATTGACAAGCCCCTAAATTAAAGGGCCAAAAGGGATCTAAAGTTATTCATCAATAGCTCTTACACTTCATACAGAAACGTCTCAGATCCTTTAAATGTAGCCCCACCCACATTTCCATGTTTCGTTTTAGCAAAAGTAAAGGTCTTATCACATCTGATGAGAATCGGACGGAAGACCTCCTCGTTGCTCGCAACGAGATCGTGTCTAGTTATTATTCTTTTTTTTCTTAACACTTTTCTTTAAACTCAAATATCTCAGACCTGGTACAATGGATTTTTATGAAATTTTTGTAGATTATGAAGAATATCAAGATCTTTTATCACGTACATTTTTGTCGATGAAGTCACTTCCGGTCGGCCGATATGTTCGTTTTTCTTTTTTTAAAAAGTGATTTTGTCCTACCTTTTTCTCAAAAACGATTAAAGATAGAAAATTGAAAATTTCAGGAATGATAGATTTTTGAATTCTTAGATGCCATCAGGTACAAACATGATCGTCCGTCACTTCCGGTCCGCTCAAAAACGGCATTTTCGAAAAATTGCGTTTTAAAACTTTTTCAAATTTAAAGATTTGGAATTTTTTTTCATCAAAATATATTTTAAACGCTTCCAATTTTAACATGAACAGGTCACCCGTCACTTCCGGTCGTCACCGGAAGTGATTTCAAAATTTCGATTTTTGGAATTTGAAAACACATTCATTTTGTAGACATTTTTATTCTTAATACAAAATTGAAAACCGTTTTAAAATCGGACTATGCATTGCAGAAATATTGCAGTTTAAAAATGACTTTTTCGAGAAATCTTAATTTTGCAATCCAGGTCTAAAAATCAGCCTTCATTTTGATCATTTTGATCATATCAAAGTCGTTACAATAAAATTTTGTTCGGGTATTGCGCAATACGAGAGTAAAAAGCTTGACCTAATTGTTAACACGTACCTGTTTTCATGTGAAAAGTGCATGTTTTTGTCTGCATAACTGACACAAGTTACAACAGAAAGTGTAATAGCTTACCTATATGTCGCTTTAATTAATTATAACAAGTGAGTATCGATGTTTTTCTTACAGGTTATACGTGAGGATCATTAGTCACTTTTGTTTAGTTTTTGTAATGGACAATCATTCAAAACCGCGAAAGAGAAAGTACATAGTCGCGGACATACATTCTTATTCTATTCAAGTGAAACACGGAACAACTCCTACAAAAAAATGTTTAAAATTTGTTTAAAAATCATTTTTAGAAGCCTGTGTTGTATGTGAAACCACGTAACAATTCCTCTCCCGCGACCGAAGAGATTATTGATCGGCTGCTAGCTAGCAGCCACCGGTTATCTAATACACAACATTCGCGTCTTGCATACATAAGTTTATTTATATAGCGGCTTACACAAAGAACTGTGGTATAAAGATTTGTACCATAGCTTGGCGTGTTTTCTATTGTTAAAAGTGTGGGTTATCTGTACATACCCCACACTTTTTTTTAAAACTCCGCCCACTATCTCAGGTAAAAACAACGTCAACAAAGTTGTGTTTTAACACGCCCGTGATACTGTTCACAGTAAAAGATTCCTCCAGATCAAAATTGCTAATAACTCAACACGGATAACTGATTCAAACTAAGTTCGTCGAATAAATCTCAATTGTAGCTTGAGACAAAACTGTATCGGCAATGACTCTGTCAGAATGACTCTATTTTAATATTCTCCATGTGTGCGAACAAGTAACGCGTGTAAGATGAAATAAGGATATCCTGTAGAAAGGTTTTATAGAAAGTCAATCACGTGATAGGAACGTGCTTGAATAGTAAACTTGTTTTCTGGACAGAGTGATTAGCGGCGGCCAATCGGATTTGACATTTATCATTCACGGTTTTGCGACATACATTTCTCAAAATTTTTTTTTTTTTTTGCTTATTGATTGATTTTTTAAAGTATATATATGTGTATGTTTATTCAGCCATTTTTAAAATCATACATGTATATTATTGATACAGAGTATCAAATAGTATTTCAAAAAGAGTAATTATATCATCATCAATTTAATCTAATTTCAACAGGAGCATTGCACAACTTAGGGTTCGTAAAATCAAAATTGTTTTAATAAGTTTAATTATTTGAAGCAAGTATCGATACTAGATGTCGGAAAATGAATAAATATAAAATAAAAATATGACATTGAACAGTCAATTTATTCCTAAGCTATGAATTTTTAAACAATTACAGATAATTAATGTTTGTCGCCGATAGAAAATCATTTTAGAAATTCACAAAGTACAATGTACATATAGTACACAAGACCAACACATTGGCGCCGTATTGATTAGAGGCAAGTGCACGCTCGAAAACTGTAATAATTGTAAACTATGGTACAAGTAACTTACCCCATATAATATTGTTGATTATGTGCAGATACCCGATGGACGTGGCCATAATGACACTCGGGAGCTACGCTCCCTCGTGTCATTATGACCACGCCCATCGGGTATCTGCACATAACCAACAATATTATATGGGGTAACTACTACATATTAAGTGTAAATTAAGGAGAAAAGAGTAACCTCTTAACCCATAAATTTAATGTTAGCTCTGTTATTTGAAAAACGGGGTCTTTATGCGTATAACTGACATAAAGCTACCGTAGACAGTGTACCAGCTTACATACGGAAAGTGTATAAACATTCTCATTCTCTTCTAGTGTAACACATTATGTATAAAAGAACTAATACTATGCAATACATTTGAGTCGCATTTAAAATCTAGCTGGATTCCGAGCTGTTTATGTGAACAATTGCGTATCCGATCCCTTGGCCGCGGCCAAAGAAATAGGTCGCGGCTGGACTAGCGAGCGGTCTGCTGTTATCCAATACACAAGATTTGCGTTTTGCTGTGATGCACACATGGGTTTATTTATTTAGCTGCAAACACAAAGAATTCCGATTTTAACGATATTAAAGAGTAAATAAAAAAAATTATACTTTAACCTACGAGGTTATGATGTTTTAGTTTCGTAATTTAAAAACGATATATAGTATGACTGTCATTGAAAAAAGGTGTTCTATGTGATCTTGTCTATGTCATAAAATAATGTTTATTGTTGGGAAAAAATTCCGTTATCAAACTGCAAACATTTAAAACCCACCATGTTGGGTGTACATTTATGTAACACATCAATCGCACATGGCCGAAAAGATACCGCGCTAGTGGACAAGCGATTCGCTGTGGTCTAAGACACAGGCTTCTCGTGTTTCTACGTTATCACACGTACAGTTCATTGAATTGTTTTTATTTTCAATTATATTGGTTAAAGATGCATCAAACTTTTGATTTAGCATTGATTTAAATCACAGTGCGTAAAATAAAAAGAAACTGCCATCAATGAATATAATACAACGTTTTACAGTCGTACGAGTTGAAAAATAAATTAGTCTATTTCTGACATTTTTGCTGCTGAGAATTTAAATGCATTTACACTTCCCACATCTAGGCGATATTCACAACATGATTATTCCAACACAAACATCTTATGTATCTGTAACCTGTGATAATTCATTTGGCTAACACAATATTAGAAGTCTTTTTATGAGTTATGTGTGTGTGTGTGTGTGTGTGTGTGTGTGAGAGAGAGAGAGAGAGAGAGAGAGAGAGAGAGAGAGAGAGCATGCATGAATATAGCAGGGTGTAGTAAGTAAAGTGAGTTGAAAACGCGTTCGAGATAAGGCAGTTTAAGTGTTACAATGTTACATGCTTGCGGTAGGTGCAGGCACGATAAAACTTACCGATGCCCGCTAATACGGAAGGAACAGTAATTATTTCTTTAATATACCAATGAATTTTTTTAACAAGTTTGATTTACATTTAGGCCGTAAAAGAATAAAGGTCACACGAACATTATTGGTTTAACCTCTTCTGAATGGCAGTCCGAATCATTAAAAAGCATACTCATTGCTGATTTTATTCTTTCATTTAATTAAATTACATTTTTTTGTTATTGATTATCAAAGAATATGTGAGTTTTAAAAACAGTTTATCAACATTCGGTAAGTAAAAGTTTTGTTTAGATTCGGATAGTCGAAGAGCGAGTAGAGGACACATGGTTATAAACTACTTATAAACTACTATAAACTACTTAGTAGATTACGGAGATTTTCAAATCGACCGGACTTCTGCATATGCGTTGCACGTACACTCGAATACTTGATACATATATATTTTAATAAAACGTCTGTATGCTGTATCTGTCTGATCAGGACTGTTCTTCCCAAAAAGAAGCGCACGGCGATCGCGTAATGAATGTTCTGTATATACATGCTTATATATATTTTTAAAAACTTTTTTAACGTTTTGTAGAGGTCATGGAGTCAAAAAGCAAATCAAATTAATTTGCCAATTAGGCAATAGTACTTATCCAATGCCTATGATTAATAACTTGAATAAATATGAATTTACAAGCTCCCCCCCCCCCCCTTATTAAGAGCTTCCGTGTCTTGTATTCGTTTTGTTCTTTTATTAACGATTTTTGTACACGCGATTTCTCGGAAATGGCTCAAATTTTGTTAAATGGCCCTGATAAGAAGATGAAAGGATGGGCCCTAAAATTTCTTTCTCAAATATATCAAGAACGGTCTCAAATTTCAAACACTGGTTGAATAACATACAACTCATTTTGTGCAAATTCTATATGTATGAAATGGCAATTTTCTTGTAGCTTAAATAATTTTTTAAAAAATAATAACAGTATATTTTTTTCAATAATTACGCTTTGTGAAATCTAAAAAATTTCTTAATTTATCACAAAAATTAATAATTTTAGACGGCCCATGCAGTAAGTATTGCTAACCGAGCCTTTCGTTCAACAGCACATTGATTGTGAAGATTCCAGCGTTGTTTACAACAAAAGGATAAAAAGACCACATATTGTGACATATTTGGCTGTAAAGGGTTTAAAAGAGATGGATATCAAACACAAGTGCGAATATATCAAGTAAAGATAAAAATGATTAATCTACATTTGTCATAAATACATAATTTTATCATAAGAATATTTTAACATTTAGATCCGCCGAAAATTTCCATTTCCCTTCATCGTTTGATGCCTGATTTGAAATAACGTTTTGATGTCGTACCAAGTGGAGAAATTTCTTAAAGCTGCATGTTCCGATTTTTCGGCCATTACAGTATCAAATAATGTTACCATGCAAACCAAATGAATTATCTTGGAAAGTTATAGACTTTCGCCTATTTACACAGAATTGATTTTCTTTTTAACGTTAGAAATAATCAAAGTAAATAAAAATAAATTTTGGGGGCATACAAAAATACCCCAAAAATACATCATGGAAATGTTTAAAAAAGGTAACCGTTTGATTTCCTCCCCCGAATGATTGGGTTTATTCAACCTGCATGTTATGCATCGATTGTAAACAACGTAAAATTCAGAATTATTAGTAACAAATGTACACTGCTTTATTTTTTCAAATAGCCATGCTGTTTATTTTATTAGTTAAAATAGATCATATAAAAAAGGACAGATGTCAAAGTTGCAATACAATCATACTCGCTTCGACGTATGGGGCGAGTATAAACACGAGGTGGAATAACGCGAAACCCTTTTATGTCGTTTATTTTGTAAATAAATTTTGTATATTGTAAAACTTGTCTTATCTGGCGGAGTTTGGTTCTGAAAAATTAGGGTAGATTAGACAACATCCGGTTTGGAGGACACTGTTGCAAATTAATTTCAGTATTTAATGCATTAGGTCTTGATCGTCTATTCTTGCAAAATTTTCAATTCTTCTGAAATATATTAGACCTAATCGATCATGATTACGGTACCAATTTTCATTTTTTTTCTTGGAAAACAATTAGTCCATAAGGGAGTACATACAATTGTAATACTTTTTCAATCAAATTATCTTAATTGATATTTTCAAGCATTCGATTAACCTGAAAAGTCCGACACAAGATAAGTGCATGACATTGGCCAACAGGTGGCTGATTACGTAATGGCGAGGTTGAATATTTATATAGATGAGAATTTAATAAAGAATGGAGCATTTTGACAGAATAAAATGTAACTCTGTAAATGTAGCCATACAACGGGGATAACATATCGGCAGTCTTACTACCGCGGTATCCTAAATCACGGCCTGAAAAAAAATGGGATGAACTATAATCTCATTATCTAAATTTGGCAAAAAAAAATGCGTATTAATTTATAACAAGACTTAACGGTATTTACTGAAATGAGTTACTAGTTTGGATCTACTATAGTATATTCACATTTGTTTAAATCAATAGCAACGACAGGAAAATTGCCGATCGATAAGTGGCTGGATTACGGGAGATAACTCTCACTACTCATTAGCAGTCAATTCTTTACATTGCGGCCGATTTACAGAATAGACAAGATCCGGATTGCACAGCATTTTTTAAACATAAAATGCTTGGAAAATGCCAAGGGACTGAATAATGTCGCCGGATTAGACAACATGCCGGAATGCACAGCATCCGGATTCAACAAGTTTTAACATGTACATCATTTTTTCACTGAAAGAGACAATTTCAAATTTTAAATTTGAGTCGATATGATTAAACATTTTGAATTGCGGATCATCTTTAACACGCAATTTGCAAGCTTATTTTTTTTGGCAGTAAAAAGATTCAAACTTTCAGTTTTTATGCACATGTTCAATTTTTTTAATTGAACTGTTTTTAAAATAAGAGCCCAGAATGGTCTAAAGTCTTTACTTCGTACCTATACAATATACATGTAATAATTTTAATATGCTATTTTGTTCAGGATTTAAAGGACTAGAAGTCCAGAATTTTGATCATTCTTTTTTAAAAAAGAGAAATATTTGTGAAATTGTTGTACAAGAAAAGATGCTTAGAACTATGTACATTTATATATACTATGTGTATAACAATAGACAACCCTCAAAATTTCGCTAAAAGGAGAAAAAGAATCGACCCCAACGTTCTTTCCCAGATACATGTATCTCAATAATGGTAACTGATTTCTAAACACTTTTTGAACCAAATCATTTAAAACAAAAATAAATTTCCTTTTACATAACCAAGGTCTAGTCCTTTAAATTATGAGCCAATTGATTTGAAGACAATCATGGCTTTTAATTTCTGAATATTTTGTAACATGAATGATGTATTTAACAATGTAAAGTCATCAAAATTGTTAGATGGCCCGATAAAAAGTCGGCCCCAAACAAGTTCTTTCCCAGATATCTCAAAAACGGTCACTTTCTCAATGCTTGTTGAATAAAATTTCCATCAAATAAAAAAAAGTCCTTTAATTTGATATCAAGAAAAATTGACAAGCCCCTAAATTAAAGGGCCAAAAGGGATCTAGAGCTATTCATCAATAGCTCTTACACTTCATACAGAAACGTCTCAGATTCTTTAAATGTAGCCCCACCCACATTTCCATGTTTCGTTTTAGCAAAAGTAAAGGTCTTATCACATCTGATGAGAATCGGACGGAAGACCTCCTCGTTGCTCGCAACGAGATCGTGTCTAGTTATTATTCTTTTTTTTCTTAACATTTTTCTTTAAACTCGAATATCTCAGACATGGTACAACGGATTTTTATGAAATTTTGACAGGTAATAAAGAATATCAAGATCTTTTAAGAAGTACATTTTCGTTGATGAAGTCACTTCCGGTCGGCCGATATATTCGTTTATCTTTTTTTAAAAAGTGATTTTGTCCTACCTTTTTCTCAAAAACGATTTAGGATAGAAAGTTGAAAATTTCAGGAATGATAGATTTTTGAATTCTTAGATGCCATCAGGTACAAACATGATCGTCCGTCACTTCCGGTCCACGCAAACGGCATTTTTCGAAAAATTGAGTTTTAAAAAATTTTCAAATTTGAAGATTTGGATTTTTTTTTCATTAAAATATATTCTAAACGTATCCAATTTTAATATGAACAGGTCGTCCGTCACTTCCGGTCGTCACCGGAAGTGATTCCAAAATTTCGATTTTTGGAATTTTGAAACACATTCATTCTGTAGACATTTATGTGCTAAATACAAAACTGAAAACCGTTTTAAAATCGGACTATGCATTGCAGAGATTTTGCAGTTTAAAAATGACCTTTTCCGGAAACCTTAATTTTGCAATGCAGGTCTTAAAATCAGCCTAAAAGAAAATAAATATACCAATTCGTACTAAATCTGATTCGGAAAATTGTTAATTCGTACCTTATAATTAGGTCGTCCTTTACATTTCCGGGTTTTGTTAAGTCATACATAAAATCATTCGGGCTATTAGTTAATGCGTTTCATTAGATTTTTGGATTATTATAAAATCATTGTATTTGAAATGGTTTTACCTAATTAGATGAATTTGAATTAAAGATTTAAAATAATGTCAACATATTAATTTAACTCTGTCATTAATTCATAATCAAACGGACGACCCACTCGTTGCTCGCAACGAGATCCTGTCTAGTTTTTTCTCTTTTTTTGAGTGTGTATTGATGTTCGTATATTGTTCTTTGTAAAATTTCATCCTACAATCTCCTAAGGGAGGAAATAAAGAAAGAATGAGCGATACTGCTTAAATTAACTTTATGTTGCACCTTTTTGGAAGACCATGTACCTTTTATTCGGATTTCGGAATGCTTCGGATCTTTTTCTTTTCTGTTTTCTTTTTCTTATAATCGATGCATATCTGCAGTTTGGACTATGGCGTTATGGCATGCACATTTGTTTTAAAGAGGACGTCACAATACATTTGAGCTTTGAAAATATGCCGGTTTGGAGATTGGAAAACTAGAATAAAGCTGGATAAAGTTTTTCACATGAAAATAAAAACGAGTTATCTATCAAAAATTTGATATGATATGATACAATATCGTGTATTGTAAACAAGTTTTAATCATTTAAAACTAAAACTTAAGAAAAAAATCAAATGCTGTCTTACTTCGGAAGTGACAGAGGACAAAACATATACCACAAAAAGTTGTTTACACGTGAAATTTTAAGTTTTAAAAACCAGAAGGTCTGTCGCACGGCAAGGAAAATGCCAAAAAAAAAAATTTGGTTTAAATCACTTCATTTTTTTTTTTTTTTAGAGATACAGTTAACATAATGTTTTAAAAAGATTTCTTTAAATTATATGCAACCATTAAAACGTAAAAAAAAAATAAAATGCAATTTGTCAATTCTACGATAAATTAAAAGAGAGAACGACCTTTATTACCAGGATTGGATGCGGGTCACAGGGGGCTACTGAGAAACCATTCATCAAGTCACCGGGACCGTCGCTGGGAAATTTTAGGACAAAAATCTAGCGTATACATTAATCAATATTAATACAAAATACACATTCTGCATTCAATATCAAACCTAAATAAACCTTACAAATATTACAGCTTAAAATAATTAATCGCTTTTGGTGGCGATAGGATTTAACGACGAACGCTCTGATGTATTAGATAACAGTAATATCATATAACTTTGAAAAAAAAAACTTGAAGCACTGAAGATAACTCAAAGATGTTTTGATTATTGTTCTAGTATTTACAACCTCGTCAGGCATGTAGCTTAAGGGAGGGGGGGGGGGGGGCGGCGGCAAGGGGCCTGTCCCTCCCACTTTTTGGCGCAGATTTTTCTTAAATTTACAAATAAAAAATTGAATTGAAAATTAGGAAATGAACAGTGAACAGGTATACTTCGACCACACCCTCCACGAATTAGGACTTTGGAAAAAATTTTTATTTTGCTTGTCAAGATTTTTTGGCTGAGTCCCCCCCCCCCCCCCCCCCCCCCCCCCCCCCCCCACACACACACACACTTTCAAAAAAGATGCTACGTGCTTGTTTGATCAATTCAATGTGAATTCATACGAAACAAGAATTGAAATAAAATGACGATTAATTTGATCTCGAATTTCGCATAATTACATTTGTAAGTCATAATATTGAATGAATAATTCTTATTAAATTTTAGTTATGAACAAAGAATATTTATTGCCCACTCTGATTAAAACCATTTCATAAATGTCAAATTTTTATCTACTTGTAGGTGATACATACTTTAGAAGCGATTTTGAGCAATCTAACAGTTCTCCCAAATATTCTCTTAAACAGGGGTAGCCTGAACAAAATTGCACAAACAGATAGACGGACTGTTAGATTTATTTTTAAAAAATCTCAAACATTTTTCATTTAAAGTCAGAACACATAGTTGTGCATATGAGTGTATATCTTGTCAAACCAGGTAATTTTTGAAATATTTACTTAATTATTTTCTATGTATTCCATGATACGTATGTTCAATTTTCAAAGGTTGTCTATAAAAATAATAAATCGGCAAAACGAAAATCAACCTGTCCAGATGAATACAGGTATATGCAAACTGGGGGTGTAAAACATTGATTTTAATCCTTACTGGGTTTCCATTAATATTTTTATAAAATCTGAACCAAAAACGTGATGGAGAAACCTTACTATGGGGGAAAAACTACTATCTAGTAGGTTTTCCCCCGGGGAGACAGGTTACTATATAGCAGGCTTTCCGGGTGGAAAGCTACAATTGGGGAAAACTGCTCTACAACACCGGTATTGCAATATTTGTAATGTGACGCTGGGCGACTATCGAGCTACTTTAAACAGAAGAAATCGTGCTTATCACACCTTGTTAAATTTAATGAACAATGTCGGGTATACATGATGTTTCTAGCAGGTATGACGTAAGCTATGTGTTAATATAAATAATCAAATATCCTCGATAACTTAAAGATAGCAGATTCTGCTTTATAATAATTCTGACAGACTTTCTTTGGTTCACGGAGACATGGGCGCTTCTTGTACATGCTATGGTGAGTATATTTCTTGTTCATTGTTTTTATGTTTAGTATTAGGTACATAGAGACATAAGCAATTATTGTACATAGAGGGTGTGTTTCTTGTTCAATGTTTATGTTTTTCCTACTGTGTACATGAAGACATGGACACTTCTTGTATATGGTATGATTATTCAGTTAATTCAAGGAATAAGGAATCATTCTTTGAGTATGATGAGGTGAACAAATACGGTCGTTGGTGAGCAAAGGGCTTTACGGTAGATTTGATTACGCCCGACCGTATTTGATTACCTCGTAAAATTCAAAGAATGATTCCATATTACTTATATTTATATAATTTTCAGAAATTACAAATTCGATTCCTAGTGTTATCACAGACAAAGAAATCGGAAAATTTCAATATTCCTACTGTCTACATAGAGACATGGACACTCCTTTTCTGTGTCCCAGTGGGTACCTTTCTGGTACAATGTCTGCGTTTACTACTGGCTTTTAAGAGATACAGTCACTCTTCTGTATATATATGTAATGGTACCTTCCCTTTTTCTAATATCTCTATATTTTGATACGGTGTACATGGTTAATATATAGACACGTATGTTCTCTTTGGCTTCGCTCAGTCGAACATAAATTATTTCCTATTCAAATCAAACATACAAAAACACTGAAATTGAAAGAGGCGACAACGTTGGCCATATTTATTGACAAATCTTTAACAAATAAAGCCAGTTCTTTATATTCTTTGTACTAGGCAGCCCGGATTGGTAGATGACATCTTTTTCTAGGCATACCCACTCTGCACATGTACCTTGTTTTCTCCCAAATAGGTCCATAAAACTTTATTTCTTCAAAATAATAAAAAATACATTATGCAAACTTAATTTTTGAATGCATTATAATTTGAGATTAGTCAGTCGTAACTAATTTGTCAAATGACAAGTTAACTCAATGCATAAGTTTAATTACCCCTAAATCCGAATTACCACTATAAAAAAAATAGATCCTAACTATGGTTTAAATCCTGAGTCAGCAAAATTGCTACATGAAAATAAAAGAATATTCCACGCGACGTAGTTATAGAATTGGTTGGCTCAGTGAAAACAAACACCGCGCACATAACAATGAAATTTTTACTAAAATCGAAAAGAAATTTATTTTTTGAACAGTAATTTACGAGTGAACTTGAAATAAAAGATACCACAGAGTCTGCGTCATCTGTTTCATATTTGGATATTTTACTGGAAATGGACATTGATGGTAACCTAACAACAAAACTTTATGATAAACGCGATGACTTCAATTTTTCTATAGTCAACTTTCCTTACTTATGTAGCAATATACCTTCATCACCTGCATATGGTGTTTTTGTCTCTCAGTTAATTCGATACGCAAGGGCATGCTCTTCGTATGAACAGTTTCTAAGGCGAGGCAAGCTACTGACAAACAAGTTGATAAAACAGGACTATCAACAGGCTCGTTTGAAGTCATCTTTTCGTAAGTTCTATGGTCGATACAACGACCTTGTCAGCAAATACAATCATCCACTGGGTCGCATGCTGACAGACGTTTTTCATACTAATTGTTAGACAATAATTTATCACCTAATTGTCTACGGACTTTTCCGGGGTTTTTCCCCCAATTACGACAAAGAGCACACGGCGGGTGTGACCGGTCAGCAGAGGATGCTCACTCCTCCTAGGCACTTGATCCTACCTCTATCATTTTGGAGGTCCGTGTTGCTCTGCTTTGAATTTGTATTTCGTTTTATGGATTTTTGAGATGGTTGACGGTTTGTTATTGTCATTTTTTCACGAGACATGGTGACGCACAAACTCATGATTTACCAAATATCGAATTTTTACACGATATTTCAACATATTTTATATATCATATGTAAAGATGAACTTTTGAAAAATTACGGAGTTCAAAAGTAAATAAATCTAAATAAAAAGAGAAAAATAGAATAAGTCGTTGGGCCAACACATACACATTGAGTTTCCCTTCCGTTTCATAGCCACGCAAGCGCAGGGGAATGTAAATACTGTAGCGTGGCATATATTACCAGTAAGCGGCCTCTCAGTGAAACCTGATGTCGTTAAGAACTAATATTTGATTATTTATTAAGAAGTATTCTCTATGAACGCATATTTCTTACTACAGACATCGAATGACTTCAAATTTCTCAGTGCGTCAATCCCACTGTAACTATTTTTAGACTGCAATCGCAATCACTCAAATCAATTTCCAAAACAACTCGGATTGTTTATATGTGGAATTCCGGATGAGTTTTAACGACTTGTAAACTGCAAGGTTATGACTTATAATGCGTGAAACCTCCCTAATGATCAAATTTTGTACATTTGTACATTTCTTCTTATTTCCTGTTGTCATAATAAAAAAGATAAATATCTTTTTTGAGCTACCGTGTCACTTTATTTAAATTATATGCTGGGTACCTTTCTTGTTCAATGTTTGCCTGTTTACTGTTTGGTATGTGGAAACATTTACACTCCTTGTCCATGTTTCGATGAGTACCTTTCTTGTACAATGTCCGCGTGTTTACTACTGACTAAATGTGAAATAGGCTCTCCTTGTCCATGTTTCGGTGAGTACCTTTCTTGTACAATGTCCGCGTGTTTACTACTGACTAAATGTGAAATAGGCTCTCCTTATTCATGTTTTGGCGAGTCCCCCTTTCTTATTTGCCTGGTTAATGTTATTATTGACCTTGACACATTAAACCATGTCCCATTTAGATTGATTTGCAATGGAAACCAACGCAGAGAGAAACTTTGGCAGACGACAATGCAGTATTTTATCATCGTAATCGTTGACTCGACACATACACTTGTATAAAACTTTTATCATATTAATTAATTAAGTTAGTTGCATGTTACTTTTAAGTGCTTTTTTCTATTTTAGCCACTGTTTCGCCAGTTGTCATGGAAACAAGAACCGTCGTTAAGGATGGAGGCCAGGAAGGAGACGAAACAGTGAACAAAAACCAGGTTTACGTAATTCGTCTTGAATTAAAATATAAATAATACACCCCCATACCCCCCCCCCCCCCCCCACCCCTCTTCTGGCTGGGAGGTCGATTGTCACTAGATGTAACAAGCTTCTTATTAAAACCCATCTTCCCAAGTCAAGGGTTTCTGATCCGCTCCGTTCTAAATAAACATTTTCCGAAATCTAGGGTTTCTGATCCGCTCCGTTCTAAATAAACATTTTCCGAAATCTAGGGTTTCTGATCCGCTCCGTTCTACATACATTTTCCGAAATCTAGGATTTTTGATCCGCTCCATTCTACATAAACATTTTCCCAAATCAAGGGTTTCTGATCTGCTCCGTTTTACACAAACAAATGCAATATAATATATGCTCGACTCCCAGAGCTTTAAGCGTGATTTGGGGTTTATATCATGCTGTCTGAGATAAGTGTATTCTCCTTAAAATCCCGGTGGTAAGGTCGGCTAGTTCCGTACACAAATTGGCACTATCTGTTCTGATAACAAAGGTCTGACCTGGACGGGGCTCGAACCCTGAACGGTTTCCTTACAAGGTTCTAGATGTTCAGTCACGTCACAATACAGGCACGTCACAATACAGTCATGTCACAAACCAAACACAGCTGTACGCTTTGACTTTACTTTAAAAAAAAACACGGCCTAATCACCGGATGAAGTGAGATCATTAAAATGGAGTTATATGTACATTTATATAATTCTTTGACATTTTTTTGTAGAAAACCATCTATTTCATGTAGCCACTAGTAGCGTCATTCTAGATAAATTCAAAAGATATTTATTCTATTGCATGGTGTGTATCTCTTCTACCATGTTTCCCTAAAATTTTAATTTTTTTTTTGCCTGTATATCACAAAGAAATGTCTTTAAAAAAGATCAAATGAGAGTCTATTTCATTTGGTCGTAAGTTCATGAATATAAAAATATTTCTCTCTTTATGTATCAGATCAAAAAGACTTCTCGCTTTAAGCGTCGGAGTGAATTATCTGTGACGTCAGACGACAACCCCCGACAAGTTTACGTCATTCATCTGTCCGCGGTCCTCCTTAACCCCCGGGACTGTCCACAACTAGTCGACTTCATCCTGGACAAGCCGGTGATAATGGTGGAGATAGGGGTCATGATAAACAAGGGAGGTAAATCCTGTGGGCCTAAGAAAGTCATCATGGATCCGGAAATTGACTGGGACGGTTTAGATATTACTCAACAAGGTAACACACAAGCTAGGATATGCATGTAAAATAAACATAATTTATTATATTTAAAACATGTATTTATAATCTTCAATAAACCCTAATGGAAAATGGCGTGTAAAATTTATTTGATAAAAACAGCAAATAAAAAAAAGTTTGTGGTTTTGTTCGTTTGATTAAACAAACGGTGACACTTTTGGGAAAATGTTTTAATCAAAGCTATACATAATTGAATTACTAGTATTCCATTTGGCTACTGATTTTTTAATCAGATGATTCTAGTATGCTTCGAATATTATTATGTATTATTCATTCTTTTTACCAATAAGTTTTACATAATTATATACTCCAATGTTTAAAGAAAATGAATTAAAGAAATCATATTTGATAAAACTGTCTATAGCTTTTTAAAAAAATTGTCATTATGGAGATCTCCTCTAGAAGGTAAACGTAAACTCTATTATTGTAGTTCCTCGTCGGGTGTCCTTGACCGATGGCACGGCTCGAGTCTACGGCGTACTCTCAAGGTCTTTCAACTGTCAGCTGGACAATCAGAAAGTGACCCTTAACGCACTCCTACTGGGTCAGAAGAACGTAAGTCACCGTGTCGTCATCTTACAGGTATATAGACACGATTTTAACCGAAAATGAAAAACGAATTTTAATTTTCCATTTTTATTAATGTCTAGAATGGTTAACTATTAATACTTTTTAGGTTTGTTACTGACTGTTTACAGAAATATATCGCGTTGATCAATCTCATAGATTGCGAGGCTTCGCTTCGCCTCGCCATGTAGGAGATTGATTAACCCAATATATTTCTGTAGTCAGTCAGTAACAAACCTAATAACTGTTTTGTTTTCCCACGGACTATCAAGTGACACATTTATTCAGAAAAAGCGATGATCTAAGCTAACCCATGTACAAATTGCCTAACATCTCGTCCAATTCAACTCATTTAAACTCTTCAAAATTACCAATCTCACCTTTCAAATACTCTTTGAAATTCTTCGCTTCACCCATGTTCACTTACAATATTTTGTTGCTATTCAATTTTAAACGTTTTCCCCCTTCCCTCTGCAGAGATTTGAGCCATTTTGTTCTGCTCCAGACACAACAATGTGACGTCAATTCAACAGGTCGAGACCACTAGATTTTGTGACGTCAGCATAAATTTGCATACTAAGTTAGCTATCTGTTTACTTTTATGGACAGACCAATCAGGTGAATGAGTTGCAAGGCATTGTGGGCTACTACAAGTTTCAGTGTATACAGAGCGTAATGAAAATATATACCATTTTGAATTGTCCTTTGGAAACTCATTTTTAATAATTTTTCAGAATTTATGAAAAAAATATGGAAAATTATGTCTGTTCTTTTATTTCTATGCTCACATTTGAAAAATATTGTTTATGAGGCCTTATATCAACCTATTTAAATACCCCATTGTCAAAGTTCAAAAGAGAGGTAGGTCCTATTGAATTAGAAGCAGTGTGCACGTTTTTCATGCGATACCCCAGGTTTGGGACAACATTAGTAGAATGGGCTTTGAAATTTTCCTCAGGGACATTCATCAGAATGGTTAGCGTACAACATACTACATGCTACATAACTTGAGCTTCTGTATTTGTTTGTTTGTGCATTTCTATTACCGTGGCTATTTATGTATGTTGAAAATGTACAGTTACCTGTATTTATTTCTGGTGTAGAATGATTTAATCACCAATAAACAATTATGCGGTTTTTCTTATCAAACTCTGTTTGTACTTGTAGGCGTATGTTTGGCAGACTTTTGATACTGACCAATTTTTGAAGCAGCAATTGATAAACTAAATCAACAGTATATTTCAATGTGAGCATGAAACAAAGTCTATGGTACCTAATCTTTCCTTTTTTTACCTTTTAAAGTAAAAAACAAGTTGTCCAGATTTTCCGGCAAGCAATTAAATATCGTGTATAAAACCGACAGAAACCACGTGTGTCTGTTGAATCGTAAACACGAAGTAGACCGACTTGCTTTGCGACTCATTCGCTGGGATGAAGAATCTGTTTGATGTAAATATTGTCACATGTTAAATAATGCTATCCATATAAGGTAGTGTATCGGACCTGTTCAAAGGCCAACTACTCTAATTTAAAAATAATATCCAAATGGCAACTACTCTAAATATTTTAAGAACTTACGGAACACAGTTTCTGTGTTAAATAATATGAAATATCGAGATGAGTAGGCGAAGCGGCGGCCAATGCCTAATATTAATTCTCACCGAACCTACATACAGATATATGATGCAGCACGTGCCATGTTTAAACCCATGAAAGTGTGACATTTCAGTCCGAAGGAAAACAATATGGCTTTTATAATGCCTGACCAAAATTTGAAAGTCAGAGGACAAATTACAATTTCACGTTAGCGAGATATATAAAAGCTAGGAATATACTGTTGTAAAGCAAAGCTCGAGTCATGCTTTTGTTTACAAATGATGAACTGTAAGGGAATCACCGTGTTGTGCACAACTTGAATGGTGATAACCAATAAATAAAATGTACATACAGAAAAACAAGGTATGCAAGAATGAAACTCATACCAAAATAACAAATATGTAATCAAAACCAACGCCCGAGCTATGTTTTCAAAACAAAGAATTAACTTTGTATAGCTATCTTGTAACTTTATATTGATATTCATATTTTAGTGAATCAGAGATAAAAATTCGAACGTTTTGGGTTCAAATTAAAACAGGCGATATTATACTTAATTTATGATAGACAATTACTAAGTATAAACATGTAATTTTTCACAAAATAAGAATTTTCCCTTGGGTATTACATCACTATTTTCTTTTGCTTTCAAACTACAACACACTTCATCCTTTGCCCCCTTCCCCAATTTTGAATTGGTGTGATTATAAGAACATTAGAGCAATGAGTTCGATCATGTTGACATGCTGTAGACATCGTAAAAAGTCCCTCCCAAATCCACGTGTCCTACAGAGGTAGTGGTTGATAGTCCTGACTTTGTCGTGATGTTGCAGATTTTTGATGGAACCAGAGGCCTGACGTTAAAGATATTTCTTTTAATGATAAATTTATCCCCTGTACTATTATATTATTTACCAGAGGCGCGAAAGTTAAAGATATTTCTTTTAATGATAAATTTATCCCCTGAACTATTATATTATTAACCAGAGGCGCGAAAGTTGAAGATATTTCTTTTAATGATAAATTTATCCCCTGTACTATTTTATTATTAACCAGAGGCGCGAAAGTTAAAGATAATTCTTTTAATAATAAAATTATCCCCTGTACTATAAAGATAATATTATAGTACATACAGGGGATAATCTAATTACTAAGAGAAATATTTTCACCGTCAAGAGTCTATGGATTGAACTGTGTTTATAGTATGTGTACCACACACTATTAAAATATATCCTATAAGTATTGCTAAAGTTAAGAAACGCATTAAAAGCCAACAAAATAGTTTATTGGAGATAACCTGATTTTAATTAAAAGCTGCACAGGAATAAATCTCGAGTTATTAACACTGTGCCGGATAATTATGCCAGTGCCAAGGTGCATATATCAATAAATACAAATATGCCATATGATAGACCATTGCTTAAAGAGTTTACAACCACCTTTGTTATCATTGTATCTCACCTGTCAGATGAGATATTTACCTTTCAAAAACAACTTCCTACAGGAAAATAATTTTTCCCATAGGAAAAACAATATTCTTATAGGAAAATTGAAATTTCCTATCGGATTACAAGAACTTCCCATAGGAATTTCAATTCCGATAGGATTTGATAAAATCCGATTAGAAATCTTAATTTCCTAAAGGAAAAATACCTGTCTGAATCAAATTCCTGTTGGAAATATCTTTCTCGTATAGGAAATATAATTCCTATAGGATTTTAGAAAATCCTATAGGATTTTCAATATTACCTGCAGGAAAATCATTTCTCCTATAGGAATTGTCATTTTCCTATGGGATATTAATTTTCAGTAAATATCTTACCTGTCAGGTGAAACACACTAAAAATAAATGTGGTTAATTACTCTCTAGACAATGGTCTATCATTTGGTAGATATGGATTTTTCAGAAACTGCATCTTAAGCGGGTACAAAAATGCCACCTTGGCACTGGCATAATTATCCGGCGCAGTATTTATTACCGCCTTCAGATCACATTTATAGACCAGACTCTAACTAAGTCGTCTGGCTGGGGTAGTTAACCTTAGAAACAGAGAATTAAATACCACATCAGGAGCTGAACCAAGTTCATGTACACACACAGTGTGCAGTGAACATCAGTTCAACTATCTATATGTCATCAAGCAATGGGGAAAAAATCACAGAAAATCACACAATACACTAACCATTAGCCCCTCCCCTCAATATATATATATATATATATATATATATATATATATATATATATATATATATATATATATATATATATATATCCTATTACTTAGCCGTTCATGCAATTTCCATTCAATTGCATGTACAAAATCAAAGTACTGGAAGTACTGATGAGAGGTGATATTTATTCAAGGGTGAATAATTTATTTCTGGTTTAAGCAATATCAATAATTTATCACGTACTATACAGAAAAATGTTACTAATGGAACAATACGGTTTACTCTACAAACTGTAGAAACTTTTTGAATTTTATAGACAGGAATTTTACGTTTAGATGAATCCATAAATTTGCAACAAAGATCTAAACGTTGATAAATCAGATTTTTCTCTTTTAAAGTAGTAAGCTATTATACAGGGTATTACAGGGTATTATAAGTTTTTGGCTACCCAGCAATGCATTGAGCATCTATTTATGAATAATCAAAAGTGTTCATTCACTCACCAGTGTCATTTGTTATAAGACGAGTCTGGTATAAGTGCAATCTACAGTTATCTTAAGTATTAAACCAAAAGATTTTGTTTTTTGTTTTTTTATATCAGTTTATATTTCTGATCATCAGTTTGTTTGTAATGTTTCTGTTCATCAGTTGTTTCTTGTCATCAGTTTTTAATGTTTTATTGTCATCAGTTTGTTTGTAATGTTTTCTGATCATTAGTTTGTTTGTAATGTTTTCTGATCATCAATTTGTAATATTTTCTGATCATCAATTTGTAATGTTTTCTGATCATCAGTTTATTTGTTATGTTTCTGATCATCAGTTGTTTCTTGTCATCAGTTTGTAATGTTTTATTGTCATTAGTTTGTTTGTAATGTTTTCTGATCATCAGTTTGTTTGTTATATATTATAATAATCAATTTGTTTGTAATGTTTCTGATCATCAATTTGTAATGTTTTCTGATCATTAGTTTGTTTGTAATGTTTTCTGATCATCAGTTTATTTGTAATGTTTTCTGATTATCAGTTTTCTGATCATCAGTTTGTTTGTAGTGTTCCTGATCACCAGTTTGTTTATTATGTTTTCTGATCATCAGTTTGTTTGTAATGTTTTCTGATCATCAGTTTGTTTGTAATGTTTCTGATCATCAGTTTGTTTGTAATGTTTTCTGATCATCAGTTTGTTTGTAATGTTTCTGATCTTCAATTTGTTTGTAATGTTCCTGATCACCAGTTTGTTTATTATGTTTTCTGATCATCAATTTATTTGTAATGTCCCTGATCACCAGTTTGTTTATAATGTTTTCTGATCATCAGTTTGTTTGTAATGTTTCTGATCTTAGTTTGTTTGTAATGTTTTCACTAGATATCGTTGACCACCGATATACAAGACGACAAGGAATACTCATTACGTGACGTCACTGAAATGTTCAATTGTTTCATGGTAGGTAATTTTATAGTTTACAAAGTAATCCTCACCAATTCTTCTGCACTACGATGATTGTACATGTAATTTCACTTTGTGTTTCTGATAAATGGGATTTTTCATTTATCTAATCAGCGCAATTTGTATTTTAGTCTGAAAACACCGGGTGCACAAAGAGTAAGTTTTTTCTTACCTTTTTATGTCACACGTTAGCATTTTTGGATAACTGGAAACATGATCTTAAAGTGTTTAGCGGGTATTCTATATTTAGCAATTAATGTATTGTTGACCCCTGATCTCTCTCTCTCTCTCTCTCTCTCTCTCTCTCTCTCTCTCTCTCTCTCTCTCTCTCACACACACACACACACACACACACACACACACACACACACACACACAGTTTCTTTGTTAATTCATACGTTTTAACATAATATACTTGCAGAAACTTCAGCAATTAAAAAAGTGTCCGTTACAAGCCGAAACAGAATAACCTCAACTGAAGAACGTGATGGCGACAACGAATCAAGGAGTTCCCGCCTAATCTCTGCCTATCTAGCAGACGACAGCTACAAGGCGGGAAAAGACATCGTCACCAAGGTATCCATAGAAGAGAAAGTGTTCAAGCGGCCGGATAAGGAAGAAATGGTCTCCACAACTGTTACAGAAGAGGAAATCCGGTTCTCTCCGCCGGGCGTGAGTAATGACGTCACTCGCCGGAAGCTGTCCAGTAAAGGAGAAAAGCAAAGACGTTCGTCGGAAGAAAGAAAAAAGAAGAAGGAGGACAAAAAGAGGAAAAATTCAAAAGAAGAAAAATTCAGGTATCTTTCTTTTGCACAAGTATAATGTTTTGATACATGTAAATTTTTCTTTTCAAATTATGTCTCACTTTATGTTATACTTTGAAATATCAGCTTATATTTTTTTTTTATTGGAAGCAGCAATTGCTCGAATAGCCGTCGAAATTGAAGGAATTGACACAATAAAATTAAATTCGATCAGGTTCAGTACTTTGATTCTTTGTTGGCAGGCGTCATTCGGGGGGAGACCAGAGGATGAAAAACGTGAGAAAGGTGACACCGCATTGTAAGATCATGGTCACGGGTGAGTACATTCCATTACTTACATATTTTTAAAAACAATAAATTGCTTTCTTTGGTGAATCTTGGAGAAAAAAAACGTACCGCGTTATCGGGTTATGAATATTTTTCTTGGAACAATCGCTTTCCTTTGTGTAACAAACCAGGTTTTTTTTCACCATTCACTCACTCCTTCATGTTATGTTTCAGAACCGGGCGTGTGCTGTTCTAAGGAGCCGTATCTCTCTCAGCTGGAGGAGGAAGACGAGGGACGCACTTCCATGGCAACCGACAATAGCGACCACGTGTACTCCAGCACGTGCAGCCTTCAGCGGCGGATCTCCTCCTCCCTGTGCTATTCCCCCGGCCCCGGGCACCACTTTGATCCAATCACAGAACTATCCTGTGAAGAAGACGACGGAGATAGAAAGCGGCGGGAAAAACAGCGTTCAGTCAGCTGCACGTGACGTAGTCAGCCTCGTGCAGTGGCAGATTCAGCGCCGGGTGCACACCCCCCTCACCTTAATATTGTAAAATAAAGTTAACTCTTGCTCTTTCTGGCTAAGAAAATGAACAACTTGTGGGTCTTAATTATCAACTTTGTGGAGACTCATGGGATTTCTCTAGATTAGACTTGGTGTAGAATGAAGAACCCCAAATGGTGTAACTTATAGAAAACCCGTTTTAGTCACGCTCTCCGTGGGTTCAAATGTGACCAATCAACCACCTTTGAGTACTTGGTTATACTAGCTAGTGTTTTGGCGTTTCTTCCATGTTTATTACAATACAAGCTAGCATGGATACTTTTTTTTTTTTAACTTCATTCACATCGTCTCATTGAACTTGATTTTTTAAAACTGATTAATTTACAGTCATTCCGAAAAAAAGGAAATGTAGCACTGTTTCTTATATTTCTGCATGGGATTACTGCAGGTCTTAAAGAGGTTCGTTCCTCTTTTGGGTAATTATTTTATGTCACCTATAGTCTAAAAATTCTGCATCATATATTAATTCTGTTTGTGACATTGAATATTTATATTTTGCAATGCCAAATTAACTATATTAAATCACATGTTAAAAAAATTACATATTTACAGAGTATACTTAGTAAGGGACTATATTTTGTGGCGGAAGGTTTTCAAGAAGAAAATAATCAATTTTCATAACTCAATAGTTTTAGAGTACTGTTACTTTAGCTTCCTAATTTTCAGCGCAGACTTAATTCCAGATAGTTTTGTATTACGATATATTCATGTTGTTTTGAAAAACAAATTTAAAGAACATTTTGATATTTCTATCGATATATTTTGGCATAATTAGCTAATATTTCATAGAAGTCAAGAAAAAATTAACTGTAATTTTTGCCTAAAATTAGCTTATTTCATGCCATAAGTTTTTGAGATGTGACCCCTCCTTTTTTACTTTTACATGAGACATTAAATGTATGTATATTTGTATGCAACGTTTTGGAAAGATGGCATCACTAATACTAATAATTTTTTTATTTGCGTTATAATTTGATTACTCCAAAATTTGGAAGAATCTTAACATCTTCTGTTGTGTTCTGGCATTTAAAGCCACCAGTAAAGCAAGGTTTTTTTTAAACTTTGACTTAGATATTACTTTTATAGTCACTACATGTGTTCAACTTCTGCCTGTATTGAAATCATAAATAAATAATTGTTCAAACTATAAATATTTGATTGATTTCTTCAAATAATCAATGTCCATGCCAAATTTTAGCAAAAATTTCAGGAAAATGATCATTTCTGTTTGGGGCCCCATATTTCCAAAAAAAATGGCATGTGACATGGGTCACAAATAAAATAAATGAACATTTAAGGTCCCCATCTTTATATCCAAGTGGTTTTTGGATGATTGACATCACTAGTATTTCAGGTGCCAACCTCCTTAAATCTACAAACCTTTTAAAAATTTGTAATTTCATTACTTTTTAAGTATAATTACGAGAAGAAATATCACAAAAGTTGAACTTTGAAGACATTTTTACCCTACAAAATCTCTAGAATCCAGGAGCTTCCGGGGGCTTCGTTTATTGAGTTTATAAAGTGTGAATTACAGGTTAACAGGTGATGTATTAAGATGTATCAACATGTACATGTTTTTTGTAATCTTTTGTGTATGTTTGAATGCATTCTCCTTTACATAAATATATACAATAAATATATACCAGTATATGTGTAAAAATAGTATATGCACAGTTCAAAGTCGTAGCAAAGTGTTGGTGTTGGTAAAAAAAGGCCTGTTTTCAAGAAATGTAAATTTTGGAATTTCAAGGGATCCGGACCCTCCCTTCCCCCTCCTTCCCTACCCCCCCCCCCTCCCCACCAGATCCGCGCAAGTAATTTTTCAATAAGTTTTTTTTTTTGGCCCAATCAGATTTAGAAGACCATTTTCAAAGTCTATCGACGGTTGATAGGATATCTGGAGACTACTTCATTACAGACTGAACTGAGTATGTTCATTAATGCGAAAATAAATTTCCCCGTTACATGTTTTAACTGTCCATCATATAAGAGGTGTGTATATATGGTGCTGTATTTACCTGGCTTGCTTAAGCAGACATCTCAACCTTTACTTAATGTTCCAGCTAATTTGATGAAAATCATTTGAATTAAATCAATAACGGATGGACTTGTTTACTATATAAGATATACACGTAAATGGACATTTCCGATTTCTACAATTTTAAAGTGGAATATATGAAATAAGAATCAGGAATTCGCAGAAGACATTTCTATGACGTGGGCTATTTGTGAAAAGAGGCGGAAGTTCCTGATGAGTGTAGGTACGTATATTGTGAGATAAATTAGTTGGCGCGCTGGAAATGTTGGCATTTCGATTCAGACTGAAGCAAACTGTATCACCTTTTTAAACAAAACGATCTTTGACTTTTAATTGACTGAGTAGGAAACCCAACCAACACAATGTAACGAATGATGACAAGCAACATTTAATGATACATTTAACAATATGAAAATGACCAACAGAATAATGTGTTTTCTCCCATTATCAGCTCTTTATTCATATAAAGGTGCGGTCACACGGTGCGATTTTTCATCCGATTTTCAATTGACTTGCTCAGGTAAGTCGATTGGAGTCGATTGTTTAGGTGGTCACAGGATACGATTTTACAATCGATTTTCGATTAATAAAAGCTATTCAATATTTTTGATGTACGGGAAAAGCCATTTTGACGTCACGATTTTCATCAGAGAGTCGATTGAAAATCGGACGCACATCAGATTTTCAATCGACCATCAGACTTTGCTTTCGACTTTCGACTTAGGTGGTCACACGGTACGATTTTAATCGAAATCGAATCGGATAAGAAAATCGGATGAAAAATTGCATCCTGTGACCACACCTTTACTCTCCTGCACGGTTGAATTTTACATACATGTGATGTAACACCTTAAACTATTCTCATTGGTTGATATTATCGTGTAGTCCATGTCGGTACAGATATATATAACCGACACAGTCATACAGGGTGTGACTACTTTGTTTTAATATTTCAATTACTGTTCAAACAATAAGTATACGAAAAACCTACAATAAAGTTATAAATATTACTAACATTGACAGTTACACTTTATTATAATTATAACATTTTATGTATTAAAATAATTATAGTTACCAAGCGCCGTCAGGTATTCATCTACATAGATTAGATAAGCCTGTTCCCTTCAAGGAAGTAGCGCCGAGTTTGCGGGCAACTATGGTTTTAGCGGAAAAGTTAGTAGGTTGTTAAAAATAGAAAAAAATCTACAGGTCAACTGGTCGAACAGAGGCGTGTTCAGCGGAGCGAGTGCTCGTGAGCGCTCGCCAAAATTAGTGTTGCAGGTATGTATATTTATAAGTTCATTTATTCGCTCAAAACCATTTCAAACATATGGTACATGAGGACAAAAATAACATTAAAATATACATATAAATTGGTCAGAGGTAAACATATAATAATATAAAGGTTATAGAGTTAGGAAAAGTTATACAAAGCGAAACTCATGGAGGACAGACTACCTCGTATATCTTTGTTATAAAAATGCACAATTTTCTCAGCAATTTCATGTTAAATGTTGTCATAAGATACGAAAATTTTAACACATTAGGTCTATCTGAAAAATTTTTGTCTATAAACTTGTTCCGGACTTGTGATATTGCATCACATTCTAAAATATAATGAAATTCATCGGCTACACGTTTGGTATTACAGAGAGGACAAAATCTTTCATTTAATGGGATACCCTCCCATCTTCCCAGTTCAACTGGTAGATGGTGATTTGAAGTACGAAATTTACCAAGAATTTTTCTGAATTTCAGGGGTAAAATATCTAAATATTTTTCATATCCAAAATTTGTTTTAAAAATTTTATATATTACTCCCTTTGATGAATTATTTATATCAGCATGCCACTTTTGAATAAATTGATCTTGTAATCTCTGTTTAACTGCCGTTGAAACCCATTTTTGGTTAACAATATTTAAAAACTGGCTTTGCCAAACATTTGATAAACCACATGAGTTAAAAACATGACGAATACAATCAATCCAAGGGTTAGTACTGGTTGTATTTTCAGTCTGATTCAACAAGTGCCGGTATAATATATTTGTAATGCTAGAATTCGTCCTAGAAATTAATTTACACCAGTATGATACCATTCTAGTAAATACAATTACAGATAAAGGAAAACGACCTGTTTCTCCGTAAACCATATAGTTTGGAGTACTACTTTTTAAACATAAAATGTGCTTTAAAAACTTTAGGTGCACACGTTCAATACTATCAAGTTTTTCAAAACCCCATACTTCGTAACCATACAGCAATACAGGTACAACCATTTTATCAAAGAGTTCTAACTGACATGTAACTGGTAGATTAAATTGTCTAATTTTTCTAATGACACCATACATTGCCTTTTGGGCTTGGTCACATAAATGTTTTTTGGCTTTTAAAAAAGAGCCAGTTCTTGAGAATATAATGCCAAGGTACTTAAATTCTTTAACAATTTCTAAAACTCTATCGTTAAAATAAAAAACTCTTTTACACATTCGTCCTTTGGAAAAAATTAATACTTTTGTTTTATCTATATTAACATTTAATTTCCACTCTTTACAATAACATTCAAACTCATTCAGTGCGTTCTGCAAATCATCGCCAGATTCCGCCAAGATAACAGTATCGTCTGCATAAAGAAGTACAAGCATTTTTATATATATACATAATTCATTTTCTATTGATGTGGTAAAACTTTGCAGACCAGCAATATTTTTTTCAACAAGATAATTTTCTAAATCATTTATGTATAATGAAAACAAAAATGGTGACAAATTTTCGCCTTGGCGGACTCCAACATTACAACAAAAAAAGTCGGATACCGTGCCATTCATCTTGATGAGTGATTTAATACCTTTATACATATTTGTAATATATTTAAAACATTTACCATTAATACCATAATTTAAGAGCTTGCACCATAAACCATTTCTCCAAACAGTGTCAAACGCCTGTTTGAAATCTATAAAAGCACAGAACAGTTTTTTCTTACATTTCATCAACGTATTGGATAAAAATTGTAAAGTAAGAATGTGGTCTAAAGTAGAAAAACCTTTCCTGAAACCCGCTTGGTTATTATGGATCAGTTCTATCTCTTCCGAATACAATTCTAAACGCTTACTTAAAATGGACGTAAATAATTTACCCAAACAGCTTAGTAACGTAATGGGTCGGTAGTTTTCAGGAGAAGTGGGATCGCCCTTGTTCTTATAAATAGGTTTAATAATACCAACTAGCCATTCCTCTGGTACCAGCCCACTATCAAATACAGCATTAAAAAACAACTTATAAATTGGTAGGAATGTATTCAAAGTAGAGGCAATATGCTCATTAACAATATTATCATAGCCGGGAGCTTTACCATTTTTGAGTTTCTTTACAGCGTCGGTTATTTCCGACTCGTTAATTTCGCAGTTCAGTAATTCGTTAGAGCTTCCATCTACCTGGGGTTCGTGAAGAGTATCGCTATCAGGGGACAAACTACCTTCATTGATATTTTTTTTTTTTTCTCCAGATATTTATTTACAAAAGAACATGTTACAAAACAATGTTCACATGTATATGTAGTAATAAATATATAATGATGATGATAATTATAATAATAATAATAATATTAATAATAATAATAATAATAATAATTATAATAATAATAATAATAACAATGATAATAATAATAATAGTAATAGTAGTAGTAATGACACCTATTATATCTGTTGAAGTACTGTATATAAATATAAAGTTACAAAAATATTTTATACAAAATCATAGATTTTTTTACATTGATAATATTAATGTTAATTGATCAAGATATTCTGAATAAAGAGAAGTGTACAGAAATATTGAAGTCAATAGCTTGTAATGAAAAGCGTTTTGTAGGGAGGTAGATCCATCGGCATCACAGAGTCTATATTTTACCTCCCTATTTATGTAAAAAACCATGGGCCAGATCTCCCATGGCGACATAATAAAAATTAGCTACAGTTTAATCAGGAGCGTTTTGAAGAAAGAAGAATATCTAGTATTTCCAATATGATGTAGAATTTCTAAGTATTTCTGAATGCATTGTTTCAAATTACATACAATTCCTTCTGATGTTTCAACAATATTTTCTAATCTACAAAACATCTTATATTTGTAAATTTTTAATGCAACAAAAGATAAAAGTAAATTATACATGGCAGTGGTTTCATTTCTAACAGAGTAAAAGCCAATAACTATGTGTTTCCATTTAACATCAAAACCCAAAATATTACTCACTATCTTCCATGTATGTTGTACATTCACACACTCAAAAATAAGGTGGTGTGAATTTTCAACTTTTTCTGTACATATTTTACACATACAATCACAATTTTTATTAATCTTACTTACAAAATAATTATTTGAAAGTAAATTATTTAACAATTTGTAATTAAATTCCGAAATCTTTTTGTCTTGTAGCAAAACAATTTTATTCATATAAATATTTTCCCAATCGCTTTTGAGAATATCAAATTCTTTATTGTACTTTGATTGCATGTTTGGTATTTGAAATTTCTTCTTTATAAACTGATTATAGAAATCTTTTGTTGAGTATTTATTGTACGAGGGGGTATATAATTGTACTTGTTTCATATATCGGCAAACTCTAAGATCAAATTTGTTTTCATAATTCTTGAAAATTGTTTTAATTATTTTATATTCGCATAGCCAGTTATTTTTGTTTATCAATACGTTTGCTATTTCCTCAAGTGATTTTAAAGTTCCCGCCTCAGAGTATAAGTCTTTAACAAACAAAATATTACTTTTAAGCCAAGTTTTGAAGAAAATTGTTTTCCCTTTATATAAAAACATCAAGTTTGACCATATCGGTTGCTTCAAAAATGTTTCCGGGCTTAATTTGTTTTGTAAGTCTTTGCATGTGTTGAAGCAGGTGAATGCTTGTTTATAGAATAGTGGCATAGTTTTTATTATTTCATAATTTTCAATTTTATTTTCAGTTGTATTAATTAAATAGTCCATGTCTATGTTGATTGGAGTGCAATAACTACTTACGTAATTCTTAATACAATGTTTTGTTTCTTTTAATCTAGGGACCCATGAGGCTTTTAACGCTTTAATCTTAGAATCGACGTCAGTAATGCCTAGTCCGCCTTCTTTTACATGGCCAATTAACGTATTTCTTTTAATCCTATCAGTTTTATTCCAAATGAAATTATAGATTAATTTATTAATGCTTTTAATATAGTCTTCATCGGGAAATTCCAAAATACTTGCAACATATATGAGCTTTGATAGTGCTAAAGAGTTTATGACGGTGCATTTCCCAAATAATGTTAATTTTCTTTTTTTCCAAGATTCGAATAAAGTGTCGATATCATGATAAATTTTCATCCAATTTTTATTATAACATTCAATTTTATCATGACCTACATGAATACCTAAGCATTTTACTGATTTATTCGTGACCGTTATTCCCTCGATTTCTGTAAACATATTTTTAAAAGGACCAAGCACAATACATTCAGTTTTACTTATGTTAACCTTAGATCCTGCATGAATACAGAATTTGTTTACCGTTTCCAAAGCATGTTTAAGTGATTCAATATTCTGTAGAGTTAATGTCATGTCGTCGGCATGTTGTATATTTTTTACTTCTTTTTCCATAAAGTTAGCTTTAAAACCTTGTATATTTTCATTATTCTTTATTTTTTCAGATAAAATTTCGGCAACAAAAAGATATAGAATGGCTGATATTGGACATCCCTGTCTTATTCCCCTTTTCATTTCGCATGTTTTTGAAATCCATCCGTTATTCTTTAATCTAAATATTGGACTTTGATATAGAATTTTTATCCAATTTAAAAAGTGTTCCCCAAAGTTGAATTTTTGTAGTGTTTTAAATAAAAAAATTCCATTCTACTGAATCAAAAGCTTTTTCAAAGTCTAAAAATAACAGGATCCCCTCTTTGTTAAAATTTTCACAATATTCAAAAATATCTAAAATAAAACGGGCATTAATACCTATATATCGGCCTTTTATATAAGCTGTTTGCTCATTACCAATTTGCTTTGAAATAAAGGTTTGCAATCTACGTGCAAAAATGAATGCTATGATTTTGTAATCTGTATTAGTAAGACTAATTGGTCGGTAATTTTTTAAATCATTTTTTCTTCCTTTTTTATGTATAAGGGAGATAACTGCAAGTCTTTGAGAAAATGTCATTTTTCCGTTCAAAAAAATTTCCTTTATCATGTTATAAAATAAGGGGGATAATTGATGCCAAAAACATTGATAAAATTCATTGGGTATACCATCGAGGCCCGGGGATTTATTTGATTTTAAATTCATAACGGTTTCTTTACACTCATTCATTGACGGAAATGCATCACACATATTTTTATCAGTTTCAGATAGTGTATTTACTTTACAATTTTTTAAATATAAGTCGATGTCTTCATTTGATATTCGTTTTGAACTATATAGGTTTTCATAGTAGTCACACATTGCACCAAGAATATCGCCTTCTTCTGTGAGAAGATTATTTTCGCTTAAAACTTCGTGGATAACATTTTGTGTTTGGTGCTTCTTTTCTAAACTGAGAAAATATTTAGTATTTTTTTCACCATCACTAACCCATTTTGCTCTCGAGCGAATTTGTGCTCCTTGTGCTTTTTTATCATATAGATTGTTTAGCTTATTTTCTAATTCACGTTTTCTGTTCATATCCATTGCTGTATACATAGTTAGAATTTTCAATTTCGGAAATTTCTTTTTCAATTTGGAATATTAATTGTTTATATGTTTTTTGGCGTTTGACGGAAAAAGCTATAGAAAAATCTTTAATTGATATTTTTAGAGACTCCCATTTATCAATAGAAGAACCTTCGTCTTTACTTATATCTGTGATTATTTTGTTGACTTGACGTTTATATTCATTACATTCTAAAAGTGACGTATTTAGTTTCCAGTACCCCTTTCCCCGTTCATTATCATATACAGATAAATGAAATTTTATTGCTCTATGATCAGACATTCTGGTCCCGTTATTATGAGTACCGGGAATTCTACAAATACTTATTTGTTTTATTTTTATCAACAAAGATGTGGTTATAAAGATATAATCTATACGGCTTTTTGGAATATTGTTTGCATCACACCAGGTATAACCATTACTATTTACATATTTATCTTTCCATAAGTCATTTAAATGCAAACTAACAATAATGTCGCTCAATATTTTTGAACTTTTGTCAGTATTTTCCCCATCAAGATGACAGTTAAAATCTCCACATAGGATAATATTCTCTGTGTTTATAGAATTCTTAATGATAAATCTTTTCACTCCTTTTAAAAAATCAATTCTGCAGGTTTCTTTGTTCGGTGCATAAATATTAACTAAACTATAGGAAATATCACCAATATTAAAATTGACCAGTATTTTTCTGCCATCACTGGTCTTATGTATATTTTTTATATCAATATCTAACCCCTTTTTAAACAAAATAGATACGCCTCTACTAAAAGGTGAGTCAGAAAAGCAATGTATAGATTTTCCATTCCAAGCATAATCGTACTGAAAAACGTTTTTTTCTACAAAATGCGTTTCTTGAATCAAAATAACATCGATATTTGTATCAATTATCCAACTGTAAAATTTATCTCTTTTTTCTTTAGAGTTTAAACCTCTCGTATTAATTGAAATGAAATTAAGCATAGCCATATTTGTTGTTTAAGATAACAAAAAGTAATAAATATGTATACCTATGTAACAGTCCACACAGGTATTCTCTTGTAAGGCCATTTTTCTCAAATGATCAGTTAGTCGGATTGACACTATTTCTAAAAATTCACATGAAATTTTAGCCATCACTGCTAGCTTGTTTCGACTGTGACTTTGGCGAATTTTTCCGGGTACCGGAGCTATCGCGCTTTCTCGGGGTTCTGAGCTCGCTGAGCATACTGGAGATGGCCCGCTGGGAGCTGTCTTTGCACATTCGCGGTGCGGAATTCGAGCGCTGGGTGGTTCGGTTGTCGTTAGAATGAGATGAAGCGACGTTAGCCAGGATTTCCCCCAACTTGTTCTGACCGGGCCAGGCAGTGGGATGGGTATGGATCGTTCCTTCTTTGTCCAGGCCGGACGCCCAGAAATCATCGTAGGTTGCTTCAACGAAGATTGTTGATTTTTTTGCTTTGCGCAAAGCCTCACGGAAAACCGATACCTGGTCGAATTTCGCTTCTATTATTTCCGTCATCAAAGCTAGTTTTTCAGTTTCAAAACAAGTAGAATTCGAGATGGTCTTCCCAATTTTTTTTGCATCTAATGCAGAAGTCGCAGACTGAATTGCGTTTGCTTTGGGAATATCACCACTTCGTACAGCTTTCACATATTGAAACGCGTGTTCTGACGATTTGTGAGTAACACCAAATGCTTTTATTTCGCATGGAAAAAAATTGGATAGGGTATCAGAAGCCCCCGCAAAAGGTACAACTTTGGCTAAAGGTGCTGTGTAATGGTCACATGTATCGTCACCCGGGGAGTGTCCGCCCTTCTTACAAACCTTACATCTGGACGATTTAGGGCAGTCTCTTTTATAGTGGGTAGCCTCCCAGCAGTTAGTACAAAGTGGGGTGCGTTTATTTGAAGGTTGACCGTAGTGGTATAGGAAACACTGCAACCCTGCGCATTTGCATTGACGGGGCAGAAATTTGCCATCCGGAAGAGCGCTAACATAGATAAAGCGATTACCATTCAAAATTCCAGTCAGTTTTCTTGTTTCGGGGTGCCTAATATTTTCATACTTTAAGCCACTGGTGAAATTTAGATCAAACTGCTTTAGCATTTTCATGATTTCATCATCATCTACGGACAGAGGGACTCCTTTGACCGTAATTTTGAGCACCTGCTCAGACGGTTCATTGGTACCTGCGGAGAAGGGGTTGGTGTCATATACACTAATGTGCCTGTTTCTGATATCAAAGCCTTCCTGTAGAAGTTTTGATCTGCTGTTGGACGATTTGACATAGACCCGCCATAGACCTCTGTCTTTTTGAATGCATTGAATATCGTTCACAACTTTGCTTGTTGCCACAGAGAGTTCATAATCAGAAACACGATTAGCTTCATTTGTTGTAATCCCGTGGATTTCTTTGTCCTTAAAATAGATAGGTTTCAGAAGCTCCATTTTTAAAGGACAATCAATGTTACCGTTCGTTTCCCGTTAGGTAAGAGAGTTTCACTCGGAACACATTCGGTGATCGATGCGTTGAATACAAATCACAATGTTTTACACAGGTTTTTTTAAAAACCAGTCGAAATAAATCCAAAATTGATTGAAAATGATGATTCAAAGAAATACAAACACAATATATACAAAATTAGCGAAGGAGATTCAGCCAAAAAGCCTTTAAAACCTTCAAATATTGCCAAAAACACGGAGCGTGGAACACACACGTCCTCACGGCTCAGCGTCACGTGACAAGATATCATTGATACCTTCATTGATATTTTTAAAGAAATCAAACATATCTTTGATATTTACCGGGCTCTTAGAATCCCTTTTTGAGGAGTTCAGGATATTCCAAAAATCTTTTGTATTTGTTAATCGCAATTGCATAAGTTTACGGGTTATACCAGTATTGTATGTTTTTACAGCATTGTCCATGGCCTTTTTATAAATTTTACTTTTTTCTTTAAGTTTATTTTTGTTATCGTCCGTTTTAGACATGTTGTGCATGCTCTTTGCTAAATGATATTGTTTTCTAGCAGATTTACACTCTCTATTGAACCAAGGCTTATTATGTTTTTCAATACAAGGAGAGAAATGTGAGGGTCCAAAAGTATCCCGGGCTGCATCTGTAAATACAGTACAGATGTCTTTAACTACCTTATTGATATTGTCACTGCAGAGATCGCCGGGGGAATTACTTATTTCATTCAAATAATTTTCAATAGATTTGACAGCTTGGACGTCAATATTGCTTCGAAATTGGTCTGCTTTATCGGGGCACCATAATTTTACACCTGAGTGATTTTTACCTGTAGAAATATTTCTTGATAAATAGCAAGTAGACAGAGAAAAAGACACTGGGTTATGTACATCTGAAAAAAGGTTACAAAAATCATGTATATCGAAATCTTCTAATATTTCAAATACATTTGCACTTGCTAGAACATAGTCAACTGTACTACAATTTCTACACGTAACAGCACCAACATTTTTATCGTTTCCTACCCGGCTATTAACAATATATACATCGTTGTTTTTACAAAATTCTGTTAGTTTATATCCATAGTTATTTACTGTAGAATCCTGGACAATTCTTTGTAAAGGTATTGAACGCTCCTTAAAAATAGCAGAGCGAACCTCAGTTTCATTATAGGAAAAATCATCACATATATTTACCTGACTCAAAAAATGGTCAGGGGTAAAAAAGTCAGCCCGGTGACCTGTTCTAGCATTAAAATCTCCCATTAAACAAACATATTTGTTGTCATTTGATAAATTGACTAAATCTTGTTCAATCTCCAAAAAACAGTCATTTGAAGAATATTTGCTTCCCTCAGGCGGGATATAACAAGCTCCAAAAAGTACATCTTCACATGTATTAAAAAGACTTTTGCTAATTTTAAACCATAAAGCATATTTACAGTCTGTTTTGATAATATGTACATATTTTACAATGCTTTCTCTAATAGCTACAAGAATTCCACCTGATCTGACAGTCGATAATGTATGTCGGTTTTTAGTAAATAACACATATCCAGGTAGACTTATACTGTCCGAGTCGTCTGTTTTTGTTTCGGTGAGACCGATGATATCGTATTTTGAGATGAAATCTGTAAATTCGGCATAGTTCAATCTAGTTTTTATACCACAGACATTAAGTGATAGAAATTTGAGATCGGAATTAGTCTGTTCTCCTGCGTGTCCCTACTTGGTATTGTCTGGGGTAGACGACACTCGCGCTCTCTTTAGGTTTCGGTCACTCGGCGTACGATTGTTCCACGCGGGTGTAGGACTGGGAGCGGATTCTGGCGGGGTGTACTCCTTTCCGTCTATGTACAGCACGTCACGCACTAGTTGTACACGTTTGTTGTCTTTTTTCGCCTGCCTTTGCACTGGGTATAACTTTCTCCTCTTTTCTTCAATTTCAGGTGGAAACTGCTCATTTGCGTAGACTTTGCTTCCCTTCAGTCGTTTGGCTGCATTTATGCGAATGTACTCTCTGTCTTTGAAGTAGGAGAATTTGGCTACTATTTTTCTTGGGTGGACGCTAAATTCATTCCATTTTCCCATCCTGTGTACTCTTTCAAAGTCAATTCGGTACTCTAACTTGTACTTACTTTGTAAGAAGTCCTGGAGCACTTGTTCTGTATCCTCCCCTTTTTGCTCTTGTATTCCAGTGAAAACCAGGTTGTCACGCATTGACCGCGCTTTCAAGTCAATCACAGAGTTTTGGAGACTAACACTGATTTCTTTAACAGTCTGCAAGTCGGAGTCTAAGACTTTCTGTGAATTGTTGCACATTTCGATATCTTTACAGTTTTCGTTTATGATTTTCTTTTGTGCTTTTGTTTCGGAATTGACTGAGTCAAATAGCTTCCCTAGGGAGTCCATATTTGAGTCCAAGGCTTGTAGATCACGTTTAGTGCTCTTCGTTTCCTCCTCTAGCCTGTTGAATTGCATTTTCATGGAATCGATGGTACCCTGTAAAAGTTACAGAAAACACGTGTGTTTGTTATGAACTAAGTGGGCGTGTCGATATTGTATATCGATTTGTTGTTTACGGGTGTTTACGGGTGAATAGGGTGATTTAATCCGTGCTACGCATGACTTGGACACGTATAAAGTAGAATTCGGGTTTTTTAAAAGTTATTCGAAGTTCGATGCCACTTTGCAACAGACTATTCCCACCCACCCCTCCCAAATTATAACATTGAATTTCTGTCAGTTTTGATTTTACATGATTTTTTCTTCTTTTGTAGAATGAGTATGCTATAGCATTAAATGATTTATTTTTGACGTCGTCGTGTCAATAACTGCCGTCAGCTGAGCAGACAAATTGAATAACGCGCGTTAGCGCGTTATGATAGTTTGTCTGCTCAACTGACGGCAGTTATTGACACGACGACGTCAAAAATAAATCATTTTATGCTTATATTTACATTTCCTTGTTGATGAAATCAATTATTTTATTAAAATAAATCGGTATAAACTGCAGATCACGGAGGGAGTAAATTAGTAACAGCAAGAACAGCTGTTTTCTAAAACCGGTTTAAACTGGTTATCACATAGACTGTTGAGATGAGCATTAAAATGTAATCCATGAAAAATAACTCTTGAAATTTTGCTTTTAACAATAAAATAAATTTTATTAATGCATAAGTGTAGAATATGGTGTTTTAACAACATGTATGAAATATATATTTTTAACTGATAACATAGAAATCAATGTTTGGGAACTACTGGTGTAAATTACATGTAAATTAATACGCAGTGATTAGGTTGTTGCATTTAGAGGCATTTAAAGATCACATAATTCAATGGAAAAACACAGTAGAATGTAAATATATGTATATGAAAATAAATTTTAAGAAACTGAGAGCCATGTACATTGTACTAAATTATGTGTTTGCATTTTATTTTATAAATAATCTATGTTCGGTTGAACTGGTGAATAAGAACATAAAGGGAATTTTGGCGAGCGCTCGCGAGCACCCGCTCTGTTGAACACGCCTCAGGTGTTCGGTCCGTCACGTCACACCATGTAAACACAAACAAACACACGTGGACATTCACACATGGATACGACACCTTCTATAAACAAACGCACACATACACACAAATAATTAAAAACACTGAAACAATTATTATAACATTTATTACTTACACTGGTTACAATCGTCTGCTAATTAAACTGGCAAAAACTAGCGTTACATGCATGTTTAATATAAACTCAAATTGAATTTCAAATTGTTAGTTTCATTCTATGCTTTAATTGTAAATATTTGAACTCAGTGTATATTTCCCTTTATTGAAATCTGCGACGTCCAATTTCCTGTCAAATTGTCAAAACTTGGGGTCTACGAGTCTGGGAGAAAAAAGACGATAATTGCACTGGTTATGGAACTTATGTTTCTAGAATGTTTTTTTTTACATCCCATCCCTCAAATCTTTAAAAAAAAAAAACAACAAAAAAACAACAAGCATAGCAAGAGACTCAACATTGGCAAAAAGATGGAAAACACAGCTAGTGAGTGGGCCAGGATATTTGTTTGTCCGACAGTATGTCTGTCGGTCCGTCCGTTTACCTATTTGTCCGTCTGTCTGTCCATACTTTTGTTCTTTGCAGAGCCATATTGATCTTACATAATCGTTATCAGTGGGATCTCAGAGCTTCAGAATCATGTCTTGCAGTCTTTGTTCTGCTACTTTTTAAAAATTCTCTCTAAACTTAAATGTTCTCCATACATCTTTGTTGAATTCAAGCATTTTCACTAGTTACGTATAATTGTATTGTATTGATTTCCCTCTAGAAAATTAGCAGCTGGCAATGTTATGAAAGACATATAGTTTAATTTATGTGAAAAACAAAATGATCTTCACTTCTTATGAACAAACAAAATAACATCACATTAATTTAGTCAAGGGCGACCACTCTGTCATTCTTATCTTAGATAATAGAAAGAAACTGTTTGTACGAGTAATTTTCAAGATATTGGAGCAGAATTAGTGAATATGTGACAAAGAAAACTATGTCACGAATCTGATTTTTGGAGGAACAGAAAAGTAATGTAGTTAAAATATTTAAATGCAACTCAATTCTTGATGTTAAAGAGCAAATAATTGATAAAAGAAGAGCTTCGTAAAACTGTTAATTGCGTGCAGATGATTGCACGTGAGCTGGTAAGGTACGACAAGAAAATCTGTTTTGAGCATTTTATTTTAAAAAAGTTCATGTATTTTTCTATAAATAGTATATAGGTATATTTTAAATCAATTTTATCAAGCGTTAATGATAATAGTTACTGCATAGCTACAAATAAAACTATTGACACAACAAATCAAGAGAATGAAAAGTATAGTCACACTGGTCAAGTCTAATAAAGATGACCCCCCCCCCCCCCAAAAAAAAAATATATATTCATTTATACATCTTCACTGTTTAAGTTTATTTTCTATACGACTCACGCCTCTCACCCACTCCGTAACTAAGCTGCTACTAGAACTATGAAAGACAACTCTGTCATTCTTATCGATAAACCATCTATTTTTGCGAGAGAGTACAAAGTTCATCAGACAGTAAAATTTATTATTTCTGGGTTCTTTTCATAACTTTATATTTTAATTAATTAGGTTGTTTAATTAATTAGGTTGTTTTTTTATATTAACAAGTGAAAAAAGAAATGGTTAATAACGACCCTTAACAATTATGTAAAGGACAAACCCGATCTCTGTATGTAAGTAAATAACAACATGCTTTTTGAATTATAACAACCAAGTTATTATCAGTTTGATAGATCCATCTTTTATAAAGACATAATTGAAAGGTAAAATTATATATATATTTTAGACGTGAGTTAAGTTTTTTTTCGAAAGGTTCATGAAAGGTGGGGGTTGGGGGGTTGGGGGGGGTTATACTTTTTTGCCAGGATATTAAGACATAAATTGTTGACAACTATTAAAATTTACATGTATATCATTACACAAAATATACGAGTGCTGGAAAAATATCTTTTGTGACGACAGGAAAAAGTAATATTCAATGTGAATAAAGAAAGGACTACTACACTTAATGTACATTTAATACTTAGGGGCGATAAATCTTTGTCTGGTGATGAAAATGTGAAAATATTTAAGGCAGTTCACACTTTCATACAGGAGTGTGGAAGATTTAACTAAATTATTTAAATGTCTTTGCATAATTTTCCTATTCAACTTTTACTTATACTCAGTATTACAGCATTTAAAATAAGTATCTTCTTTCTGTGTCACTTGCACCATAATTGTTATAAATGTTTATTGTAAGGCAGTGTAATATATAATGTATGTAACAAGGAGAGGGCAAGTTATTAGAACTTGTGTCCAATCCTTTAGACATCTTTAGTCAATAAAATATGTTCAATTCAATTCAAAGGCCCAGTAGCCTACACAAGCTAGGATTCACACCGATTCTCCGTAAAGGCCCAGTAGCCTACACAAGCTAGGATTCACACCGATTCTCCGTAAAGGCCCAGTAGCCTACACAAGCTAGGATTCACACCGATTCTCCGTAAAGGCCCAGTAGCCTACACAAGCTAGGATTCACACCAATTCTCCGTAAAGGCCCAGTAGTCTACACAAGCTAGGATTCACACCAATTCTCCGTAACATTTACTCTTTTTTCGCTCTTCAGAATGATTATTGATACCAAAAATTAAATTCATGTATTCTTGTATACTCATCTTATATAAAGTTGGAGCCTAGAATTAATCATATATACATGTACTCGTATAAAGTGTGTACATTACATATTTATCAGTGTACATGTACTTACAATGTTGATATTAAGTTGTAATTTTTAATAGCGAGAATATAGAGTTATACAGTTGTCAGAGCTTAGGCTCGAACACTTTCAGTAATTCAATATTAAATTTGTTCATACCAAAATTCAAAATGGAGCATCCCCTCGAGTCACAACAACCCTCCTACCCCTATCCCCCCCAGAAAAAACAAAAACAAAACAAAAAACAATCCCATAAATACATGATTTTCTAAAACAAAAGTATTAATTTTGGGGATGGTGTTGTTGTTTTTATAAATAAATGAATATATACATTGTTTGTCATATTTTAGAGGGTGTTTTAAAAAAAATGCATGTAGTCAAATGTGTGCTTAAAAACAAACATTAAAAACAGTATGAAACAATAATCAATAAAATATTCATTAATTAGAACCTTCATTAATTAGGGCGTCCATATTCCTATGTTTAATCAGCTGTTTACTGAAAATGCCGAATGACGTCACTTTATAAATATAGAGTTACAACATTTTGTTATTTTCTGTTGTTCGTAAACAAAATTCAATTTTCTGAAAAAAGTATTTTGAATAAAATATCCTTTTTAAAAAAAAATCTTTATTTTTATTTTAAATTCAAGGATTAGTATCTAAATGAACTTGATACAAACAACACAACATTTTTCAAGGAGCTATTATTTTGTCATTTTGTTGTCTTCGAAATAAACTAATCATGAGTAAATAGGTCATATTAACCAATTGCAACAACATAACCTACCTCTCTCTCTCTCTCTCTCTCTCTCTCTCTCTCTCTCTCTCTCTCTCTCTCTCTCTCTCTCTCACGACGCACATTCACATGTTAATTTAATCTGGAAATGTTCTAACAACATTGTTAGAATGAATCAGGTGTCAAAAATTAATTTTGGAAATTCCCTAAAATCACTTATGTGACTTCACCAAAACACAAATAATCTCTAAAAAGGAATTTTTGACAAGTGAAGTGTATATTCATTTATTTGTTTTCAATGACGTTAAATAAATGACAGGTCATCAACAAACGCTGTATAAGGAAAATCCGGTTGTGATACTGCACCGATCTATCGGTGATTAATTAATACGTTCATGGCCGTCTCCATTTGTTTTTTTTTTTTTATCGTGATAAAACCTGAATCGCGTCACAGGGGATCCAAGGTCGACCCTAAAAAAAAACAACCAGTCGCTCTGTCTTTTACACGCTGCTCATTCATCAGATTGTGACATATAGAGAACGCTTCGTTTTTTATGACGATAGAGGACATCAAACACACTTACCTGTATTCTATTTTCAGACCGCACTACGTCATAGCGTATACGTACCTCCCCTCGAGAATCTGATTGGCTGGTTCACTTAACGCTTGGACGTCTCCACTGTCGCGATTTCGGTATAAAAACCTGGGGGACGGAGACACAGAAATCAAACAGGCTAACGACAGCCAAAGGAAAAACTCCGAGATCTCACAATCACAACCAAAATGGTAAGATATTCATAGTCAGAGAACAAAAGTTCAGCAATTTCGTTTAATTCACTTTTAAACAAAATCATCATTCGATAAATTTAAATTCAAAACTTTTTTGTTTCGAAAATATTTTTAAAGCTTTTTCTTCTGTCGTATCTGTTTTTTGAATCAACGTTAATAAAGTTTCTTTAAAAAGTTGTTTATTGTACAAAGTTTGGCTTTGTAAGTTTAGCAATGGATGTAGAGTTATTTCCCATTATTTCAGCTTGCCAAGCTACTTATCGCTCTATCCGTGCTTTACCTGGCCGCCCTTCTTGCGGAAGCCGCCATACCCAGACCTGCATCCTTCGCCAGCCAGTTCCTGACCCAGAGTCTCAGACGACGAGGGGGGCGGGGCCGCAAACCTCTGACCCCAAAACAGTGCGAAGCCTCTGGTCACGCCGCCATTGTTAAACCCGAGGACTTCATCACCCCTAACTGGAACCCAGAGTAAGTTCCTTAAGCCACTGACCTGAATACTGCAGTACTTCAGAAATTATATCATTGCACCCTAATATATACAAATATCTATATTAATAAATTAGTTTAACAATTCACAAGATTCGACAACTCGTATTCAAATCTGAAAAGAAAGAAATATTTCAAGCAAAATGTTGGTAGTTACATGTATATAAGAATTATGGACTTTAAAGAATTTGATGATTATGTATAATATATATACACTAGATGTCTGTATACTAATATTTCTTGGTTATTTTTAGACAAGAGAGAAGAGTTATGGAGAACGTGAGGATGAACCAGGAGGAATGGAACCGTATGATGGCCTTCAATCAGTACTACGACCCCCTGGACTACAGTGAATACGGGTAAGTCAATCTTAAATCTGTCCTACAACAGATCTCATTACTGCTAGCTTTTTTTTTATTATTATTTTGTTATTTGTCTGATGATATAACAAATAATGTCTTCTATCATAGATTTGAAATATCAATTTGATTTTAAAATAAAAAAGAATTCAAAATTTTCAATTGTTAGCTTACATAATAGCGTCTTAAATTTTTTGTGAGTAAAATTAATTTCAATTTTATTTTTAATTCCCAGTTATTATAAGAAAGGCAGTTATGAATTTGGATGTAAGGACGTCTGTATCCAGAACAGAATTCCAGTTCTTGGCGCTTGGTTGACCATTGAGGACCACAACGGTATTAACGGGACCTACCCCTGCTACGTAGCCCCCACCCAGAAACTGTGGTACACCACCTGTGGAGAGTGAGTAGTCAGCCTCTTATCCTCTCACCCCACCCCATCCCAACCAGTTTTTTTTTAAGTTTTTAAGTTTTTGAAATTCTTTTTTAAAAAAATATTTCGTCTTCCCATTACTTTCTCCATTGGTTATTGGAATGCCAAAAAAGGATTTTAATTAGTATTTTAAAGTTTTTCAAGTTTCAAGTTAAAAATAATCATTATGTAAAGAATAGCAATAACGAGCATATTATCCAAAAATGACCCCCCCCCCCCAAAAAAAAAAAAAAAAAACTTATTATCGATTTTATTTGAAATGATTACAATTTCCTGAAGAAAAATAGACATGGTTTTTAATGCATTGTTGATTTCGTCCACAGTAAACTGCCCGCCATGACAGTCAGAATGAGCGCCTCCTACCAGTGTCTTCCCGACATGATCCAGGAAAGGGAGGTCATCATGTACTGCCCGGACATCGTGCCCCAGTGTAGGACCAGGACCTTCGCCCTGCCCCAGGCTTGCGTCCTCCAAGAGGTCAAGTGTATCAGCACCATGCCCAGAAGAGGCTAAACAGACAATGCGTCATTATTAACTCAAATTGAGTTATCCATTCGGACTTTAATTTAGACTTTGAAAAAGTTTTATTTTTTCTTACAAACCTTTAGATCTCTTAATCCAGATTTTCTGATTGTATTTTAAATTTTGATTTTGTCTACTTTTTCTGCATTTTAATTCTGTCCAGAATTTAGAAAAGAAAAAAATAACATTCCAATTGAAGAGACAGTCACGCTAAAAGAAAACAAATTATGATTCTATGTTATTTAACTATGTGTAGAAATATCTCAACGATTTGTGATATACATGTATATATCACTAGATCACGATATCGATCAATCGATAGATCGATGGCTTGATCGATATATTTATATCGGTAACAAGATCGATATGTTAATATCTGTGATAGTAGGGACTTCAAATACCTGTTTATTCTGTTGCTATATGTTTGTTTTTTTATATTTTTTTTGTGTTAATTGTTATTGAGGTTGAATTCATGACCACCAAATACTTGTGTTGATCGGTGCTCAGGCAATTTCACTTCAAAATTGTCAAATCCAAAAGTTGCCAAACTCATTCCCTTATCTGTATGACTCATCCATCATTATTTGTATTATAAATGTGTATGCATGTGCCCGGTATGAGCGAACGATTTTCAATGTGCAATATTTTTTCTGTGCAATAAATATTTTGCATAAAAAATACTTCTTTGTTTGTCTTAAAAATCACTGACCATTTAGTGTTGAATTTGTACACTAGTGTAATGACAGATGACATTATTACAATGTAATACAGTGACCGCTGCTGACCTATATCTTTCTTATATCTGAGAGTAGATCAAGCATGGTTAATAGAGAAATTATTTATACGTTTTCAAAGCCACGGCAAAGAAATAATCAACAAAATTAAGTAGAAATGCAAAAGAAAATAGAAAAATAAGTCAAAAGAATGAACAATGAATTAAAGAATATATAAATAAATTAAAGAATAATTAAATAAGTACGAATTGACAGATCTTTAGCGACCTAATTTGAATAAAATGACAGACTGCATCTAAATATTGGGTTCTTTTTTGCGATTATCTTTTTTGGCTTTTTAGAAAATCATTTACATATCGCAAAAAAAAATAACACACCCAAAATATTTCGCTTGTTGTGTGCTTACTGAAAGTGACACGGTGACTCAAAATACATGTTTTACTTTTTGATTAAGACAACGGAAATCAGAAGAAATATACTAAATTTCATCATACGGAAGGTTTCACACACCATAATTCATCATTTATCAGTTTATAAGTCAATAAAAATCTTCCGGAAAATGCACATGTAAACAAACCGATTTGTTTTGGACATTGATTTTAGTGTCACTTGATTGTGATTGCTGTCTAAAAATAGTGACAGTGGGATTGACATACTGAGAAAAGAATTTGAATGTGAAGCTATTCGATGTCTGTGGTAAGAAATATGCATTTATAGAGAGTGCATCTTAATAAATTTATAGTTCTTGAAGACATCAGGTTTCAATGAGAGTCCACTACATGATATATGCCACGTTGCATTATTTACATTTCCCTGCGCTTGCGTGGCTATGAAGCGGAAGGGAAACTCAATATTTTTGTGTTGGCCCAACACTTAATTCTATTTTTCTCTTTTCAATTTGATTTATTTACTTTTGAATACTGTAATTTTTCAAAAGTTCGCCTTTTCATATGATAAATAAAAAATGTGGAAATCGTGTAAAAATTCGACATTTGCTAAATCATGGGTCTGTGCGTCACCATGTCTCTTTAAGCCGTTGAACATGAGGAAATAATTTTAAACATTCATCGAATACACAATGGATATTGAGGTAGAGAAGCCTTAAATTATCGTTAATTTCTGGATAATGTTGTACTCCATTTTGTAAACTACACATTTCATTGCATTTTAAATAAACAAAGTCTTGAAAAATTCCACACGAACTCGATCCATGTTTAAAATCCGGAAAATGTTCTTGTACATTTAGGACTACATTTTCAGGCTGATGGAACTTGGACAAATATACATGAAAGAGCCTGTAAGAGGTTAAATATACTTAGATTATTGAAAAATGTCATATGCAGAGTTGCTTGAAAAGGTGCAGGTAGAAGCTGCAAGAATTATTACTGGGCTTAGAGACTTAGAGAGGCTTAATTCATCTAGATCGCGTATGTATGATGAACTGGGATGGGAACCCTTACATCTTAGGAGAGCAAAACATAAACTATATTTAATGTATAAGATTATTAATGGTATAGCACCAGATTATTTGTATGAAGTAATTCATTCATCAGCTAACGCGCGGTATTCAATTTGTCTGCACCGCTTGGTGTGTTACAGGACCGGCGACATCCAAAAATAAGCATTCAATGCTTAAATATAATTATAAAAATTTATGTAACTTGACCTGTTATACAAGGAGAGGATATAATAATTAAATAAAAATGAATTGACAGATCTTTAGCGACCTAATTTGAATAAAATGACAGACTGCATCTAAATATTGGGTTCTTTTTTGCGATGCTCTATTTTTGGCTTTTTAAAAAATCATTTACATATCGCAAAAAAAAATATGCCTGTTGTCCAATCCTATTGGATTTATTCAATAAATATGTTTAAATGAAAATTCCGAAAAGTTGAAAAGGAAAGTTTTATATGTGTATTATAAGATTAATACTTACTTGTTTTTTTTTTTTTAATTCAATAATGCTTCCATATATAACAACATCTGTTTTATTTTGAAAGAAAACCCCAACACTCGATCTGTTAAAGTTATAGTCATTCATTCTTTATTCACCAAGACATACATCTTATGGCATAGGTTACAAATAAACAAAATGCAACATTGCATTAATGGTATGGTACATGTGCATAAATAAAGTACATTGACAATGTATATATAATGATTTTCTTCTAACGGGTGAAAACAAAACAAATATTTTTTTTTTCATAAGTATTGTTCTTGGTTGTGTTGACAAATGGAAGTGAATTGTTGAAACGTTTATGCCATTGTTGAAAATGGTTTGTAGAACTAATTGCACGCCGAATTGTTTCTTAAGTACATGTATCAATTTACACAGATTTTGTAAGATTTACAAGATGCATTAACCACCAGTGTACTTCATCTGATGTTGTGAATTACTGTAGTAATTATAGAATTATACATGTTTCACATTAAAAGTTTAAAACTTATCAATTAAACTTAACTAAAACAGTTTATAAACTGTTATAGATAAGTTAAATTGATAAAACTTTAAATTTTAAGATGATTCAAACTTATGATGAGTTGATCTGTTGATATTCAATATTTTTATATCAATTAATGCATGAACATGTTTCAAGAAGAGGACAATCTTATGTTCTCTGTCCTGTCGCGTCGCTCTGTCCTCACCGCCAACAAAAACCGCCCAATTCTGTGAAAGAAAAAAAAAACCCCGAAGTTTCTTAAGATAAATTAAGACGTTTTGTGTGGTCATGTGACCCCGTGTATAGCATAGACATGGCCGTTATGGAGGCCAAGATTAATGATTTTAAGAGAGCTGGATGGTTGCCATTTTTATATGGCTCAAAAATATTTGGATTTTTTCTTTACTAAATGATAGCTTAAGGCCAACGATATCATATTTTGATTTTTAAGCCAGATCTGATGGATAACTTGTTGACCATCCTGTTAATGCACGTGAGCTATGGTCAACACTCTATCAAACAGTGAGAACATCTTCCTCTCTGTTGCCATGGCTTCAACCAATAACGTCCGCCAGACAATAGTCTTGTTAAAAAGAATTTTAATTACCATTGCCTAAATCATATCATATCTTAATCGGTAACATCTTGTAAATGATTATTGAAATTTTTCTCTAGGAAATGTGCGTAAGGCCAATTGTTCCTGATACAGTCCTACATGTCCTTGACCACGTTGTAGACGTCATAACTATATATGTTGTGTACTTGTATAGCAGGGGTGTAGGCCATCGTAAATAGATCGGACCCTGACAAGCGACCATTAACCTGTGAGCCCGTGCCCTGTGCCGGAGAGTTGACGTCTCTAATTAGGTGTCTGTAAATCCATTTGTACTCCTCTGTCATTGTCACCTAAACCATTTACTTCCCGTTGATACAGAATACAGACTATTGGGTGGTTTTACAATCACCTTGATACCGTCAAATGTAACTCCCTGTCTGTATGTCTGTCCCCCCCCTCTCTCTCTCTCTCTCTCTCTCTCTCTCTCTCTCTCTCTCTCTCTCTCTCAACATTGATTATTTAGAAAGAATAATATAAGTTTGAAAAAGAAAGAATAATAAATGGATCACTAAATTGTATGCGTTGTTATCATTTCAAGTAAGAATTATCTCCTTCAATAATTCAACATAATAATGAAAAAACTGGAAATGTGATCTGTTACAACAATGGTGGCCGTTGTGTTGTATTTATATATTAAGGCCTTCTATTCTCTAAAACTTGTTTTGTTGCTTAGTAACTTAAGAAAAAAGGAAACTAACTTGAAAATGCCACTGTTCATAGAAATTATGTGTGTAAATTGTAAATAAATGCAATTTTAATATTTGATATTTACGATATTTTATGTCAAAATGAATGTTTAGAAATGGATTGCCTGTACATGACAATGTATCTATATTAATGTTTACACTGAGTATACATTTCTTTGTACGCTCCCTGTAAAGTGTATAGTTTGAGCTAAATTAACCAAACTTAGCTAAACTAAACCAGATTGAAGTTGAAATGTTGACGACATGTAAACACGATCGGTATGTAATTAATTCATGATCTGATTTAGGAACTCTGTTAAATCTATTTCAATTAAAATGATAATTAATCAAGTATAAATACAAATTAAGGCTACAGAAGTGCACATTTGTTTAAGAAATATAATTCAATTGAGTACCCCCCAACCCCCCAACAACCCCTAACCCCCCCCCCCCCCCCCCCCCCCATTATACATTTTAATTTTATCTCAGAATCTTTTTGTAAAACAGCTCTCGGAAAAAAAACAAATCTTCAAAGGTTTCCAGATATTTGATTGATTATCTCGATGTATCACAAACTCACTATAATTATTCGTGAAATATTCTGGAAAATAAATGCAAATGATATGTTAATCAGTGTAGTAAAATACTTCTCTAAAACGTGTTGAATATATTGATAGGCTGAATTTAATGTATTAGCAAAAAACAAGAGGAATGGATGAATGTAGATTTAATTTTCCAGAAACAACAATTAAACGTCAATAATTAAATATTCTCAAACACTGTCACACAAAACCCTCAACTAACACCGCTATAAAGGCACTCTTTTAGAAACGCGTTAAAGACAAACAGATTTGTGTATACCATTACATTAGTTTCATGGAGCATTAGTGTAGATGTATACTGTGAATATCTGGAAAATCGGACTCAGCTTTGTATAATCTACAGAACTAAATACAGGGTTATTTTCACCCTGTGGTATTTTCGCCCTTCTACCTTGCAAATATCTTCGCCCCGTCTTAAATTTGCCCAGACATAGATACTTGTATAGATACTCTTTCTTATTAACACGGTTATTTAAAGATTGTTTGAACTCGCCAAGTCTTAAATTCGCCCGCTGACATTAACATTAAGAGCGAAAGGGGCGAAAATAAAACAGGGGCGAATATTCCCTGTATTCAGTATCAAAAAAGGAATATTGATAAGTAATATATAATAAACGACCACACCGTCCGAGAAACGATGTGTGCCGTGCAATATCCGCACTAGATGGTAGAAGCACCATGTTTACATATACAGTTAATATTCTGTATTGCGCAACCAGTGAAGGGGTACGTTTCAGAATCCGTATATATACAACATGCATTTACTGCTGAAAATAGAATGATACTCAGAAATAGCCTATATGTACCAAAACAGACGATCAGATAGGCTGTAGGTTACATTGACTCCCCTTTAACTTTTTACACACTGTGATAACAATGTTCACTTTAATTAAGAAACAGATCCAATAATTCCTAGTTTTGAAGCTAACTTGGAGACTTATATAACTATAAAAATATCACTTATCACCGCCACCTTTCTCCACGCACGCCTTTTTTATTTTTTTTTCCTTGACAAACTTTGTTTTCTGAGGATGAATGCCATGGAGTTAAATTTTGATATTAATTTAAATCTGACGTCTGTTTAAAATCAAAAAAAAATTAGGCCAACCCAGACAGAGAAACGGGATTAATTTTCTACAGCATTAAATGAAGTGAATTTCGTATGGAACATTGTTTTTATTGGTATGTAATATTTAACTAGAGGGAATTCGTCGATTGATAAGCAGTCTTTTCTCTTCTTCAAATGAGGAATTGTTCCATGTTTGGTTGAAATTACTAGGATGCTGGGGAGAAGAAGTAGAAAATGTGATAAAGTTACAATGGGCCGGACGAACAGACGGACAAATGACGGACATCACGTGATTAAAAAGGCTTGTTTGAACCTTCGGTTCAGGTGAGCGAATGAGTATATAAGTACATAGAGCAGTTATTGTTAAAACTGAACTTTATTATTGATTACAATTTCATAGTGTAAACTTCCAAGGATACAACTATCAACGCTTTACCAGATAATATCGTGCATGGGATAATTTTTTGGGTTCTATGAAAACAAAGTGCAAAAGAAAACAAACAAAATAACTTGCTAATATGGCATTACAAAAATCCCCCCAAATATAAATCACGGATATTTCAAATTCTTTTTTGGCGACTGTCGCCAATTCAAGATGCAAAAATAACTCTAAAAACGGTGTTTACTTAAGATATTGCTCTTAAGTTGTGGCCCATCATTCATCGGAAATGATTGAATATTTGCTAAATAAATTAAAACCAAAATTACAATCATAGGCGCGTTTTCTTCGCACAAATAGCTTATTACATTTGTATGCAAACAGTAAAAAATAGGGGGTTTCTGAATCGCACGTAGAACGATACCTATTATATTAAAAACTTTTCAAACGTGTTTTTATTTAACCGGATCAATATCAACTCATTAATTTATTTATTCATGGAAAATTGTTAACAAAATGGCTGGATAGATAAACACCGATTATGCCGAATGTACGCATGCGTATTTCCAATGAATAGTAAACTGAACTAAAACAAAGCAATTTTCAAATATTTATACAAAAGAAATAGTCGTTTTGCAAGTGACAGTTAATTTATAGATTTTATCGTTAGGTTTAAAAAATATATGCAATTGTTGAATTTCATTTTCAAAAATATTTCATAAATATTTTTTTCATCAAAAATATGCAGTTTAATTATTTGGCCGTCTTTGCCATGCATTTATAGATCATTGTATAGTGCATCAATTGAGATCGAATTTTAAGTTTTAAAATATTCCGTTTGCAGCCAAAACGAATTTTCCGGTTTCTGTTAAAAAATACCAAAAAATTCATATGAAATAATGAACGGTCTCTTTTTGTTGAATCATATTTCAAAAACGATATTTTATCGATCCATCAAATAATATAATGGTGTGTCGAACCACCTTAAACATGATTTCCCGTTTGGTAAAAGGATGGTCATAGTTTTATGAATTTTGTGTGGATTCAATATAAGAATTTTTTTTAATCGCTATATTTTTGCCTTATCAATCTTTTAAATTTTATGTATCCCCCATCTTTCAAACAACTGACCTTTACTTATTTTCAATCTATAGATAAAAATTATTAGTTTATGTCATGCGACGATTCCTAACTTTAGATTGAAAAATAAAATAAGTATAAAAAATAAAATTATTTTTGTTTTCGAAAAATGTCATTTTTGATTTTAAAAAAATCTTTTGATCGCATTCATTTTTTTAGTCCAGTCCTTAGTCAATGAAACGTGAGTTTAGCGTTAATTACCAATACTTAGCGTTAATTACCAATGCTCTTTTATGTCAATTGATTGGAATATTGATTTCTATAATTGATAACAATTACATAAACAAGAAAATCCATCTCGTTTGTTCAGGCCCTCCCAGCCTTTGGTGTTGTTAACTGCCACGGTTGTTATCTTATCATATATATTTTGCCGGGGAAATTGAGATTAAATGAGATTTATTATTTTCTAAAAATGAAGGAAAATCTGAAATCCAATGGTTTTCATGCTTTTTGTATTTCAATCAAAACAAAGTCAGCAAGCCTTTCAACAAAAACACAGACAAATGTGAATGTTTTAATTTTTTTTATTGTAAAAATATCTCAACAATGTCATAGGGACTTCAAATAACAACAAAATGATGATTTACTAAAGGACAACACAATAGTTAGCATTCACAACGAAATCATAAAAGACACAGCATTACATCACAAAACAAAACAAATCAAGAAATTGCACGCGCCCGAATGCGAACGATTCACACAAACACACACTCTCATGCAATATTTCAAATCTTAGAAAAATATATGGCACTTTGGGGAAGATTCAACAATCGTCGGACAGACGACACAGTGGAGACATGACACCAGAAGTGGCGTCACTCAGTTGTCTTCACCATGTCGTCAGTTATCACAGTTGTGGAGGAATTCTTTGGTTTACTTCTTGGCGGGGGTGATTCCGAGGTAGGCCCGGGGGTCGGGGATCACGTTATCGCACTCGTAGCACAGTTTGCAGCTACAGGCGGTTGGGACATCGAAGGACCTTATGACCAGACGTTGGATTTCTGGGCAGAACAAGTTCATCTTTCTTCGGACGAAGTTGGTGGGGGCACATCTATACTCGCTCCTGATGTCGTAACCTAAACGACAGTTGTTGATGTCGTCCTTTTGTCTGTAAAATCAGATAGACACATGTAAGGGCAGTGGTCAACGTGAGAAACAATTATGATAAAAACTCACTGTATATTAGGCGCTATAGAATAGATACAGTTACAGGTGCCGAGGATCGAGCATTAGGAGTAGAAGTACTTACGAGTGGGTACACCTGACTGTGGTCAGTTGTTGATGTAAAGGAAAGAAGCATTTGTAGTCGACGCCGTGAATGTTGTGCCAGACAGCCTCTCCGGAAAGATCTACAATGTGGGTCTTACAGACAGGGTCCAGTTTGTATTTGGTGATCTGAACAGCGTCCCTGTAAACAAAAACAAACATCTGTGATTTTCAGTTCTGAAACCTATTCTTACTAATCTCTTAGTTTCTCGCATGGTCTATTTGTATTATGATCTCTGAATGGTAATGGGGAACTTACTCGTATTTGTACAGGTCGGAGAAACATTGAGAGAACTCCATCTCAAGTCCGGAATATTTCCAGGTCTCCAGTGCATCGTAGGTCTGTTTGTAATACGCCACGGCCTCGGGATCGTTTTGGGGGTTGGTGAAGCAGGAGTACAGAGTTTGCCTGAAATGGAAGGAATTAATATAATTTTATAAGTCTAATGTTAGAAACCGGTTGCAAATCTCAAAATTATTTACATGTTCTGGAAATCAAGAAATATTTACAATCCGTAGAACATGCTTTCACAGAAAAGATTTAAGAACTCATGACACGTGAAAAAAAGCATTTGACTATGAGAGCCCACTGTTGTGAGAGGCACTGGCGACTTACTGTTGATAAGTCTGGTACTGCTGATCAGGTATAAAGAAGCGGTCCCTGGGGGTAATTGGCCAGTTATTGGGCATGTTGATATTCTTGGGGCAAATGAAGCTACGATCAAAGATGGCGTCCACGGTGTAGTTGGAGGCTGGGCGACAACTCTTCATTTTGATGGGTAGCTTCATGAAGTTGGCAAAGGGGTTCGTGCTGACCCCAGCGAGTCGAGGGTCCCCGGAGACGGGGGAACCAGGGCCGTACATCACAGAGTTTACCGAGGCGGTCACAGCCAGGAGAACCAGGTAAAACATCTGTAAACACAGTAAAACATCTGTAAATTACTCACGTAAAGCTTCAGTATACACAGATCAAGGCATTCTAATTGACACTCAATTATATCGCATAAATATTTTACTATTTAAAAAAGAGAGAAAAGCTTCTTTTTTTTTTCATTTTTAAACAATAATGTTTTGGCATGTTTAAAAAAAAGTCCCTTTTATGTAACTGATGATGTTTCAAACAACCCAAACAGAATAAATACAACTTTTGCTTTCCTTTTTCAGCAATTCAGAAATGAAATAAAGATATGAAAAAAAATTCAATGATTTTCTAATGTTTTACAAGCCTCTTACCATTGCTGCTATGTTAGTCAGTGTTAACCAAACGCTTTGGTTGTTATGCTCAAAGTCTGTGTATTCCAGGCTTATATAGTCGCGAAGGGAGGCGGAAACTTGTCTTCCATTCGTCACTCTGTGAATGTCACGCATCGCTGATTGACAGACAGACGTCAGAGATACACACTGTGGTGTCGTGGATTTTTAGCCTCGGGGTGAAATTGGCTTGGAGACAGACGCACGGCCCACTGACGTCATAATCAAGATCCGTAAAGAATAATTGTCAATTCTTCTTTATTTTGGTCTCTGCTAGGTCCTCATTAGGGTAGGAATTATGTATTTTGGTGTATCTATTACACTAAACCTTACTAGACATACATTAACTAATGGGAATAAGAAATGGCCTTTATTTTTACATATTGGTTGCCATCCATATGGACCAAAGAAAAAAAGGAATAAAAACATCTCCACATGTCTACATGTTGTTGTCATAACAAGTAAAAATCTGCTACTCTCAGCAAAACGATAAACACAGTTTTAATTGTACAACTTCTTAAGGTTTTTTGATGTATAGCCATTATAAGAAAAAAAGATTATAGGTAGAAATTTGTGCTTAAATTTATTCTAAGTTTGTATTTTATTTTCAAATTAAGTGTTTTCAAACAATTCTAGTTTAACACCCAGTAATGAAACTTAATGATTTCTTCTTGAAATGATCCTTGATTTGTTTTCATTCTTCCATTATTCTAACTATCTTGTTTCAAATTGAACTCGCAAAATATCAAATACCACTGACTGCAGCTCTTTTCTGATCTTTACAACTATATTGTATATAAGTAAATATGCTATTTTTTGTACCTCATGTACCATTATATGGTTTTTGAGTGAAATAAACTGAACTGAGCTGAACAACCGTCTAATAATGATTTGGAAACAAGTTTTAAACCTAACATTTGAAGGTTGTTGTTTTTGATTTTGTTTTTGTTTTTTTACATCAATTTATTTTTGTTCTCAAAATCGTCTTTTCAAATTCAAACTTGTTCTATACATTTCGATTATATTATTTGAGATTGATAGAATGAAATTTAAAGGAATATATATATATATATAAATAATTATACAATATAAGTTGAATAGAAAAAAAAATAGGATAAAGTTTAATTTTTTCCTTGGAATTTTAAGAATGATATCGTATGTTTACTGTGACGCTGTTGAAGGTTGACGCTGGTACAAAAACATGTACATACAGTATTTCTCATGTTAGTTTAATTATCACCGTTCATATCTGTTTATAGTTTTATCAGTTGTTTTTTTATATACATATTTGTTTATTTTACACGTGTTTTTTTTTCTAGTTCACAAGTTATTACACTTTATATAAAACAAAAACAAGAATGTACTAACCGAAAAAGATAATTATGCTAATTGTTTTAAAGGATGGTAGAAACATTTTCGAAAAATATGTCAAGTTTATGGGGAAAAAGAATTATAAACATGCAACTTCAAATGTGGAAATTAATTAAATGAACGTTATATCATAAAACATCATAACATCTATTTAATCAACATTACGACAGAATGCATCCACAACCAAAGAGGACGCGTACATGTGACGAATGTATAATCGGTCATAGATCACACTACAGTACAGCAATCAGCAAAAAGGACATAGATAATGAAACACATGTAAATTAAATCAAATTCTTTATCATCATTCAATATTTTTTTGAGGGGAGGGGCGTTGGAAATTACACGGTGATTTGCCGTTAGAAGAATTGCACAATAAAGCGTGTGTTTGATATTTGTTTTAATTTGTAGACTTGGATATAAATTTTACTTCATGTCAAATAGAATTTACAATATAATGCGGTCGGGGTTTTTTTTTTTTTTTGCAAAAGAAGAAGGTGTGTTAAAAAATTGTAATTTGTTGCGAATGGTGGTCATAAAAAAGTTATGAACAGTGCATTATTTTTTAGTGTTGGCATTAAGTTTGTGATGAATTATGCAATAAAAAGTTTGAATGAATGCCTGCACCAGCAAATTATCCATTTAATTAATTACTTGCGGTTTTCTTATTAGATTCATTTTGACATTTTAAAATGAAATCTTAGGATAAGCTTCAAATGTAGCCCAGTACTTATATATACATTACATCATTTACATTAATTTGGTTTTGAAGATTTAAGAAATCTTGTTAAATAATTGTTTTTCCAATTTTTTTCTTTTTCAAAAATCTGATTTTGTGTGGGTTTTTTTTTCCAGATTAATTTGTTTGGAATTGATAAGTGTAGCAACAGTTTTAAAGTACATGTCCTTTAAAAAAAAATAGTTCACTCTTTTTAAAAATCAAAAATTAGTAAATTGGTAATGCTGTCTATTTTATTTGGTGAAATAAAGTAAATCTAGAAGAAAACAAAAGAAAAAAAAACATCCCAGGTTTTTTTCTCCAATACAAATGAACAATAACGTTAATTTCAATTGCTTTGCTGATTATGCTAAAATTATATTCACTTTCCATAATATAAAAACCCCAAGTACACGGAATATTTATTTATTTAAACAGTATTTTATTCAATATAATATATTGAATGGGATTAGGCAGCAGGCACAGCCTATTTTAGCCGTCTCCCTACATCAAGGTCAAAATGAACAAATTGAAATATTTCAATTTTCAATATTGATCACACCTTGTCAACTAGACCGCAAAACTTAAATTTCTTAAAAACCTGACTGGCTGGCACACCTTTGATTTAATGTACTATAATCTTAGTGACCTCCAACCAACATAAAAAACAAAACAAATTGTGTGCGTCAACACAGGACCCAAAACAATGGAGGTATTTGAAAAAGCAGAAATTCCCTGGTATATCACCAACGTACACTATAGACGTCAATATTCAAAATTAGAATGATAATGAATCAGTCAAAATTAGATTGATAATAAAACTATCAAAATTCATACGAGCGACGATCTGATCATTCAGGACCGATCCAGATCTAGAAAATATGTAAATTAGGAACTGTTGTTCAATCGGTTCCCTCAGAATGTTCTAAACACTTCACACATTACATGGAATCATAAGTAGTTGGCTTTGACTGATTAAGATACATTGTTTTCTCTCGTGTTCATTCATTTCAGACAACTATATATGTACAAAAAAGGCAGTCGTGTTTATCGCAATGTTGTTTAAAAACTGTAGAAATATATACAGAGAATGTGAGAGAATGACAACAATTCCATCTGCAGTACATGGCTAGAATTTCATCCTAGTTTCCATGCAGAAAACAAAATAACTAAAAAAAAAAATATATATATATTAAAACAATATATTATCTATTGTGTTTAGGTCGTCTATTTTGCAATATCGCTAAACATCCTATTTTATTAAATCAAGCATTGCTAAGGAAAATTAATTTCCAATTTCCCTTTGAAATTAAGGCGGTTCACCCGCGACAAAGGTTAAACGTAAAACATCATGTCAGATTTTTTTTTTATCCACTGTTGTAAAAATGAGAGTCCATTTGGTTAAGAGTGATGTGTCATTTGATTTTCAAGTATAAGAAATTTGATTATTACAGTGACATGTACATATTATGTACAATTGTGCCGTATAATACAAATTTTAATCAATTAGTTGTACATTAATATTAGGCACCCGGCCCATTGGACCTATAGGTCACCTTTGATTATATTAACGATGATTAATAGTTAATCACAGATTAAACAAGTGTATATATTATATTGGGGTTGTAATACATACTTTGTACATATTTTGATGCATTTAATACGTATATTGCTACATCTTATGTCTTACATTGTATATATATTATGTAATTTTTGTATCTTATGAGCCATTTGGCTTAAGGAATAAAATAAACTAAACATATTGAATTATAATGTTATATCAAGGCGAATATCATAAACTGAATAAATCATCTATAAAGATGTATATGTGGAACTTTTCTGGATGGTCCCATGATGTGATCTTGTATACATTTCCAGAATTTTGTCCCTATATATAAAGTCGCGCCTTTTGGTAAGAACGAGTTATGAGATAAGAGGATCTTTTTCAGACTGTATTAATCTTTGAGGTGAACAGCCATGTATAAAGATATTGAAAACGATTAAAAAATAGATCTTTGATATTTGAATTAAATCTTTATCGAATATTTATAGCTTATGGTTTAAGAAATCATCTTTAAAATTTTAAGGTAGATCTGATGAATAATTCAAACAGCCTTTGTAATATTTCTCGCAGTCCTAAGAGAGGTAACCCTGGCTGAACATTGCAGTAGTGTGTTCGTAATGTTTTAACAAATGCTAATATAAGGATTCTACACCTAAAACTATACATCTATCAAAATCTTCTGTCATACGTCATGTAGAACTACAATATACCTATATTGCCTATACAGTATATATTAATGAAACGATCTACATGTAATGTTTTATTAAAGCAAAATTCGATTCATAAATTAGTAATATGAAGATGTAAATGTAAACGTAAATGTAAATTAGTAAATATTAAACCTTTGTAAAGGTACACTTTTTGTGTATGTATACATCAGCCACAGATAGTTACGTTACAAACATATAATACAGAATCTATAATACGTAAATATTCTCCAGTCTCGATTGGAAAATTAATCTTTTCACATCAAAACTACAAGAAAAACTTTTTTCCTCTACGTCTGTTTTCGCAAAGAAAATGTTTAATGAGAAACAATGTTTAGAAATGAAACACTGGTGAAGAGTAAATGAATGAATACTGAATAAAACATGTAATGCGTACATCACCCTTAATTAATGAGGCTGGGCGGTCAACAATAATAATAAAACATGCAATGCATTCATCATCCTTAATTAATGAGGCTGGGCGGTCGACAAATTACCCATCAGTTCTACCGATATTCTCTTCAAAGAGATTGATATGAAAGTCTAAAAAGGGCCATAACGACCCACCCCTAGCTTTTACTCAGTCTATCTGCGCTATTCATGCAATGTACTTATTAATATACGAGTCGAGTATATCACGCCCTTCTTCTAGCTTATAATTAACATAAAATTAACGGCAAATATTGAGAGTTAATGTTGTGTAGAAAAATCTCATATAATGTCATTTGGATCACCTCACCCTTAACTTCATATGTAATGTAAAAGTCTGGAGATGTCCGAATGCTGTTAAGCTGTGTTTCGGTAAGTTTACAAACATTACTGGTATATACTTATAATGTAGTTATTATACCCTCCTAGTTAATAGTGGGGTCCTAGGAATAATTTTGTTTGCTGGAGGGAGGGTGGGGGATTTTGTTGAGAGTAATTTACACCTCCCCCTCCCCGACCCAGCTCTAGACTCTAGGTCCGCGCATGGTCAAAATAGAGTGACAGACCTTGCATGCATTTTATCTACCTTAGACAGTTGAATTATCTTTACCTATTGCTGTCAACACTTAGTTCAGTACAGCTGTATCAAACAATAACATTCATCAATTTATTAAAACATACACGAAGACATTCAAACTAAAACAATGCAGGTTATCAATTAATTCACATCATTTATACATCGATTTCGTCACTTGTTGCGCCTAAAACAGGCAAAAATTCAAAAACGCCAAACTCGGGGACGCCTTGTGAAACATCACTACTTTTCTCTTTCTCAGAGACAGACGTTACTTCCTGTTTAGCACTCGAAATATCCCTAGGTTTGGCCTCGTTTTCGACACTGTCGTCTGCTTTGTCGGAACTTACTGCATTTTTGAACGACTCAGTACGGTGAAAGTCAATTACTGCTATCCCGGAATCTTGGGATTTTGCAGACGATATTTTCTGTGGATTGTGTTTAAAGGTAAAGTTCGGAGGTAGACTGTTGTATCTGGATAAAGACGACAGTGTGTTGCACCGGCGCAGGAAGTGGAACTCTTTGTTGAGTTCCGAGAAAGCTGTGCTTCTAGTGCTTGAACTGCCCTGTTGATTCAGGCATCCGGTGACAAAGGGCTGGTTCTTCCTCCTCTTTATAAAATTTCTGTCGAACACAAAACCATAAGAAATATATATATATATATAGCAATCTATTTAATTTAAACACTTAATAGATGGAAGGGAAACGCAAAAGTTGCAATGTTTTCCCACTTTAAAAAATAATATTGCTATCGAACGGCAGACAACACAGTTGCAAAAAGCGACAAAATAGAAGTAATAAGCACTGGTATATATAAGTATATAAGTATATATATATAAGTATATATATATATATATATATATATATATATATATATATATATGTAATATAAGAACTATAAGTAATTAGTCTCATTGTACCGGTGCTGGCATACAGCGAAATTTTATTGATAATTTAAATTATTTCTGAGTTTGCCTTTATTTTGAGTGTTATTTGAACATGTTCAGTGGTCAATGGAGAAGGCTTTAGACCCCGGCGTATATAATAATGTATTGTATCGAAAGTGTATGATCGCTTATCGAACCAGCGCCTATATACAACAACAATCAAGGCTTTGTTGTGCGGACAAATAAGCTTGTTTGGCAATTTGGTGTGGAAAGCCTCACCTTCTCACAAATAGGGCGGCAATAATCCCCAGGATGAGCACGGACAGTCCGGTGATGCTACCTATCACGGCTATAAGTCCTGCAACCAATGGCGGAATATAAATCAACATGTATATCTCACGAACCTTGAACAAAGGGAGACAAAGAGGCAAGTCATTCACAGACTACCGCACAATGGTCGACACACGTGACGTGATGCAGCATGGTAGACACACGTGACGTGATATGAATTAAATAAGAGGTTAACATTTCTTTTTCTTGTGTTTTCAAACGTATATATCGTTTTTTATTCTCTGGTTAAGATAATATAGTACTAGTGTCCTACATTTAGTCTAGAAGAGTATAGCAGATCTTCATGGCCATCCTTACCCGGTGAGAGTCGTGCCCCTTCCTCCTGTTGGACCGTACACGTCACGTGGATCCTGGACGTGGCGGGAAAGGCTAAAGAAAAGAAAGAGACTGGAACTTCAACATCTATTTCTTTTGACCTAATTAACTCCATAGCCTAGTGTGTAAATATTTATAAGTGAAAATCTGAACTGTGACCATGCTTTTTGATTCTTAAATAAGACCATTTCATAAAAGGTCATTTATAAAAAGTTGTGCATTCTGTAAGAAATTACTAAAGCGCTCTCTCACTAATTATATTAAGACAGTCATATATAGCAAATTACCTGAGTATTTGATCCAGAAACCCGATGGGACCCGAGGAACCATCACAGGAAGGAACATGGTGTCGCCGCCATTCCTGTACTCCAAAGTGAGACTATTGGTGTCCGGGATTCCGATGTCTACGGATAGCCGGTACATCTGGTCAAGACTGTACACCTGTTCTAAGCGAAACAAAAATAATGTTATTTATTGAGAAGCATTTTCATCCTCATTTTTGTCGGCAAGTTCAATACTATTACTTATTAGGTTTGTTACTGACTGACTACAGAAATATATCGGGTTGATCAATCTCATAGACGGCGAAGTGAAGCCGAGCCATCTATGAGATTAATCAACCCGATATATTTCTGAAGTCAGTCAGTAACAAACCCAATAAGTGTTTTGTTTTCCCGAGGACTATCAAGGACACATTTATTAACAAAAAGCGATGATCTACGCAAACCCATGTTTAAGTTGCCTAACATCTCGTCCAATTAAACTCATTGAAACTATTCAAAATTATCAATCTAACCTTTCAAATACTCTTTGAAATTCTTCGCTTCACCCATGTTTACTTACAATATTTTGTTGCTTTTCAATTTTAAACGTTTTCCCCTTCCCTCTGCAGAGATTTGAGTAAATCTCGACGCTGCCATTTTGTTCTTCTCCAGACACAACAACATCAAAGGGCAATTACTCTAATTTAAAAATAATTCCCAAGGGCAACCACTCTATAAATATTTTAAGAACTTACGGAACACGGTTTCTGTGTTGAATAATATGAAATATTGAGATGAGTAGGCGAAGCGGCGGCCAATGACGACCATATTGCCTACTATTAATTTTCAATGAACCTACATAGAGATATATGAAGCAGTCACGTGCCATGTTTAAACCAATGAAATTGTGACATTTCAATCCGAGAGAAACCAAATCGGCAATATGGATTGTTTTTGTGTCATACTATTGCTTATTTGGACATTTAGACTCCATCTTCCTGTTCCGGTATGAGGGTGGATGGGATTGATGATGACGGCGCTCAGTCTTACCACGCCCCAGTCTGTTGCTGATATCCGACAAGAACATTTGCCATACTGGTTTCTTAGAGCGTCAGGAAAGCCCGGATTAAAGAGCATCCCGTCGACCTCCCCAAAGGTGTTCCTCTCCTCACAGATACTGGGTCTTTCTAATTCTGTTGTCAACAAAAAGCTGATATTACGACATAGTCATAAACAATTATTGAATTACGTCCCTGCATGATTACGAGGGCGGTTTACTATAAATATGTTTTTTTTGTTTGTTTTTTTTTTTAAATACCGGAATACCTTACCGGTAAGACACTCGTAGAGCACTTGAACAACTCGTACAGTGGCTGATTCATTACAGTTCACCCCGAATGTCCGACCCACGAACGACAGCTTCTGTGAGAGGAACGTGTACTCTGCCTGGTATTTTCCGTTGTAGTAATAGTCCGAGGTGTTACTGAAGGCGTGACACAGGCTGTTGTAGGCCGGAAGCTGACAACCGACATTCGGTACCCCATAGTACTCGGAGAACATCGTCTGTCTGACGTAGATGACGCTCCAGTTGTCACACTGTATGGATAGGGGATGCCCGGCGGGGGCGCATAGTGAGAAGATGGGACCTCCTGAAAGAAACATCCAAATGTGTTAGTTTAAGAATGATATTTACTCAGGGTTAAATTGTTCAGTATCATGACTAAAGTTTGTCTTAAATACGCTTAATATCTTATATAAAATAGTAAATTGATAGTGACTTAAAATTTGATATTTGTATCATTAACTCAACCAAAAAAAGATATGTGGCTAAACAGAGGAAATTCGAAACAAGTTTTTTCGGTGTTTTTTTCCACTGATTTTTTTTTTGCAGCACGGCTATATTAACAATTAAAGTTCATTTGTCATAATACAATTGACTGTGCAGATATCTGCCGGGTTTTTCCCATTATACCTTAAGGGCAATTGTACATGTATGAGATGCCAAAAAAATCTTTAAAAGCATTTAGTATAATAAATAGCATATCGAAATTTTGATCATTGATCTTGTATATTAAAATCAATGCCAGAATAAGGTCAAATATTTATGAATTTAAGACAATTGATGTTTTTGTGTTTTTATCATTCAGATTTTTTAAAATATTGAATCCAAAAATGGGTAGATTTTTAGAAAGTGTTTATTTTGAAACTGTTCATGAACAATTTTACTATTCAAAAATATTCAAAGGCCAAAAATTAAAAAAGGGGCCATTGACTTGGATTTTTGAAAGTAAAAAATAACACTTAATCAAAGTTCTACAACATATTACTCATTATATATGTGGTCATGATATTATATATAAAATAAAACAACCACTTTTTATAACAGTTCATAATGTATTAATTGCTTTTCAAAGAATCATTGATAATGTATATGACAATATCTTAAATTTTGAAAGAAAGTATTATTTAAACAAACGTTAAGGAAAAGCATAGTTATAGCATTTTTGGCATTTTAAAATTTTGAAATACATAATTATAAAATGGTGTATACTTACTTTATAACCAAAAAAAAAAACACCAAGAAAAAAAAATAAGAATTGCGCATTGAAAATATTGATGGCTGTATTGCATTTACAATCGAATTATATTCATTTCACTGGAGTTCAACAAATACGAACGAAGATTAAAGGTAAGCATTGAGCTTCGATAAGTTGAATAAAAAATTTAAAGGATTAAAATTTATTAAAGTTAAAACCACAGAAGTCTACAATCTCATAAAAAACAAGAAATAAACTTATTCTATTTAAAAGGTTTACGATAGATAAACCGAATTCATATTTATGTATGAACGGAAAAGCTTAAATCAATCAGATATAAATCCAGATTCTCAAAGTCTTGATTAACATCCTCATCAACACTCAATTTCATTGATTAACAACCCACCTGTGAACACGTATGGAAATTCCAACGTCACCAAAACAATTTGAACGATGTAGAAAGTCGTCATATTTCTGGTCAGCTTGAAACATCAGAGATGATACATGTATATGTACACGTAGTCCAGCCCGTAAAGGTACATGTACCTGTAAACAATCGGTAACCCCCCCCCCCCCCCATTATTTCCACATACGGGCATTACAACACCCTATCCTCCGCTAGCGGGTATTATTTGTAATCAAATCGCGATCAATTGAGACACAAACTCAAAGTTTATTTGAGGACCCGGAAATGGGGTGATTTAATGGGGGTAAGGTCGCCATAAAGATAAAGAAGGGCGGGTCGGAGCGGTGGATTATTATAATGAGCAATCTAGAATCGATTTATAAATGTGTGGAATAAACATTTACATGGCTATTAAAACCGTCATAAAGGGTCGTTATGATAATACATTTTACAGTTCAATGGGGGAATGATTTGTGGGAGTATTTATATGGATGTATGTATACATACAAGTTAATGGATATTTAACGTCTATGTTATTAACGTATATGTGATCATGTATTAGTGTTCTAAATTAATGAGACAATTAACATGTTTGTACATATACTAGCATTTGAGTGATTTTTGAAAAATGAATTAAATACATGGAAATACAATCAATATTTTTCAGAACATATAGAATTTCTGCAGTCTGATTTTTTAGAAAATAATTCGCGAAAATTTAACCTAAGTAGAATGAAAAGGGCAGCAATGGACAAGTATATAAACATTCGAATTAAATTTGATATTTTATTAAACGGTTCGTTTGAATACAGTTTTTAAAAGATAAAGGAATGCGTATGTTTTTAAGTATAGACAAATATAGATCGTTTTAAAATGGAATCGTATAGATTTCAGCCATGTCAATTTCAATGTGAACCACAATTGATTTTTTGTAAGATAGATATTGAAAAGGAGATAATAATTAGTGGATGTAAAATCAATACAGTCGGGTAAAAATCAGGCGGAATTTAACCTAAACAAAATCGAAAAGTGTATATATTTTCTTGTGCAACACTTTTATCAAGCGACTAATGGGGTGGATGGGTGGGTGGGGGTTCAATCATATTTCACACACCAAGCATTAAATTTAAAACTGTTTAATTGTTCTGTGTAATACCGCTGAATCAAAGTTATTGAAGTTAAACAATGTGAATTCAGAAATATTAAGACTTCTTAAAGATCATTATACATTTTACGCATTTCTATCATGGAAGATATATACAAATAATTTCCTGTTAAAGTTATATCGGGTATATGCCGTATTTAATAAATGTTTTCAAAGAAAGAATTGTTTTGGGGTGTTTTTTTACAGCCACATTAGTTATTTATTTTCGGCAAAATAAATAATTTCATTCAATCGCATTTAAAATTATTGAATATAATTTCCAGAAATTGTTGCGTGGACCCTGAGATTCACGCAGAAAATATGTGAGTGAGGTGAAATCGGATGCGATGGTGCGAAATTAGGCTTCCCATGAGCGATTATGGGTAGGCCAGGGAACCAGGCTAGCACACGTTTATCTGATACAGGATAGGGATTCCATGCCATGAGCACATGTTAAAAGTTCAATACATTACACAATATAGAAAAAGAAGAAGCCTACTTTTTGGACATCATATCCCAAGATCTAAGGTGCTTCAACTGACCAATCTTATCATCAAAGGCCTCAACGTATCAAAGATATCAAAATTGTACAAATGAACAACAACAACAAAAATATACCAAGTGAAAGAAGGTCACTATGACCTTAATATGATGATATGACGATATGAGGATATGACGATATGAGGATATGAGGATGCATACTTAGAGAACTAAACGTAGCATTGTATTTCTTGAGAAGAAGATTTTTAATGTTTTTTCCTATATATACTTTTTTGTTGAACTTTGAACCCATCTTTGGGCCCCAGTATTGGTCGGAGGTCACGGTATGTACAATTTACAATCTACCCTATCTTAGGATGCGTGCATAGGAATCTCTATTAGCATTGACATGCTTACAGACTCTGAAACGTGCTACTACACAAGTTGCACGGTTCGGATCGATATGCTATTTGAACGGTAGGGTCACAGGTGCTTGAGGACAGGACCCCCCCCCCCCCCCCCCCCCCCGGGGTAGTTGTCGCTTTTTTGATAGAAATTCTTTTAAAGTCATGTACACAACATGTTACAAATCAAATATCTGAAAATTAATGGAAAATAAACGATTTATTTAAAACTACCCCTGCCTGCATATAAAAAGAGGAAAGGTATGCCACTCCGCTAGGTAACTGTGACGGAAGTAAACAACTCTCAGTCACTTTGGTGGATAACATCCGAGAAAATCGATTTAATTCTATTGGCGCGCAAAAAGACTCCTCGGATTTTATCGTTCATGAGTGTACATTACGTCACTGAAAGATGTTGACTTCCGTCACAGTTACCTAGCTTGTCTTCGAAAAACTCGTTTAACGTGATATAGCAGGTTTACAGAAAAACGTACATTCATTTTAAAAGCATAACGAGGAAGAGATATATTTACTGCGATAATATCATCCCGTGCTTATTGGATATATAAAGCGGATACATGTTTTATACTCCCAAAATGACGAAGGGGTAGTAATGTAAACAAACCGGAGTGGCATACCTTTCCTCTTTTTATATGCAAGAAGGGGGGGGGGGGTGGTTTTACATTAATCGTTTATTTTCCGTTATTTTTTGGATATTTAAAATGGAACATATTGTGTGCATGACTTTAAAGGAATTTCTTTCAAAAAGTCAACTACCCCGGGGTTTAAATCGGGGGTGGGGGTGGGGGTGGAGGGCGTTCGGTCCTGTCCTCAAGCACCTGTGGGTAGGGTTTGCTTCTTGCAGGATACTGTTCAATTTGAGAACAGTACGGTTCATTTCTTGAACGGTTCGGTGTGTTTTTTGTACGGTACGGAAAGGTTTGACTCGTTGCGAAGGTATAAAGGCACGATTCAGGGTCTGTAGCGATTAAAAAATACACTTCACAGCTCACAAAACTTAAGCAGCATTTAAAGAGTCAATTTTATTTGAATGCGTATTAAATGTTTTTATCACAGTGTATTCCTCATATAAGTACTATACATATAAATACTATACATATAAGTACTATACATAGTGTCTGCTGGTCACAGATCCCCTTGGGTACACCCCGCCATTGTTTATCTCTATTACCAATCCGACCTGTTTTATTGCATTTAAACAGTGCAGACACTCGATAAGACTTTGTTGCGTAAATTCACATAGTGCATTAAGAGGAGCTCTCACCTGAAAATGGCATCGAATCCAGCTCTCAGGTCTACGATTGCGGTCACAACGTATGATGGAATTTTTAAAAACATGTATGACGAGAAAATCAGGGATATGTTCACGGATATTCGTGTCAATATATCCATAGGAAATTGGGAAAAAGCAGATGGCATTCTGAAGCAAGCCCTGAAAGAGTCCGAAAGAAATCCAGGGGACAAGAAAACTCTGAGGATACTAGCAGACGAAATTATGCGGTACCATGCGCAGCGAACCGACCCCAAAACGATCATGAAGTCAGAGGCATCCTGGGACGAAATCCGTCGGAGGCCCATATCTCGGATTGACGTCAGCCATTTTGAGCTACCGCAAGGGGTGTTTTACCTTAATGTCGCCGTGCCCGGCTCTCCGAATCCGATTCAGATACTAGGCAGGAAGGTCCTGTCCGACTTCTGGGTCCAAAACAAGATACCCGAGTTCTATTGCAGCTTCATCTCGGCCAGCATGATTCTGGGGCTCTTCGTGGATCAGAGGATTACAGAGAACAAAACTGTCGTGCATTTCTTTCCTTTCGACCAGGCCGAGAAACTATACCTAATGAACCAAGTGATGAACAATTCTTTTGGACTTCCGGAGTTGGTATTTCCTTATCCGCTGTTGAGGCAGACGACACACGAGGAACTCTGTTTCCCACCGCAAGGCTGGGAAATTGACGATGCTTATGACATCATGCTTGGGTGTGGAGAGGAGAGAATACGAGAATACACAATTAAGTTCATGGAGTCCGTCAAAATCAGGAACGCGATGCTCTACGATCCAGCCTGCTCCACCGGAGTCTTCCTGTCTACGCTTAAAAAAGCTTTCCCCGACAGCTACACAATTGGACAGGACCTTAGCAAACAGATGGCCAACATTTCCCGCGAAAGAGTTGATGAGGTGCATTGTGGGAATGCAATCGAGCCCAAAATAGAACCAGGATCGGCCGATTTCTGTTTTATTCGGTTCCTAAATTCGGAGGTTGTAAAATCCACTGAGGCCGAGACACTGCTAACGGCGCTCCTCCCAACTGTGAAGAAGGGAGGATTCATGGTTATATTCGGCCACACTCCCGTGCTTGTTTCCTCGGCTAATTATAGAGCAATTCCAGACTTTGAGGTTGTTCAGTGCATTGCAAATGCTGTAGACAATTCGGGAATTTTTCAGTATTATGTTCTAAAAAGAGTATGAATATTGAACACATTTAGATTGATATTTCAATCAGTAGTTTATCAAACGATTATGAAATATGTGAAAAGAACTAGAATTGAGTGAATTGGCAAACAATGCTGCGTTTATGCTCTGAATATATAACTACAAAGGGTTATCTGAATGCGAACTTGTTCAAGCTATACAAATATCATAGATCCAGTGCCATACAGTGTAGAATGTTTTATCAAGCTCTTCTACACAAATAGATAAGACAAGGTGAAATATTATACAAATGTTGACTGGGGTTGAGGGCAACATTGATAATGTGAGCCCCCGAGGGACGAAATATTGCCCGACGCGAAGCGGAGGGCAATATATTCGTCCCAAGGGGGCTCATATAATCAATGTTGCCCGGAAATACAGTCAACATTTGTTTTGTTATATGAAGAAACAAACCAAAATTCAAGAAAGGATTTGAAAACAGATCACAGTAATTTTCTCAGCTCAACATAGAATTCACGAATTAAATTTTGCACAAGGTTCATTTCCAAAATATCGTCGGCATCAAACGGCCACTGGTGATATTCCGGCGCCCGTAGAAATTAAGTTACAGATGTTCTACCTGATTTTACTTCACAGTAATTCGTAAATTCTTTTATCTCATACGTGTGGTGTATACTACCCGTGTGATATACCTTTGCTTTATCAAACGGGTGATGCTTTATCAAATACTTCCGGTCCGAACTATTTTGACACAACCCCTCGCTTCAACGCTTCAGTGACCTATTTTCGAAGACTTTTTTAGTATTTTCCTTATAGCTATATCTACTACCAAAAATTGATTTAAAATGGATTTTGTCGAAATTTAAATTACAAATATAAAGGAAAACACATAACTGTGAAGTTTATAAAATTGCAAATCACGTTAGCTATCAAGGAGTTCATTCTGACGACGAAATGAAAACAGAACGCTTTGGTTGTGTTTCTAAACAAGAACTTACCGAAATAATGTCTCCCAAGACTTTTATTTCACCAGCAGTAAGCATCCTTATTCAATATTTTCAACTTCGAATCATTAGGCTAGTGTTCGTAATATAAAACATCAACAACTGTTCCTCGTTCGAGTCAATTCAAACTAACGAGCATTCGCAACTTTGTGTATGTCAACAAACTTGATTATTCTTCTGATCAGTATTTCTATTTAATTAAGTGATTAAGCTCTAAAAACAATTATTTAGAGATAAACAATTATTTCAAGGTTTATTTCAGTGAAACTTTACATTAAAACGGTTATATTTATCTCCGAAATGACGTACTAAATTGTATTGCGCAAGGTCACAATAACCGCATAACACAACCTTGCATCATCGTTTAATCTTTGAAAAAAATCAATTCGGGTCATATTAGGGGCTGTCTCAATAGCTTCATAATATAAATCAAATTGTATGAGATAAATAGAACATCTATAATTGTGTGATTTTATATTTGCTTTATCCAACTCGTTGAAATGGTTATATTCGCTCGGCAAGCCTCGCGAATATATACACCATTTCAACTCGTTGGATAAAGCAAATATAAAATCACACAATATAGATATCCTCTATTTATCACATGTTTATCTCAATATACGGTGGATATCACTCATGGGATAAATTTTTGATATTCCACTGTGTGTTCTTACGCCACGTGACGTCATAATTAAACATTACGTAGGTTTAGCCGGTTGTTTGACGTATAATGAAAAACTAAAAAATAACACAGTTGAATAGTGTTGAGTTGTAAAAGTGAAGCATTTAATGTTGTTTTATTTATTTTTATGAATTCGTAAAGAAATTGTTCGAAAATGAAATGTTTGTTAAACTTCGAGGAACTTTTTTCCATGTGTAAAGTTGTTGACGTCTCGTAGTTAATGTGTTGTGCGGCTCACAATTATAATTTGTACAGAAAAAATTGAGATTAACAAAAAACGTTGTTTAACATGTGATAAAAAGAATCTCTCATGATTTGCGATGGTATATGATTTTTATCCAACTCGTTGTGTGTTTTCTATTCCCTCGCCAAGGCTCGGGGATAGAAAACACACAACTCGTTGGATAAAAATCATATACCATCGCAAATCATGAGAGATCCTATATTTATCTCATACAATTTGATTTATATTATGAAGCTTTTGAGACAACCCCTAATATGACCCGAAATATGACCCGAATTGATTTTTTCAAAGATTAAACGATGATGCAACGTTGTGTTATGCGGTTAGTGTGACCTTGCGCAATACAATTTAGTACGTCATTTCGGAGATAAATATAACTGTTTTAATGTAAAGTTTCACTGAAATAAACCTTAAAATAAAAGTTTATCTCTAAATAATTTTTCTTAGAGCTTAATCACTTAATTAAATGGAAATACTGATCAGAAGACTTGAATAATCAAGTTTGTTGACATACACAAAGTTGCGAATGCTCGTTAGTTTGAATTGACTCGAACGAGGAACAGTTGTTGGTGTTTCATAATACGAACACTGGCCTAATGATTCGAAGTTGAAAATATTGAATAAGGATGCTTACTGCTGGTGAAATAAAAGTCTTGGGAGACATTATTTCGGTAAGTTCTTGTATAAAAACACAACCAAAGCGTTCTGTTTTCATTTCGTCGTCAGAATGAACTCGTTGATAGCTATATATCTAGATTTGCAGTTTTATAAACTTCACAGTTATGTGTTTTCCTTTATATTTGTAATTTAAATCTTCGACAAACTCCATTTTAAATCAATTTTTGGTAGTAGATATAGCTCTATGGAAAATACTAGAAAGTCTTCGAAAATAGGTCACTGAAGCATTGAAGCGAGGGGCTGTGTCAAAAATACATGTAGTTCGGACCGGAAGTATTTGAAATAGCATCACCCGTTTGATAAAGCAAAGGTTTATCACACGGGTAGTATAAACCACACGTATGAGATAAAACAATATATTATGACATCAACCTGTTAACTTCCTCAAAATCTAAAATCTTCTCAATATTATATCATTCTAACGTAAAACAATATTTTCTTATAAGTTACAATATAACAGTGGAATATCACCAGTGACCATTTGATGCCGACATAGTTTGGAAATGTACTTTGCGCAAAATTAAATTCGTGAATTCTATGTAGAGCTGAGAAAATTACGGCAATCCTTTCTTGATTTTTGGTTTGTTTCATCATATAACAAAACAAATGTTGACTGTGTTTTCGGGCAACATTGATTATATTAGCCCCCTTGGGACGAAATATTGCCCTCCGCTTCGCGTAGGGCAATATTTCGTCCCTCGGGGGCTAATATAATCAATGTTGCCCTCAACCCCAGTCAATATTTGTATATTGTTATGGAACTCCTTAGTGTTAGAGAATGTCAACCAATCAAATTGCAAGAAACAAAGGCAGTCGTCAAAGTTTGTGTAATAATGATCCAAATGGCGGAGAGCACAATCATTTAAACCCCGGGGCAGAGGTGAGAAAGCTTAAACTCTGAAAAGTAGGTATTTTACTTTCCGAACTTTACCGAGGAAGCATTACTAACGGAAGTATAATAAACTTGTACTAGTATGTACATATAGCGGTATTTTAGAAGTTCTTGAACAGTAAGTATTAAGACACACTGGATATATATGTGTGGTAGAGTCAGGTATATGGCATTCCTGCCAGCTTTGGCTAGTGGGTTAACCCTTTAGATCGATCGTTAGAGTGCTGGACTAGCATGCCAGAGAACCCGGGTTCAACCCCCAGAAGAGGCAACATTTATCTACATTGTAACAACATACAACATGTAAAAGATAAAATATGGTCAAAATCCGTTACAGAACCATCCGATTGGTCGATGTTGTGACATGACCTTTATTATGACCTCAATAATTTACATGCATATAAATAAGGGTAGCTATTGTATTTAAAGTGCGTGTTTCCTATTGCATGAGATATACAGGACTGAGCTTCGCTGAATATATATTTCCATGCCCCGCCCTGTATCTCTTATACAGTTAAAATTTATGCCCATATTCTATATAGAGATGTTATTTTGACCAAACAATGTTAATAATGCTTTCTTAAGGTGGAATAACACACCTGGAAAAGTCACTCAAATTAACAGTAAATTATTCGATTATGAAAGATATAATGATGAATAAACTGAACATATGTCAAATAAGCGAAAAATGTGCAGTTTGGGGATAAAAAATGAATATCTAAAAAATTCAATTCAGTAAGTAACAACAAAAGCCCCTGCGGGATTCGTACTTGGGATGTACGGATCACAAGCCCGACACTTTATCCACTCGGCTATGGAGTAAGTTATATGTTGCCGTCGATAAAATCCTATTAATAAAACGAAATGTCGTTTCGATCAGAGGTCAGCAATATTGTGACGATGTGTTATTCCACCTTAAGTTTAAGTTTGTAAATCATACGGGGTTAGCGGTTGCTGAAATTGGACAAAAAAAATCTATACTAAGTCTTATAGATGAGGACATTCTACCAATAAACTACGAAATGCCTGAACCATAGTTACTGCTTACACAATTGATATTTCAACACGTGATATAATGTCCGTAAACTATAACTGAATTTTACCTGATCAGTAATTATTGTGAAATTAATTATAAATCTACTTATATTTTCGATAAACAACCCCAAAATAGCAAAAATAAGAGTCAGGTGGTGGACACACTTTGGTGGTTCCAAGTCATAAGGAGTTTGTATCAAAATATAAAATGCTTGGAAATATTTAAGAAATAAACAGCAATTTAAAACGTTCACCGGGATATGAAGTTGGTTAGTCACCTGATCAAATCCTGTGAAGCCCGAAGGGCTTCTAAGTAGATTTGATCACGTACCAACCAACTTCATATCCTGGTGAACTTTTTAATATTGCTGTTTATTTCTTATATTTACTTTTGAAAAAGGAAAACCGTTTACAATCATTAATCAAGTTGCTGTCCTTTAAAAAAGGACTGCAATACGTGGACCATTTGCATGGGGTTCTAACGGAAACGTGAAAGCCTTAAAATTATCACAGAGTCCACTCTAGTCCCCTGCTTTTATATGAAGACATAGATCTATCTACAGAGGAGACATCTAACTGCAAAAGTGTTATGGTGCATATTATAGTAGCAACCCTGGAGTCAGTGCCTTTAACCACTAAATCTGTACATTGTATGACGTATAGCACTGACCTTTAACCTCAGAATTAAACATAATATTATTCTGAACTATATTAATGAAGATTGCATGTATAGTATCAGGCATTCGGCGAATTCACTACTTGCACACACACATTACGCCTCGTACTATTTTGTTAACTATGCAGCTTCGTGTAAATTGATTTCTTATTTTGATGCATTTCCTCTTGAAATGTAAACTTTTATACAGTGAAATTATTATGTAACCAAGTATTATAAAAATTCACATAATTATTTAATCATGCTTAAATGTGTAAACATTTTAATCGGAAAGTACGCAAGCCTCGTCTACTATAAGTATAGGTAAGCGATTTAGGAAAACAACAAAACATCGCGATTGATGCTATTTGATGCACGTTGAAGTTTCGGCATATCATTAACGTATTCCGTGATGCAGACAGTTCATATCACATGCCGATCATTTCTTTAAAAGGAATTTTTTGGTTTCTGTACTGTTCACCGACAATTTTACAATTACAGCGCCTTTGAACTGTGCATTATGGCGTGGAATCCCATCTCGATTCAGACTAACATGTGCTAGCCTGGTTCCCTTACCTACCCATTATATCGCACAAGAACCAGGCTAGCTCATGCGCAAGCTGAATTTTTCCCATAGCATCCGGTTTAACCTCCCTTATATATTTTTTGCGTGGACCTGAGGGTCCACGCAAATAACCGTGTTTTCACGTTTTATATAATGCAACCGTCAAGCGATAAGCGCGTGCGGTAATCATTGTGACGTCACAAAAAGTTCACACAGAATTGAAGTTTTCGTTATTCTATACTACTAAAGGCTTATATATAAGGAAACATATTTGCAAATGTAAATATATAATATCAAATAACTACGCAAAGAGTAAATATTTATACCAGAATTTTATTTAAATATAAAAAAGGGTTAGGATTAGACAAATTAATGTTGAATAAATTGCGCCAATTTCGTTTCGTATCTTGACTGCGCGATTTTAGTTTTCATTTAAAAAACTTTCCAGAAGATGCTCAGAATGAAGTTATCAAAAACGCGGCCTGACTAATTAACATCACGGCAGAAAGTGTAGGGCGAGTCCATCATGTATCAGATAAATACGTTGGATGATGTTGGAGATGGATCGGACAACTTGGGTTTAAAATATACAAATAAATGCATGCACTTGCATGCACCGGTATGCATAAAGTCTTTTTGAATAAATGATTTAATTGATGCAATGCACAGATAAAACAGAAACGTAGCATTGGGGGGGGGGGGGGGGGGGGGGGGGGAGGAGGGAGGATCCCCTACCACTTTTTCAAAAGTCATTCTAAATTTTACATATACAAGACGTGCCCCTCTTGGAGTATTAAAAAGTAAAATTTAACAAAAATATCAAAATTAAAATAAATACGACGCACTACACCCCCCCGTCCTGATATTTAAAAAAAAGTATACATTTGTGTGCGATTGGGTGTTGATATTGAAAACATTATAATCCGTTAATTCAAAAATATTTCCACTTACGACTATACACTGCATATGTGACAAACAATCAAAAACCAAACAAGGTTTGACATTTTTCAGTCGATTACAGCGAAGATTTTTGGCACATTCAAGTTGCATTTTATTTCAGTTTTTTAACATAAATGGTCAAGAAAAAAAAAGGGAAAAAAGCAACCTGTAACATGCAACATGATTTGCATGTTACTGTATATTTGATTGGAGTTGCATGATTTAATCAGCGATACTGATACTGGAACACAATAACATTATAACCACGCAGACGAATCTCAAATAAAGAAATAAAACTCAAAAATAAAAGCAGTAAACCAACGAGCTACCTTAATTTTTAAGTCTATTGATTGCTGCTTGCTGTCTATAATAATTTAGACGGCAATCACTTGACACATTTTATCAAATGACGTTGTGATATTTTAGCCCAAGGCAAAACAAATGATGTATAACGTTAAGGTGTAATATCTCTCTGCTATTAATTTTACCATATATTTTTAAAAAAAAATTCATAATGATTTTCATCAAAGTCAATATCAATAGATTCAAATGAAACAAAGATGAAGTGATGAAGTGCTGCTAAATTTTTCATAAATTAATAGTGATAGAAAAAGCAACATTTTACCATCACAACATACAATTAAAAATATTCAATGTATATAAAAATAATATATAGTTATATACATTGTCAATTCATATTACAAAATATAATGAAGCGCTGCTTTTTAGTTCAGAATAGCACTTTGTTGTATAGATTTGTAACAAAAATTGCTTCAATCAGCAAGAGTTATCTTTCTTTATCGTAGACAATTGAAGGTTTTACATACATGTTTTACATACAGTAAATGATAAATTGTTACAGTTTCTAATTTTTCAGAAAAGCTTTTCTGTTTTTAAATTTGGATTAGATAATAGTAAATTGATCCATATGTTTTAGAAATGCTAAAAATGTAAACTAGAGCATTTTGTTATAACACAAAAAGGGGATCAAATGAATGATCTTCAAGTAAAATTAATGTAATTGGTATGATCTCAATATAGGGATATATTGTCTTGAATAAAATGGGATATTGGTTTGTTTTTTTTAAATTTTGCTCTCTCAGAATAGAAAATTTAATTTTAAAACATTTGAAATGTTATAAGTTTCAAACGATGATAACTAAGTCTAGAGTTTGCAATTGCCTTGGTCACGTTTTTCCCAATTATAATTCATTCACCTGGGAACGAGCTATAAATAGAGAAATAAAAATTTTCCATCCAAAAATTCTTTGGTCTAAAACAACAAACATGCACTGTTCATGTACTGAACTAGTACATAAAATTTAGTTATATTTTGAAAAGAATTAATTTATCGGGGGAGGGGGAGGGGGAGGGATGTACATATAGATATTTCCTCATGAAAATTTGATCAATATGATTCGCTTCTTGTAATTTTTTGTAAAAGTTTTCTTTACTTTTTCCCCCCTGCTAAAAGTTGGGGTTCAGTTCGTTCCGTTCAAATTTTCTTTTTTCTATATTTGAATTTAAATAAATGTCGCTTTCCAACATAAATTTGGACAGCACCGCCTCCCTTGTTGCTACATGCCTTAATAATTGTGAGTTAAAAGAAACAGAGTGAAATTATTTTCTACAGAAGTTATCTCTCTTATCAGAGGGACATTTCACCTTAAAACCATTATTTGCCTGATCATTACTCAACTTACTGTCACTTATGTCAGCAATATACCAAAATACGTGTTCATAACTAGGTCGAGTGTACGCTAAATTAATTAGTTCAAATCATTTAAAAAAAAAAGATAATAAGATATAAAGCTTAAATGGTCAGGAGATGTTCCTTTTGGTTGAAAGGCAGTAATAGCAACCATTGGTAACCTGGTACCCCTCAGCTACTGCCGAATCTCACAGGTTCTACATAAGCATTGATATTTTTGATTACTAGATCACAACTTCACAGTCCCCTATAGATATATAGAAACAGAAAAGAATCTGTTCAGATGGCTCAAAACAAAAACTAAACAAGTCAGGCACAACATCAATACCCAACACAACCCCTTTATTTAACTAATAGCCGTATTTAACTAATATGACTTAATTTTCAAATAGCTTCATTTAGATTTTATATACACTAGTACTGTCATAGAAAGAGAAACTTAGTACATTGCAGTATTTCAACAGTGAACACATTTTAGAACGATTTTTTAAGGTATAGTGAACCATCTCAAAAGTATATATATAAAAGACAGCAATAAATGACAATTTAGGTATTTAAAATAAATTTGATATTTAGAACCCTGCAAGGGAATATATAAGCTTTGAGGAGTGTCTGACAGTTAGGCAAATTATAACTGAGATATAAATATGAAATGTGCTTCAGCTGTGCTTCGGACAAACTTAAAGTTCAAAATGCGGAATGCATTGTTACAAAACTCGTGAGTTGTAAGGCGCCACAGTAGTATAAGAAACAAGTCAATTTTCTTAAAGTCCGTATAATTCTGCGAGTGGTTCTACATTGAAACAGTTCGCAATGAAGTTCCATCAGTTTTCACAAATTACTGCGGTAGCTTAACACACTGTACTGGTACACAAGGAGATGTTGAAACACGTCGGCAGAAGATTTAATGCACATGATACAAGTTTACCATAAGATTGACGTGAATTTTCGATCATATGAACAAACAATTCTCGTTAATCATATTTTAGCATTTTTATTCTGAACAACTCTGAATAAAAAGTCTTTATCAGGATGAATCACAGCGTGTGCCCAGTCCACTACAAATTTCAGTTCCGGTGTCTCATGCGCATGCTCAAACCTAAACTGGTACAGCATCATGGCTATTGCAAGTCTCAGTTCTAGCCAAGCCAGATGTTGTCCGATGCAGACGCGCGAGCCTGCGCCGAAGGGGATGTACATATTACCAGAGGTTTTGCTGTTGTTCAGGAACCGGAAGGGAAGAAAGTCTCGCGCTCTGTCCCAGAGCCGAGTGCTGCGATGAATTCCCCACGTAAATATGATGACATCTGCCTGTTAAAACAATCACAATATATTAAATGCAAGCCAATTGAATATACTGGTCAATGGTCGTCTTTCTTTTATGAATTATTTAAATTTATACAATATCATTTAGCTTATACCTGCCTTGAAATACCAGAATCCAAGTGATGTTAATCACGTTTTACCCTAGTTAATACTCTTGGATTTGATTTTGATTGTCTAAATAATGACTATCACGTGACCGTCAACAATACAGCGGTTATTTAGCGATTTAGTAGGTTTCATCTCATCTCCTTTCTTTCAAAGAACGAAATATTTAAGTAGAATTGAACAAAACGCAATAACAATTTAAAATAAATATTGTAGCAGGACGGCAGTTCTGTTCACAAATAACAGAACTCAGTTGGTGTTTGATTAATACCTCATCGATAAACAATTATTCAGAATCCTACATATCATGTAAAAAGTCAATCTACACCAAATACAATTTAGAGTTATTTCACTAAATATTTGATAAAAATATATTTAATAACTTTCAACAGTACTGAACAATAATGACAATAAGAAACACCCTATCACAGTAAATCTTTACTTATCACAGAATATCTTTACTTATCACTGATTTCACTCGGCAAAACATGCTGTAGTTTACTCACGTGTTGATCCAGATGAATATCACCGAGGGTAACCGGTTCGTAGTTTTGTCGACTGATGAATGGCGCGATCGGGTACAATCGGAGCACCTCGGACATGAAGCTCTCTATCTTAGGCAGCGGGGTGGTGGAATCCGCCATTACCGACTCAAGAAGCTCTTCCGCTTCCTGTCTCAACTCGTCCTGCATAGTTGATAAATTGCAGAGTCTTTGATAGTTGTCAATGTCAATTAAGTTGACAATGTACATTCATATATATAATCAAGAAATCAGAACAATCGATATCTTTAAAGTTGTTTCAATCGATTATGAAGCATGTCCTGATATTGACCAGCTTAACTTTTTGACGGGTGGATAATTGACCTACACCTGAACTAATTGACCCAGATGTAGACAGTTTACATGAAACTATTGATTTTAATTTGGATAGTTTACTTTTACGTTACAGTAATGTTCCTTTAGGGATTTCACAACACTGTACGTGAACGTATTTACATATCTACCCGTGATACATGTACGTTCAACTGTAGTGAAAGTATTTACTTCGCTAGCCGTGAAGGTTCAACTGTAGTGAAAATATTTACTTAGTAGCCGTGATGGTTCAACTGTAGTGAAAGTATTCACATGTACTTAGCTAGCCGTGAAGGTTAATCTGTAGTGAAAGTATTCACATGTACTTAGCTAGCCGTGAAGGTTAATCTGTAGTGGAGGTATTGACATGTACTAAGCTAGCCGTTCAACTGTAGTGACAGTATTTAAATGTACTTAGCTAGCCGTGAAGGTTCAACTGTAGTGGAAGTATTGACTTAGCTAGCCGTGAAATGTTTAACGTTTTACCTAGCTAGTGGTGAAAGGTTCAGCGGTACGTGAAAGTATTGACTTTTGGGAAATTGACATTTCACAAAATTAATATTCTTTTAATGGTTTAAAATTAAATGTGTGTGAAAGCGTTGACTGGTGAATGGTTAAACTTTACGTGAAGTGAATAGCTGGTTGAATGGCCGGCTTACATGTAAATGTTTACCTGTAAGTGCGGATATTTGACCAGTAGATACAGAACAACAGGTATTGTAGAGGCTGTTGTCTCAGTCCCCGCCATCAGAAACAGCTTCATGTTGTCCTTAGCCTGACAAAGCAAGTCAGTCTGATACATCTCAACTAATACAGGTTAGCGACATTTAATCGTTTATGTTGTTTTAGCTTCTAAGGCTACAAAACCTAGACGTGCTCACTTTAAGTCTCTTTCTTAAATTACCCAGCGGATAACTTTTATAAAAGTGAACTTGAAATTACAAATGAGCTCATCGTAGTTATATGGCTTTAACAAGTCTGTTCCTTCAAGAAATCGTCTCAAATATCACAACTATCAAATATTGGTAAAATTAATATCGTTCAAAACAATTCCATATTTATGGTTACAATTATTACGTTGCTTGCATATTTCATTGTCATATTCATATGCTTTAAGTTTTATAGTTTGATTAATGTCAAACATTTTTAAGGAGTACGTACCTCATTAAATCCGCATGCATCGTGCAGAGACTTGACCAATCGTTTGCCTTGGATTGTGTCGTCATCAATATTCAAAGCCTCTTCCAATACGGCATGCGTGATGTCATCGAATTTAGCGTTTGCTTCCCGAAATTCTTCGCCATCTGACGTTATTTCTCCCAAAGCATAACATCTGTGTAAAATAGTTGTCATCGCCTGAATCATTTCCTCCTGTTTTTTTTCCAAACCGTGAAAATCCAACTCCAGTAAAACATGTCCGACAATGTCCAAGGCCATCCGAAGAGACCATTCTGTGACGTTGACTACGCCGTTTGTTTCTTCTCGGAATTTTTCACACATTTTCTGTATGTCGCCCATCATTATGGCTGAGCGCTCTTCAATAGAGGTCCTTCTAAACAGCGAAGCAATGGCCCTTCTGGTTTCGGGACTTTTCTGAGAGGACCCTAGGAACGTGTTCTTAAGAGGGGAATTTTCCAAATAATGTTCTGCCCCTTTCTCCAATTTATAAATAGCATGCTGAGCAAGTCGAGGATTGAATATGTAAATTTTACTCTCAAACTTAAAAAGTCCGTAATAAAAATAGTACTCGGAGAGGAACTCCAGCTTCATGAGTTTATCACCTCCGAACCCCAGGGTCAGCAGTGCCACGAGCCATCTCCCGGGCTCAGGAATTCTGTTCTTTGCAACTGGAATCTAAACAAGCAAAGAAATGCATTTCCTGCAATATTAATATTGTCTACTTCATTTCCTAATGTTTATTTGTATCTTTTCGTAAACGCCAGTTAAGGGAATGTATTTTCTCAATTTTTCTTAAAATCTAACAAAAAACAAGAACTCTCATAAAATTATAAGGATATGCTAACCAGGCACGTTGCATCGTATTTAAAAGGGTGCAAACATACCCAAATATCTCATATCTTATTCACTAACTTCATCAATCCTTTTAATCCTTATCTGGGGGGGGGGGGGGGGGGGAGGGGAGGCACAGTTATTGCCTGGTATCTAAAATTGTATCTATCTGTTAATGCTAGTCTCCACTCAGCATTTCTTTGTGTAAAGTAATGTACGTGTATTTTCTCTAAGTATGACATCTTGTGTAAAAAAAAAATCAAAAATTTCATTGATTTTCTGGTTATTTTGTTGACCAGAATCTCCACAATATATATTTCCCCTTTTTTCATAACATTTTTTCAGCCGATTTCAATATCTTTTTCAGTTCTTTTGAAATATATTGTTATGTTGAAGCATAAAGAAGTTAAAGATCAAATCATCCAAACATACAGAAAAGGACACATTACTTTGCTAATGCAATATTTTTAACGCGATATTTATTCAGTATAATTTTGGAATTCCAGTCCGATAATGATAATTGCATATCTTTAATGCAATTCATACAGAATATCAATCTAGTAGGGACCCATCTTAAGTAAATAATAAATAAACATAATTTTTTATCACTTTTTAAACAAGTTGGGAGAGGAGGGACAGTTCGTTCAAAGCTAATTTAATTTCTCTAGATGTAAATTTAAGAAAAAAAGATAATTACCCCAAAAAATTGGATTAAGGTGGGGGTTGGGGGTTAGGCGTGGGGGTGGGTGGGGAAGCACACAATGTCCCTTGTTGCAACGTGCCTGCCAATGCCCCACTTAATAGAATTTCGCACAAAGATTTTTCGTTAGACTAATTGTGATAGTTTGACTTCGTTTTATTTTTAGCATTATTTAGTTATTCATTCATTTCTTCCATCTTTCACTCTTTGCGCTGCACTAGTACTAACAAGTGTGTGTATAAACTTAAACACCCCCTATTCTAAACAATGGTATAGCCCGCTTAGTTTGTTTATTACCGTGGTTTGGATTATTCCATTTGAAGATAGGTAGTTTTATATTTATGGTTTGTGATTGGTCAGTATTGGTCACTACTGCAACCTAGACTTCTAACAAGACAGGTGTGTTTTTGAAACTCAGACTGAGACAAAGCATACAGACTTAGACCTGTAAGTAATTCTTTAAATAAATACAATTCTAAACTTTTATAGCCCAGGTTAAAGATTAAAATTAAGTAATAAATAAAGTTAATAAATAAGTATGAGTGTGTAGAGTGAATGTTTGAATACAGTACAATGTAAATATCGTTGAGCAGTATATGTCATATATTTGTGTAGACAAAATCTTAAATATTGTATAAAATAGGTCAAGTTGTCATAATGAGCCTGGTCCGCTGATTGATAGATACGTACATGCAGTGTCGTGCACTCAGTTCCATAAATTGGTAACTATTTGTTGAAATTCATTATTGTAAATAGTTTTAATATAATCTATATATTAGAGTAATGTTTCTAATAGTTGGAAATGTAATATATCATAAAAATTCATATTTATCGTGTATTGCGATTAAATGTAAAGATATATGATTGACCTATAAGTAAATGTATGTTATACATGTTTGTGACGTCTATAACGTTTGTATTGTTATAGTGGTGTGCTTATACGTTTTATGTATTGTTTTAGGGTGAAACGATCGATTCAAACGATTAACACAACGTATCAGATTATATATTAATTTCGAACCCTACAATCGTCTTGGTGTTTTGATTTATTCTCCCAAGAACGGTTACATAATTAACGAATTGAATGCATGTATTCTACATATATTCTCTCTAAAATTATCCAGTATCTATATATTAAGCAATGGATTATTCACAAATAATTAGCAACGCGAACATCACCTTAAAATTCAACCATGCACAGGCATGTCAACACATACAAGTAGTGTTATGCAATATTTTACGATCAGTGTGGCAACTTTATCGATCTTTTTCATCTGCAATACTCGACTTTCTCAATCAACCATAAACATGCTTACCAATTGAAATATCCACTTTACAATGCACAGAAGAACTTTGGTGGCGTTTGAAGAGGCCATTTCATTTGAGAGCGTGCCGAAGTTTTTTTTTTTTACGGTCCACCGCTCATATCAGTACTATAGTGTCTGCTGGTCAAAAATCCCCTTGGGTAACCGGCCATTGTTTATCTCTGTTATCACTCCGACCTGTCTTATCACACTGTCCACTGTGTCCACTCAGTAGGTCACAATCGCTTGATAAGAAGTACTCTCTGATAAAATTCACACACACCTTCGATAGAACTTCACACCTGAAAATGGCATCGGATCCAGCTCTCGTGTCTACGATTGCGGTCACAACGTATGATGGAATTTTTAAAAACATGTATGACGAGAAAATCAGGGACATGTTTACGGATATTCGTGTCAGTATTTCGAAGGGGAATTGGATAAAAGCGGATGACATTCTAAAGCAAGCTCTGAAAGAGTCAGAAAAAACTCCAGGGGACAAGAAAACACTGACAATACTAGCAGACGAAATAAGGCGGTATCATGCGCAAAGGATTGACCCAGGGACGATCCAGAAGACAGAGGCATCCTGGGACGAAATCCGTCGGAGGCCCATATCTCGGATTGACGTCAGCCATTTTGAGCTACCGCAAGGTGTGTTTTACCTTAATGTCGCCGTGTCTGGCTCTCCGAATCCGATTCAGATACTAGGCAGGAAGGTCCTGTCCGACTTCTGGATACAAAACAAGATACCCGAGTTCTATTGCAGCTTCATCTCGGCCGACATGTTTCTGGGGCTCTTCATGGATCAGAGGATTACAGAGAACAAAACTGTCGTGCATTTCTTTCCTTTCGACCAGGCCGAGAAACTATACCTAATGAACCAAGTGATGAACAATTCTTTTGGGCTTCCGGAGTTGGTATTTCCTTATCCGCTGTTGAGGCAGACGACACACGAGGAACTCTGTTCCCCACCGCAAGGCTGGGAAATTGACGACGCCTTTGACGTCATGCTTGGGTGTGGAGAGGAGAGAATACGAGAATACACCATTAAGTTCATTGAGTCCGTCAAAATCAGGAACGCGAGGCTCTACGATCCAGCTTGCTCCACCGGAGTCTTCCTGTCTACGCTTAAAAAAGCATTCCCCGACAGCTACACCATTGGGCAGGACCTTAGCAAGCAAATGGCCAACATTTCCCGCGAAAGAGTTGATGAGGTGCATTGTGGGAATGCAATGGAACCCAAAATAGAACCAGGATCGGCCGATTTCTGTTTTGTTCGGTTCCTAAATTCGGAGGTTGTAAAATCCACTGAGGCCGAGACACTGCTAACGGCGCTCCTCCCAACTGTGAAGAAGGGAGGGTTCATGGTCATATTCGGCCACACTCCCGTGCTTGTTTCCTCGGCTAATTATAGAGCAATTAGAGACTTTGAGGTTGTTCAGTGCATTGCAAATGCTGTAGACAATTCGGGAATTTTTCAATATTATGTTCTAAAAAGAATGTGAACGTTGAAGACATTTAGTTTCATGTTTCAATTGAATAGTTAATCAAAGTATTATAAAATAATTATGTGAAAAGTTTACTAATAATTGATTAAAAACAACAAAGAATGCTTTGTGTTCTGAATGTAACTTACAAAGAAATCAGTTGAATTTGGACTGGTTCGAGCTGTACAGTTATTAAAGGTAACGTGTCATACATTCCTCTCCAAAAAGATTAGGCAATGTGAAAGGTTACATAATGAAATCCACCTGTTGACTCTTCTGGGCTCTGAATTTCTCGTGTAAAAACTTTTGTCCCTACGTTGCATTGTCTTCCCCCAACCATATTTAGTCATCCTTAAATGTTACTTTATGTTTGTTATTTGTAAATAATCACCCTATCGTCTCCTTTTGCATTATACGCTACTCACTGAAAACGACTGAATATTAGATGTAAACAAAGAGGCATAGCGCACTTAAGATACGATTGCACCTACAATTAGCGCTTTTGCAAACAGCATACAATTTCAATATCATACAATATTTTATAATTAGTTAAATCATATTTAAAGAAACGTAAACTACTCAAATATTCTATTATCTTGCACGACATCAGTGGCGTAGTGCCCTTTACGCAAAAACGCAAATGAATACACAGAATTTTGCAAAGCATAAGTCCTAAGACTTTCCTTTTGATTGCACGTAAACACATCGAATTGCCATTGCTTAGGCTAAATGGAATAATCTGCATATTTAAGTACCTTATTTTCATCGTTAACCTTGCAGTTACTACAATATATTTTGTCTTTGTTGGGTGGTTAAACCCTTGAGTGATGGGTGTCCTCGTTCCCGGGAGCTCTCGCAATTTCAAGCAATTTGATAATGAAATCTAAAAATCTAAATCTAAATCTAAAAAAACACTTTTCTAGTCCAAACGCGTGTTTTAAATCCTTATAAGCTTTGAATTTAGGGGGTAGGGGAGTAGGGGGTAAGTAGGGGGTTGCACCCCTACGCTACCCCTCATATCTGTAAATTATTTCATTAAGACCTGAACATTTACAATATATATGGAAATTTGTTTGAATCAGTATATGGACGAACTATACCGCAATGACTTTCATGTTATTTGCTGCAATAAAATTATTAAAATGAGATGACCAACCTTTAACTCCTTTTCAGTTTATATGTTCATTGTAAAATCTGGAAACAATAAATTTTGAGTGTGTGCCTGCCTGTTTGTCCGTAGTTGTATTCTGTCTATACTTAATTTAAAGTCGGCGGATGATTCAAATTTGAACAATGTCGCAATAATAAACTTGATCAAAAGTTTGTCATTTAAGGTTCGTATGTTTTGTTTTTGAAAAATAGAGCTGTTTCAAAACGCCTTATATCAAAAGTCATATGCAGTTGGTTTCCGCTGGGGCAGCCGGTTTTCATATACATGTACACATTCTTTTATAATTCAACATTTCCCTTACACATACAGTATGTAAAATTGTAACATTTTGAGACATATCTCATCATCGAAAAACCTGAAAATCAAAAAGCTAAAACCTAAAATCCAGGAGCTTCCGGGGGATTCGCCCCCTGCACTCCCTGTCGATTTTGAATACACTAAAAATATCCTAACTACGCCACTGAACATCATTTAAATCTTCGGATTTTGTTAAGGATAAAAAAGAAAAATAGTTATATTGTTATACAGTATGCAATCAAAAGCTTGATATTTGAGTATTTGAACCATATTAAACCAAATATAAATCCGATTAAGATTGTTTTACAGATATTGCAGTGTACTGTTACATTTAATTCGTTTTCGTTTAATGTGGTGGTCGTACTGAAATTTAGAGAAATATTTCAAATGATTTTAATACATTTATGTATATACTATTATATATATAGCCTCATACTACATGTAGTATACTGAAAGACTTTCTATAAGTGTATTGTATGCTTGGTCTATAAAGGGGCATGGTCACGATTTTGGTCAAGTTCTATTTTTCTGTTTTTATTATTATTTACAATGCTTTAGGAATGCATTTCTAATGATTAAATGAAATAAATTTGAGAGTCGGTCGTAGAAGCAAGATACAGGACTCACCATTCTTCGTCATGTAAACAGGGCTCGTGCCCTGTTTTTGTTTACATAGGTTCAATATACCAGTAAAAATCTTTTTCAAGCTGATTTATATCTTCTTATTCATTTCAAACATCAATAAACAGTTCCTAACCTTTAACGCATTTATTTTAGGTCTAAATCTGAAATTTTCACTTCAACATTCAAAATGTAAACAAAAGCTTTGTTTACATTGCAAAGAATTGTAAGCTCTGTAACTCGCTTAAAACTCAACGAATGACACTCAAATTTTGGTTAGCTATCAAAAGTGCCTTACTGAAGCATTGTAAAACATTAAAATCGGAAAAATAATTCTTGACCAAAATCGTGACCATGCCCCTTAATGGTAACGAGTAGGTCGTTTTGATTTTGCGGTCAACTGTGTTTTATGCATAGAAACACCCTTTCAGCCGAGAGTGTATACGTGTACATAACAACAAATTCTGTTTAGACGAGTGAGCTATATAGTATTTGTTTAAGCAATTTATTGGACTAAAAAGGTCTTATTCCAAAATTCTCACCAATTTAATGTATGTTCCCTCGTCGTTTTTTGTGGCGATATTGTTTTCAAGGAATTATTATATAAATAACTTAATAAAAATTAAAAGTACGAATATTTGTCACAGTAAATATATTGCATTAAGACAAGTCTATTTTTATAGGTTGGTATCCATTAAAAAAAACTTTTTGTACGTATCCATATTATGTTAGAATGATTATTACTCTTAGTTAGTTTACGCTGTATATTTTGCGCCGCTTTGACCTCCAAATTCAATATTCCGTCGTAGTCAAATTGTTATGGCTTAGTAGATATACTTATACTATCTCCGTACTCAAACTCTAACACAAGTGAAACTTGCGCAAAGGTTTGTCACAATAAGAAGCAAGATGAGTATAATATAGTTTGATTTATTTTATAATCGAGTTTAGGTCTACAGACACTTTGTAAACTTGTAGAAGTTATTTTTTTTATCGCCGAGTTTATGTCTGCGCCGGGTATCCCAACCATCGACTACTTTATATACCGTCAAAAACTAAACACTTAATATTTTTTAATATTATTTAATTAGATAGATTATTTCAACGATATATACGATTATTTAACATGTTTTCTAAAATGACATTGAGCGGGACATGTCCGACTCATGATCAAATTAATAAATTTTACTGCCCGACACCATATTAATTATGACTTGTGTTTGTAAACTTAAATTTCCCAAAATTGTTCCTCATAGAGCACTGTTTTTACACTATGTTTTCATTCAATAAACTTCATTATATCGTTTGAAATTGTTTTCCTAGTACATATATTCTTCTCTAGAATGAATATAGCTTTGCAAACATTTTTGTTATTTTAAAATCTTACCAAATTCCTCTTCAAATATTCCCTCCTTGAAACAATCGAAAGGTCATGTGATGCAGAGACCGGAAACTTTATATCGGGCAAAGAAAGATATGTAACGGAATATTTTGTATCTGAAAACAAAATTTCAACAAGAAAGGGGAAAAATTCGGCATGAAAGGTGTCCGACTTCAGATCGCGTCCATCTTTTGATCACTTTACCCTATATGTTGGGGTTTATACAATATTTCTATGCCAAATTTAACTAATATTCGTCACTTAGAGAGGAAAATAGATGGGTTGTCTCAATAATTTCCGAACAACCCATGTATATATATATATTTAATTTTGTATAACTGTCTGAAGAGCCGACATGGCTGAAAGCGCTAACAGTAAAAAATTATTTAAATTGGACTGTCGCATTCTGTTTTATTTATTTAAGTAATTTTTGCTGTACCAAGGCTTTATTTATCTACATATATATACACATATACATATTTCATAAAGTTCGTCCTTAACAAAAAGTATTTTCGGATGGAGTCACACTATAGATATATAAGTAAAAAATAATAACATGCATGCAGCGTGTCAACTGTTCATCCTTTAATTTGTTACAGAATCATGAATCCGATTGGTTAAGAATGACAACCCATAATTATGCATATGTATATTAGTGACGTCTTCAGAAAGGTAATGTAACAAGACGTTTAGAAAACTTTCATATTGTCTGGGAGATGGAGGATGGGGCCCTGCTGGAGCTCTTGCTCTTTCCCGCCCTGTATATATCATACAGTAGAAATTAAAACTCGTGCCAGTATTCGAAATATGATTGATATATAATAGTTCAATCAAACAATATCAAATGCTGTTTTTGTAAATCATACGGGAATGGCTGATGCTAAATTTGAATTTCATAAAGATATCCAGTATATATTTCAAACAAACAACTGATTTCAGTGGGATATTACATTTTTTCCCATTAACCATATACGAATCGTATGGAAAAACCCGTGAATTAGAAGCTACACTGTATGTTCATATATGTAGATGAAAACACTGCTAAAATCATGTCTTTCATTGTTAAACCAACTAAGAATAATAATCATTCTAACATAATATGGATACGTACAACAAGTTTTTTTTAATGGATACCAACCTATAAAAATAGACTTGTCTTAATGCAATATATTTACTGTGATAAATATTCATAATTTTATTTTTTATTAAGTTATTTATATAATAATTCCTTGAAAACAATATCGCCACAAAAAACGACGAGGGAATAAGGTAAGCCTAGTGCCAAAACAGTTTGACAATGAGGACCGAAACTTCTAGAGACCGAATTAAGTTGGGGCCTAAATATACAAGCGGGTCACAAGGTACTCTACTGGACGCCTGCTTGGAGACGCCAAATTTCATTGAGGTTTGTTTGTTGTCCTTTTTGATTTTGATCAATGTGTAAAGTACGATAAGAACTTTTATAAGCTACAGGCATTCTTGAATAAGAATTACCCTCATATTAAAGAATTAGAATAATAAGTTTGGGAAAGTTCAGTGTTGATAGGTGTGATCAGAGACATAAATAACAGAGATTGGCAACTCCGCCATTAGCGCTTATATCTCTGGTGTGATAGGCGTAATTCGGACTTTTAAGATAAACAGGCACGTAGCATCGTTTTTTAAAGTGGGGGCCAGACTCATCCTAAACATCTTGAAAAGTAAAAGTAATAAAGAAAGGGGGGCAACTTCCCAAAATCGTTAAATCCTTATCCTTGTACAGTGAAGTCGCCAATTCCGGGTCTGAATAATTTCTGACATATAACTGAATGCATGTGCAATATTTTTCATCCATTAACGCCCTCCCACAACTTTTACATCAACCATGCTGCAGCGTTAATAATAAAGGTAGCATGTCAAAGTAGTGGGAAAATCTCCATCTTGAAAGCACTTGATTTCTAATTTCGTTTCTCGGTGGGTCTGTAAATGTTGATTTTCTAATATCGTTTAATGATCAAAGACAGAAAGGCCTATAGTTCGTGATCAATGTATTTATTAAATTTTTTCTGCTTCAGTTTAAACGAAGTGACATGAAACACACACGAGTGACCCATAATTGGAGACGACCCGGAATTGGCGACTTCACTGTATAACTTCTTATTTTGTAGAAAATGTGTCAACATTTCCCATTATTATCTTATAATGTAAGAAATCTGTTTTCGTCAGGTTGGGACCAATCGCCCAAATGGGATATGATAGCCCGTTTGTATAATATCCTAAATGGGATATAAATTTCAAGTGCAAAAATATATTTTTTTTAATTTTGCTAAAAATATGGTAAATCCACATTAAAATAGATGAAATGTAACAACTTTTTATGGTAAACAACTTTTTCTGTAACCGTACTGTTACAGAGAGGTTCTTAAGTATATCCCAAACTTCTTGGGGATCAATCTTACAAACTATAGACTTTTAGGATAACTTTGGTATACATTAATGTGGATTTATATAAAAATTACCAAATCAAAAAATTTCATTTTTTGCACTTTAAATTTATATCCCATTTGGGCTATTATATCCCGAACGGGCTATTATATCCCATTTGGGCGATTGGTCCCAACCTGTTCGTTACTGTGAACTTTTACATGTGAAAAACGATAATGTATCAATGAAGATATCTTGAAAATTTTCCTTTTTATCGATTTCAATTGCACTTCTTTCACAGATATGTCTGTATTTTTATTCAAAAATCGTCCAAATGATCTGCATAAATATCTTAGAACAGGTCAAGTGTAGGATAAATCAATCTAGTTCATATCCAAATTGCAGAATGTAAAAGAATAAATGAAAAGGTTGGACCTATTTTTGGTTGTGTATTGAAACCTGGAGGGGTAGAGGAGCCGTTTCAGATAATCTGGACATTTTTCACATTAATGGATGAACATAGTTTGAGCACAAAGGTATTTAATATGATTATCAAAATATCAAGCAAAAAGTGGTGGAAGCAAAAACTTGGGACAGGGTATAGGTAATGTCAAACTTGTTACACTTGACCTCTATGGAGTAGATGAACCTTGTGAAGACTTCAAGATCACAAGGTCAAGGGTCAGGTTTTTCTGAGCATTAAAATAATTATCTGTCACAGTATATTGGAACCTTTTTGCTCAATACATGGTGGAACAGTTGCCTGTTTTCAATGTTACATTATTGGGGCATATATGATCAATATGATTTTGCTTTTAAAAAATCGCTCATTAATTTTTATTTTCCCCTTTTATTTGTAGGTGTACCAGTTATGAAAGATAAGTTCACATTAGAATCCAATCAGAGTTTCTGATTTGACATCAGTACAAGAATATTGTCAACAGAAATCATTGTTTGCAAGGTTTGTCTGCATTATAGCATACATGTAAATATTCTACATCACTTGTTCAACATGCTCAATGTACATGCAGTCATTTGAAAAAAAAAAAAAAATTTCATCGTAAAAAAAATTAATATACAAGTATTACATGGAAAGTTTCATGCAAGAATTTCATTGAAATATGTATACGGACCTGGGTTAGACTTAATAGACTCAGACAACAGAAGAAATAAATTCTTAAATAAAAAATTAAAACAGTGTGTCTCTTGTAACCATTCATTTTTATATGATATGAAGTTTCATTGTACTTGTTTATTTCATATGTTTTTGATTAAAAAAAAAAAGAAAAAACTCTGATTTAAATTCTTAAAGATAAGATTGTGAATACATGTATTTAGAAAAAATAACAAAAATGAATTGTTAATGATTATTTTGTAACGATTGTTATTAATAATGCACATGTATTTCAGAGTGTGAACTTGACAATGGACCCACGAAACACTGCCCAAGATGTGGTGCGTTGTGATGTGTGTGATACTCCTGTCCCCCCACTACACTGTGACTTCTGTCAGACCAATCTCTGCAAAACTTGTGTTGGGGAACATATGTTGGACCTATCCAAAAAACATCAGGTGGTACTGTTTCAAGACCGAGGATCCACTCCAAATTATCCTAATTGCTCAGAACATGTTAAAGAGCAGTGTAGACATTACTGTGAACAATGTGACATTTCAGTTTGTGTTTATTGTACAGCCACTGGTGATCACCAAAGTCATAACTTGGTAGACATTTTCAGCATCATAAAAAGAAAAAATAAAGAATTACAAGAAGATATAAAAGAATTAGAAAAATCCCTCTCTCCTAAATATCAAGAGATTGTAAACAACATTACAGTTCAGAAAGCTGATCTGAAAAATAACTCTCAGAAATTGACAACAGAAATAGACAAACATGGAGAAGTCTGGCACAGAGAAATAGACACCATTATACAGAAACTAAAATCTGATCTTGATGAAATGGACGCCAAACACCTGGCTGTCTTAAACAAACAGGAAGATGAAATCACATGCACCATTTCTGAAATCACACAGAGCATCACTGATCTGAAGAAGTTACTGGACTCCAATGATGTCAGCCATGTCTCTGTCTACAAATCCAGAAATGCTGAATTCAGAAGATTGCCTCCTAAACTCACAGTGTCTCTAACAAACTTCACCCCTCAGAAAATTAACCCAGAAAAACTTTACCAACAATTTGGTTCCCTGTCAGCATTCTCCATTACAACAGAGGAACATGGCTACACCATGGAAACCTCAGAAGCTGGATCCTCTCCTCTCAAACCACTGCTTGATGAGCCACGGATCATCTCCACCATACAGACACAGTGTGAATACTTAAAAAGTGTTAATTGTCACAGTGATGAAGAAATCTGGACGTGTAGTTATAATAAGATGATGAGTCTCTACAACCTGCAGGGGGAACTAGTGAAGTCAGTCCAAACCAAGTCAGGGAACGATCCACAGGACATAGCAGTGACAAGGAGTGGGGATCTAGTTTATACTGATGACACAGATAGAACTGTGAACATAGTGAAGAATACACAGATACAGACAGTGATCAGACTACAGGGGTGGAGACCGTGGGGTGTCTGTAGTACCTCCTCTGGTGACCTCCTGGTTGTCATGTTCAGTGATGATGATAAACAAACAAAAGTTGTGTGTTACTCTGGCTCCACAGAGAAACAAAGTATTCAGTACGACGACAAAGGACAACCTCTCTATTCATCTGGTGGCACTAAATACATCAGTGAGAACAGGAACCTAGATATCTGTGTGTCAGACTATGACGCCCATGCAGTAGTGGTGGTCAATCAGGCCGGGAAACTCCGGTTTACCTACACTGGTCCTCCCTCTACTACCAAGGGATCATTCTATCCAAACGGCATCACAACAGACAGCCAGGGTCGGATCCTGACAGCAGACCCTCACAACTACTGTATCCACATCCTGGATCAGGACGGACAGTTCCTCCGCTACATTGACAACTGTCATTTACAATATCCATGTGGTTTATGTGTGGACACCAGAGACAACCTCTTTGTGGCTGAGTGGGGCACAGGTAAAGTGAAGAAAATACAATATCTGATGTAAACACACTGTGTGTGTGTATTATATGTAAACAAACTGTGTGAGTGTATTATATGTAAACAAACTGTGTGTATGTATTACATGTAAACAAACTGTGTGTGTGTATTATATGTAAACAAACTGTGTGTGTGTATTATATGTAATCAAACTGTTTGTGTGTGTATTATATGTAAACAAACTGTGTGTGTGTATTATATGTAAACAAATTGTGTGTGTATTATATGAAAATAAACTGTGTGTATTTTGAATATGTAAACAAACTGTGTGTGATTTATATGAAAACAAACAGTGTGTATGTATCTATGCAAGTATATAAAATTATAGACCACGTTTTTTGTGTTTTAATATTGGTAAATTGGAATTGAAGTGACTTTTGTTTTGAATTAGCTGCATGTCTGATAAATTTGGGATGAACGACCTGGCCCTAGGGTCCTGAAGTAATCCTAGACCTAAGTCTAAACTTAAACACTGTCTTGTTCTCTTGTGATTAAATACATTGAATAAATGAAATGCTTTTAAAATGTTTCTCAGTATTACCTTGATAGCTACAAATTTTAAGCGTAATTTTATGATATACTATGATTCTGTGAATGATGGAATTTGGATTAAAGTCTAATAATGCTTCATGATCCCAAGGCCAGGCAAGTACAGTTCCTTGATTTGTATATCATTAGACAAATCCAGAAGGAACCTCTTTGTTCACCTTAGTCATGCATTCAGTTTGCGTGCTGTATACCCAGTAGTAGAGAAGATCAAAAACTAAATATTAAATAAAGGTCTAAATGATCAGATAAGACGAACAATTGAGATTATTTATCTTATATATAGATGGTACATGTCTAATACAGTTGTAAGCAGTTGACGTCTCTGGAAACTTGGTCTGGCCTCTTTAAAGTGTCCGATACAACACCGGCGCGGCACTAATGCAGATGCAAGATCATATTATAAGGAAAGTTTTGAAATGTTGCAAGTAAACCCTTATCACTGTTTTCTTGTAAAAGAATTTCCGATTCTTTGAAGCATTTAAACAATAAAATCTTTTTTCTTTGGGGGGGGGGGGGGGTGGGTGGGTTCATGCAAGGTAGTAATATAAACAAACTTGAGTCAGGCACGTAGCATCGTTTTTGAAAGTGGGGTGTGGGGGGGGGGGGGGGGGCAGACTCAGTCAAAATGATGACAAGCAAAAAAAATAAAAAATAAAAAAATCTTAATCCGTAGAGAGAGAGAGAGAGAGAAAGAGAGAAAGAGCGTAGTGTACCCATAACTTTATTTCACTGTTCATTTCTTATTTTTACTTCTTTATTCACTTTTTATATGTAAATTGAAAAAAACAGTTTGCTGCGGCAAAAAGTGCCCCCCCCCCCCCCTTGCCCCCGATGCTACGTGCCTGGGATCGAGTGGCACACCTTTCCTCTTTTTATATACAATTGAGAGGGTGTTTTACATTAACATGATTAATCGTTTATTTTCTGCTAATTGTTAAGTATTTGAAATGTTATGTACATGACTTTGAGGGAATTTCTATAAAGAAAAGTCAACTACCCAGGGGATTTAAATTGGGGGGGGGGGGGGGGGGTACTGGGTCTTGTCCTCAAGCACATGTGATCTAACCTTATACAACTTTTCGTTCTTCGCCGAGTTATAATGGAAGGATGGGTGTGGAGACTTTCATCTTTCTGTAAGGGTTCAAGCGAAAGTAAATTCACATGTTGTATTCAGTTTTCATATTTGTTTTAAACGAATAAGGAATTAAATAAAACGATGTAGGGGTTTTATAGTAAGATCAATAAATGATATCCTCCTCTCCCTCCCTGAATCTACGCATGATGACTTGTTTGCAGTTTTAGCTATACCCCAGAAATCCGAAACTTCTATCACTTATATCTCAAAAAGGATAAATATTTCGAAAAGCAATAAAGAGAACAAGATGGTTAGAATGATATTCTGAACAACATTCAGCCATATAAATTTCAATAAACGGTCCCGATAAGGAGATAAGGGGTCGGCCCCTAAAACGTTTTTCCCATATATCTCAAGAACGGTAACATATTTCTAAACACTTGACGTTAGCATTATTTCTGTTTATAGCGAACGAAGCTCGCTAGCGAACTAGAGTGTCTATTCAACACATTTGGTCTAAATATTCAACTTTAAAAAATTACTTCCGATTCAATTTTAAACTCAGGTCAAAACTATTTGTTACACCGATCAAATTCATTCTTGACCAAAACTCCTAAGATATTTAATAAAGTATTTCTCTTTCAGCCTCTTTGTGTGCTTTTTGTAAGAAGGATGAGACATGTAAAGCCAGCTCTAGATCTTTTGTAAATACATTTGCGCGCGTAGAGATTTTGTGGTGAGTTGTATTAGTGTTGATGGCGTCCACTGAAAGTTGTTTATTCTTGATCCCGAGCTCAGTTAATGTGATGAAACACAAAGGGAAGGAGGGCCGGGACGGACACATGTAGGTAACCTCTTATTTCCACTGACCTTGAATTGAGACCAACATTGTGATCAACACACCATGTAGAGTACTTACCTAGTTTTGCTTTACACACTTTGCCTGTGCTTTTTCTTCCAGCATGACGTAAAAGTTCCCTTTCTGTATGAGAGAGTCCTTTAGTTTTAATTTGGAGTCTGTAGAAGGAAGACTGTTTGTTGGAAGTGTGGTAGAGTGTTATTTTCAATTTGTTTTTATTGAAATAATTAAATATCAAATATAACTATTTATTTCGGCTTTCTATAATTCGCGTATTTGAATTTCCGCGATGTTTTGAATATCCGTTTATATGATTAATAAAAGAATACAACAACATTTGGTTTTATATTTTACTTAAATATGTCCTAAGGCAATTATGTAAATTGGTCAGTGGTGTTCTATAGTCTTGGCTTTTCATTGGTTAGAGATTTCCCGCGGTATGTTGGCCTTTGTAGTATGTTTTGGCGTGTAGATCGATTTATATAGTCAAGAGGGACGGTCGACATTATGGTCTCTTAGTCATTTACCTTTTTGTACATATACATCAAATTGCCTGACGATAGTTTGACGATACTGATGAGTACACTTACAATATCGACTGTAAGTTGACTTTAATTTCTTCTTTTCTAATAACTTTTATTTCTGACTTTTATCTCATTTTCAAGTGTAATATACTGAGTTCAAATATGTAAATGATAAATCAATATTAATGCCTATTTGAATTAAATTCATGAAATATCGCAAAAGTGTATATTATCAAGTTCGTATATATTATTATTAATAGGTCTATTGTATATGCTTGCCCGCTTGTAATTATTGGGCCAAACCAAGTGTACGAACCCTGATCCATAATCAGGTACACATGTATATGTATTTTATTTATTATCTATAAATGTGTTTGTAAATTATTTATTAAATCCGTAATGTTCTCAGGTGCGCATGTATTAAATATTACGATGTAAGGGAAACAACTCTTACAATAATTGTCAAAATACTCGGTATATCACTTAATGTTTTAAAGAAGTCAATTTATATGTAAATCTATAATATTGTATTCATATGAAATATGTCATAATTATGCTCATTATTGTTATTGATATTTACAGGGTTTCAAATATAAACCAGCATTTATACATTATTAAATATTCGAATCCAAGACGCAGGAGTTTGTCTTTACTACAAGAAACCACTGCTACAGAAGGACTCTGGGTTCAAATCCACCAACTTCTCTTTCCCCCGAGATAAATTCTTTTCCCCCAATGGAATTGGATTTCTGATTATCAATTTGCATACCTAATTAACAAAACACAGCAAAAACAAAATTATTATATACAGAATTTAGAACATAACCCACTTTTTCATCGAATCAGCAACGATTATGGATGTGATTGAATAAAGAGAGCAATTCTTACTGATTACAAATCAATACGTTCTCTTTTATATGACATTTTTTTCTAAATTAATGTCAGACCTATTAAAGTAATCTAGTAATAAGTCTCGGAAGTAAACAGGTTATCAGTTTGATCTTTAATGTAATTATATGTTAAACAATACATGTCTCTCTCTGGTTTCTGGATGAAATGTACTATCGAACATGTATGAATGACATAAAAAAGAATGAAAAATAGCACCTAGCATAACAAGCAATGTACATGTACTCTGTTAAAGTTATGGAGAACAATTCTAATATCAAATTAATGTAATGGAAACATTCTTAGAATTCAAAGAGAATTGCAAGAACCTCTTGGTGTAAGAAAATCCCCTTAAAGAAAAGTATGTCAGAAAATTAATCACTCCTCCCTTCCTTCACAATGAATGGAAAGAGTGTTTAAAGCGGTATATTGAAACTAACTTTGGGCAGTAGATATCGATATCAGACAAGAACTTCCTGGTCATTATCACACATGTACACAGACAAGGGTAGATCCATAGGAAACAATGCTAAGCGCTCTTTATTGAATGACCTTGATCAATTCTATTTCATCTCATATAAAATTGATGATATAAATTATCAACAAAGGAATTCACTGCATTACTTATAACAGCATATTAATGTATCACAGTTTCCTGATCCTGATGAATTTCCCTTCATGAGCTTTTATAAATGATGTTTGATCAAGATTTTATAATTTGTATTATTAAAACATCTAAAAGGCGTATAAATGTTGGTTGATTTATCTAATAAAATCGAATGCCGCCTGCTCGGGGTCACCATATAGTGCATAGACTAAAGAGCTTTGTAGTTTTGTATGTTTGATCAATGTAAAACTTAAAAGATAAGAACTTACGTAAGCTATAGGCAACTTTAAAAATAATAAGGTCCTCTAAAAAATTAAAATGAATGACGTATTGAGGAAAGATTTTATATTTATGGTAAGTTTAATCCTTTGGACTTGATATTTTTTTCTTTCTTAATTTCAAATTCGTTTTTGCAATCCATTTATTGATGAAGCTAATAAATGTCAGCAAACTTATCGTAATTAAGTAATTTTTATATACAAGCCACTGAAACCAAGGGGGATGGGGTGTCTTCTGAGCTCTTCTGTACCAGTTATCGGCTATACAAGACGTCTGTTCCAGGTTACTGTTTTGTGTCACCTTTTGATCAATTTTAACGAGAATAAACATACCTGCCAAATTAAGTAACTCTAGTAGACGAGTTATCGGATAGGACAAATAATCATCGACAATTTAACCGTGAGTCAAGTTTTTTTTAAAAACATATATGTACTAATCGTAATTTTGCTGAACCAATCCTATCTCACGAATAAAATATGTAATTAGATTCTTCTATCAACATAAAAGCTAATGAGATAAATAAGTATATAAACGATAAACTATTCATTAATCAAAAAATGTGTAAATAAAAGATTAGATATTGAATTCATTTTCGGTACTTTTCATGTATAACCTATAACTTGTCCAGTGGTTCGTCTCAAAACTAGATAAGTGATATTTTAAGGGGGATACTTAAAACTGACCTTGCCTTTTATATATTGAGAAATGAGATTAACATGTATATCTACCATTTACGCTTACTGTTAAAAAAGTGTTCACCGGTCACTCTAAGGCGATAAATATGAGTTTAAAAAATTATCAAGTGTTCGCTCACCGTTCATGTTTTTTCATCGTCATTCGGGACACCAAAGTGGAAAGATTTTTTAAAAATGTGAAACTGAAGACGGCAATGTCTTCGTAGGGGAGGCAGGAATATCACTCGTCATTTTGTTAAGCAATGCTTTATAAAAGTCAGAAAGGGGACCTACGTTCTACATGTTTTTCATCATTTTGATACCTCATGATTACAGAAATGAGACTTATACTTATAACCCGTAGATATTAATGTTCTTTCTTCTATGTGAGCTATCCACAGATAAAACCCAGTTTAGCAGAACGTATGCCTTTAAAATAATACCTCTCAAAAGAGTCGCTATCTGTACGTTTTAATTATTAACAAACACAGAGCATGCTATCTGATAAAAAAATGATATAAGTATTATTTACATATCAAAGATTGTGGGATTATTTGCTACAATATTATTATAACTATTATCAAACATAAAAAGACAAGGTAAAGTATAAAGCCGATAGTTACCGATAAACACTAAGGACTGAAACCTTTAAAGGCTGAATCTAACAGGCCTAATCAGCAGGTCACAAGACTGTGCGTTTGTACCGCCTGCTAAGGTTCGCAATATAGGCCTATTGCATAGACAGGAAAAGGTATGTTTGTAGTTTTTTTTGTATGTGTTAGTTTTTGTATCAGAAATTTCTTGAGAAGTACATGTAACAAAGATTTAATTTTGTAACACAGAACGTATAAAATATGTTTCAAACTATCAAATCTAAAAAATATGCGTTATGAATAAATTATAATTAAAAGAAAAGTATATTGAAATTTCATAAAATTGCTTGATTCATTTTTGTCTTAAAAACCTTCCACACGAAAAAATAGTTTTCCCCAAAACTTGTTTGTTTATTGAATTCAAATGAGTTTTGTTTTATGCATGTTGTATAATAATGAAATAATAATCTTTCTAGACTGATTAGATAGACAAAACCATACTCCTTTTTTGTCATAATGGTCGTGCGCGCAATGAAATCAAAACGTGACGATTGAGATACCGTAAGTAGCACGGCGAATTTTTTCTTTACAAGTTATTAAAACCAAGGGTGTGAGTGTCTTCGGGGATCTACTATTATTGTACTATTGGCTTGAACCAGTTATTGACGAAACCGAGAGCTCGGATATTTAGAACAGTTATTAATTTTTTGCTAATCAATCGTCTGCTACTAATAAAATATTACCTATTAACACCCAAGTTTATGTAGTTAATAATTGTGTTAGCTGTACGTTTACATCTTTAATTTTCGACTGTATGGTCGATGCCGTAATTGTGTCAAAATAGAATACTACTGCATCGCATCCGGTATTGGAATTTGAAATAATATTCAGATCAATTCTCTGTAAATATCAAAATTCGGTGGCCACGCATACTCACCGATTTCCTTCATATTTCGTATTTGATACCCTTTGGTAAATAAAGAATAAAACAATCAGGTAAAAATACATTGTGCTGTTTCAAATTATAGAAAATTATTCATGGGCAAATTCATAGTTAAAAAGTACCATGGTAACTAAACAGCACTTTAAATATAGCATTTTTTTTCCATTTAATTCAAACATAAATAGTTTAAAATGGAAAAAAAATGAACCTGTTGTTTAACTTTAGCAACAAAGATAATATACATGAAAATTAAAATCTGTTGCTATGGTAACAACAACTAGAATCACAAAAATCTGTATATTTTGAGGCACTTTTAAATAATTTTCCTCATACCTGTAACATGATACTTCAAAGTAAATTATTTGCAATGACCAAACATGTTCTCAACTTTCATATTATATCATTTGAAGCTGCATTTCAGCAAAATAAATGGCCGTTGCTATGACGTTTTGAACAATTAAGAATTTCTGAATGATTTTCTTAAGATTAAATATTTCCTAAGCAACGACTATTTTACGTTGCTCAATAATGCTTGAATATATTTGATATAAAAGTTTTGGCTTGTTTCCCATAAATAGCAACAAAGAATTGTTCTAAATTGTATTTAAAACAAGCATTTTCGCTTTACAGAATCACAATGATTTTCTTTTTTCTTGTTTTTAACCTTGTTACCATAGCAACTAGTGTAATTTTTTTATCTGACATGTATATTTTAAATACAGCTATAAATCTATGAATCTGGTTCAATGATAACTTCTATGGTATTTTAAAAAATACGAAAAATCTTGTTTTGAAGATAATTTTCGGTTTCCATGGAAACATTCTTTAGATGTTAATTTGTCCACCAATGTTTTTCTATAATTTGAAAATTGACCATATAGTTAATTCAAAATTTTATATTTCATAACTTAGATAAGCTGCAATTACTTTCTCTATTGCTTTAAATTTGCTAAGATTTGCTTTTTTCTAGCTTCGGTCTATGTTACAATGGCAACGTATCCCTTAGCAACACATTTATGTCATCTCTAGCAATTTATTACGTCAATATGTATCATTGTATGCAATATAAAGAAAATTGGTGACTATGTGTGCCGGGACTCCTATACAATACGCGCAACGTTATTTTTTACAGTCCTATCCAATCGTATCGTGTATCAATCCTATCGTATCGTGCGTGTATACTGTTCTGTCGTGCGTTAATCCTATCCTATCGTGCGTTGATCCTATCAGGTTTATCGTTCAATTTTAACAGTTTTTCCGTTTATCCTATCGTGTTCATCGTTTCGTGCCTTTTCATAAGCAAGTAAATTTATTTCAAAGTTACAAGTCATTCAGTGTGACATATAAGAAAATTTACCGAACAAGAAATATAAAATCCTATCCAGTATTTTATCATGATACTAATTTCTTAGTTCTTTAGATCAAAATTAACCAATATTACATGTTAATCATATCTGCAAGCACTGGAAATGAAAAAAATTATGTAAACTATCGAAGTTCTTAGGAAACAAGGTAACATATTTACCTGTATATCGAATATATTAAATCGTACTCGGAGTGTATACCTGTGTAAACATTAACTTGTATGTAATATAATTCGTTTTTATGCATCATATTTTTACAGAAAAAAAGTATCTATGATATAATTTATATCTAATTAAAACAAGAGTTGAACCCGCTTTTTTCCGTGTGATATTTGATCTCGGGCTGATATGTTCTCGGCGATCGGCTAGGGTGTGCGGTAATGAAAACAATGTTAACAAATTTTATGCGGAATGTGTATCTGCGTAAATATTTATTTAACTTGTTTGTAATATAATTCGTTTTTAATGCACCATTTTCTTATACAGAAAGAAATGTATTTATGATAGATTTTATATTTATTTAGAACAAGAGTTGTATTTTTATTGAACCCGCTATTTTCCGTGCGATTTGAATCTTCCCGGCGATCGGCTAGGGTGTGCAGTAATGAAAACAGTGTTTACAATACAGATAATTTATTGATCATTTAAGCTCATAATTTTTGCTAAAAAAATTAAACTGTGCGTTTTTATACATTTTATAAAGGATGCAGCGATGATTAACAATTCGGCAATTGTTTTAATAACAAGAAATTCCACGTAAATCTTGATTCGTACGTGTTCTTTCTCAAATTCTGTCATTATCAGGTTAATCGTGAAGATCTTTTATCGCGATTATACATTTATCATGAACATCGTTTATCCTTTCCTATCGTGTATCAATCCTATCGTATCGTGCGTGTATACTGTTCCATCGTGCGTTAATCCTATCCTATCGTGCGTGAATCATATCATATCGTTTATCTTGTAAAAAATAACGTTGCGGGTACTGTATGACGTGGTGATAACGAACAGTGCTCAAATTCAAAAGTCCATAGGAAAATTACAAAACAGGAGCAGAGCAAACACGGACCTCTTAAACAAAAAAATAGAGGTAGGATCAGGTGCCATGGAGAAGTGGGCATCCTCTGCTGACCGGTCACACCCCCTGTGTGCTCTTTGCTATACAATTTTTACATAGAATTGATCTTAATTTCTATAAAGAGAAAAATAAAAAAGGTACGCATCTAGACGTTTTCGATGCAGTTGTAACGCATTTTTACGCACAATTATGTGTTGAAAATATGTACAATACTCCATTAAAATATTTGATCAATACAATATCATATTCATGCAGCTCCGTATCTAGAAATTCTTGATAAGCATCTTATAAATATTTATGAAATTTTCAAAACGAGGCTCAGCTAGGCAATCTGGATGTAAACAAACATGATATCCTCCAAGTGCACAAACGATCTGTCTCATTCAAAAACTTATTTTGTAATATATATCCAATATAAAAATGTGAATTGAAATCGTTTTATATTGAATTCATTTAAGCATTTTTAATGTGTAGCTGATTACTTGTCCAATGCTTCATTACAAAATTACGAATTAGTGATGTTCATAAAGATTATAATAGAAAAAACTGGCCTTGCCTGGTCCTAAAGACATTTCACGATAATTTCGGGGGGGGGGGGGGTTGATAAGTTTTTACGAATGTTTAGTATGAAGATAATCCATAAACGAAGATAAACAAATGACATAACGTCATTTTTCATTTGGTTATATCAATTTGTCATGTTTGAGAGCAGTAACGTAGTTACCCTGACGGGGCCTTTTGGCCTTGCATGGTCTTGATATTGGCTTGGCCAAACCTTTGGCCTAAAAGTGGCTTGACCCTAACTTTTGGCCTGGCCTAAAAAGTTGACCGGGTCTCAATTTGGACCTCAGACCACAAAACACAAAGGCCTTAAAGTAGGCTCGAGACTTTGTGGTTCTTAGAGGCACTAAAACTTAAAATGGTGATCAATGTTTTGATTACTGTGGAATCATCATTGTTCGTGGGGGACTAGTGTTCGTGGCTTTCGTGGACAACCCTTGCCCACGAATTTACATCCTTACAAACCTAAATACAATGATTCTTTAATATTTATCAAAATTTTCCCGACTACACTATCAACGATATTACGTCCCCACGAACCAGGAAAATTTTGGCTACCCACGAACATTGACCCCCACGAATAAAAATGATTCCACAGTATTAAACTTGACAGAAAGAAAAGCAAGAAGGTTTCAATTAAAGGTTTTCATCGCGCATGCTTTTGCACATTCTTTAAAAATACCGTGTATTTACACCTTTTAAAAATTTAGTTGCTTTGATAAGACTTATTGATTTGAACGAACTCAACAAAACCAGAATAAGGCGGTATGCGACACCTCCATATTGTGACGAACTTACTATCGAGATACACAATAAAATCAACTACAATTTTATGATGTTTTTTTCCCGAAATTGTTACCTAACAGCGAAGCGCAATGGGCAAAAGCGTTAACTACGAATCTGTAAGTCACGAGTTCGAATCTCGCTAGGGCTTTTATAATTTTTACCTCTCCAAAACCTTTTGAAACATATTTTGTGGTCAAATGTTGCAAAATTTGAAATACTTAACATGTGAAAGAATTTTGATTATAATTTACTTTAATTTTCACATTAATATTGACAGGTGTCTCATACCACCTTTAAGTTATTTGGATTTTTTCAAGAATTATTTTTTTCGTCCGTCGGTTGGTGAGCGATGCCATTGTGCTTTTATCACGTTATGATAAAATGAAGAATTGTAGGAGAACTTTGTAAGGTGGAACAATGTGCTACATATAAACATGTATGACTATTGTAGCATTTTTAAAATCTCCTTTGAAGTTCGGAAAATTGCTATTTCCTACATCTTTTTATAGTAAATGTTTTTGTACTTTGAGATGTCCCCTGGAAAGAATCTGACGATTGAATTTCATGAAAAGTCTGGAACACTGAAGTTGGTGTATATTACACACGATAAAATGATTAAAAATAAACGAGTTTTTCGATTGTAGTTTTTAGGCAAAGCACCAATTCGGCCTCCTCAATTATTTTTCAAATTTGATTTTAAAAATGATTAAAAAATATACGAAGAAAACAGCTTAAATTATAATCTAGATCAGGTACAATGCCAATAGCTGACATGAGAATTATGTCTGCTCTCATTGAGCATGAATACCTCTGATTAAGTCGACATAGGGCCTTGCACTTACTACTGAAGAAAACTAGTAGACACAATTTTCTCTGTTTTCCAAAATTTTCTAAATGCAGTTTTTAGCTCACCTGAGCTAAAAGCTCAAGTGAGCTTTTCTGATCTCTTTTTGTCCGGCGTCCGTCTGTCTGTACGTCCATCTGTCTGTCCGTAAACTTTTTACATTTTCGACTTCTTCTCCAGAACCACTGAACCGATTTCAACCAAAATTAGCACAAAGCATCCTTAGGTAAAGGGGATTCAAATTTGTTAAAATGAAGGGCCGCACCCTCTTTCAAGGGGAGATAATTAAAAATTCATTGAAAATTTGTTGGTGTTTTCAAAAATCTCCTTCTCAAAAACCATTTAGCCAGAAAAGCTGAAACTTGTGTGGAAGTATCCTCAGGTAGTGTAGATTCAAGTTTGTTCAAATCATGAGCCCTGGGGGTTAGGTGGGGCCACAATGGGGGATCAAATTTTTACATAGGAATATATAGAGTAAACCTTTTAAAATCTTCTTCTTTGAAAATGATCAGCCAGAAAAGCTGTAACTTATATGGAAATCTTAAGGTAGTGTAGATTCAAGTTTGTTCAATTCATGATCCCCAGGAATAGGGTGGGGCCACAATAGGGGGTTGAATTTTTACATAGGAATATATTGAGTAAATCTTAAAAAATCTTCTTCTCTGAAACTGATCAGCCAGAAAAGCTGTAACTTATGTGGTAGCATCCTCAGGTAGTGTAGATTCAAGTTTGTTCAAATCATGATCCCCGGGGGTAGGGTGGGGCCACAATGGGGGAGGGTTGAATTTTTACATAGGTATATATAGAGTAAATCTTCTTCTCTGAAACTGATCAGCCAGAAAAGCTGTAACTTGTGTGGAAGCATCCTCCGGTAGTGTTGATTCAAGTTTGTTCAAATTATGATCCTCAATGGTAGGGTGGGCCCACAATGGGGTCGAATCTTTACATAGATATATATAGAGTAAATCTTTTAAAATCTTCTCTGAAACTGATCAGCGAATAAAGCTGTAACTTATGTGAAAGCATCCTCGGGTAGTGTAGATTCAAGTTTGTTCAAATCATGATCCCTGGGGGTAGAGTTGGGCCACATTGGGGGGGGGGGTCCAATTCTACGAAGGAAAACATTTAAATTATCCACAAAAACTCAAATATTATTATATATGGTTATACTTATATGCATGCATTTTGAATTATTGTTCATTCTTTAAAATTGTTTTGACTCTGGCCCCTGGACAATTCTTTGGCCTCACAAGGGGTTCAAAGTTTGATGTAGGTTTAAAATCCATCTATAAACAGTTGTTTAACTCTGATCATTTTCTCGAGAACTGCAGTGCTCAATATATAATATGACTGTAAAATCATCCTTTTACAAAAGGGGTCAATGATAAACATAAGAATATGCAGGGGAATATTTTATATACAGGATCTATTATACGATATTGTTCAGATTTTTGTATATGACTCCATAAAGCTGATTTTATTATGTCCTCTATCATTGCTCAGGTGAGCGATGTGGCCCGTGGGCCTCTTGTTTCTGAAATTATAACCCTTTTGTATTTCACACAATCTTCAATATTGATGGAAAAAAAATTTCAAGCACCACAATAACAAAAACATTGTTTTAATTGAATATCTAAAGATTGGGCAACATTTCCGGGAAAAAAAAATCAACCTGTTAATTTGTAATATTCAATCCAAATTCCTATGTTTAACGTTACCATCCGGATGTATGTGTTTTAATTTTGATGATTGTCGAGCAAACTGTTCAGAAGATATTGGTGGAAAAACTTTTTGTTAACTAGCATACATTGTGTGATTTAGTAGGCACATTCGTTGAAATAAAGGGATGTTTAAAAAAGCGATGACAATTTGGTCAATTAAGTTCATTTGGGTTCAATTAGGTTTTACCTGACCTCGCAGATGTGCTTCCGGCCACTGAAAAATAGTACCATTGTCAACTGACTTGGTACACCAGTGGTCCATTATTTATTTATATTTATTTATTATTAAACTGCAGGACAACCCATACGTCCTGTACGGGGCATGTCTTGTGTACTTCATCATGTCCTCACTCCACTATGTAAGTGAAGTTGAGATATGTAGTAAGTATTGAGGCCGGATCGTATCGAGATGGATACTATTATATATAATAATACAGTCACCACTACAGGTTAACAGTGTAAGTTAACCGCTTTTAATTATTTATATACAAACAAACAGTTAAATGTATGCCATGGCAATGTATGTAATGTATACGCCAATAAACTACTACTACTACATTTTCTTTCTATTTTTGATTTTGATTTTGTGAACAAAACATGTTATTAGTACCCAGAAGTACAATTACGGTGAAACGTCTCTTACAGTCAGTCTGTACATATTTTACAACCGTTTACGTCCGTTGGTGTGTTCTTAGTACTTGTTATTAAGTCCCTATATTTTCATTCTGCTTAAAAAATCAGTCAAAAGGCTGATAAACTTAAGCTTTTGACCCCTTTCCCTCGTATAGTATTTGTTTAAGCAATTTATTGGACTAAAAAGGTCTTATTCCAAAATTCTCACCAATTTAATGTATATTCCCTCGTCGTTTTTTGTGGCGATGTTGTTTTCAAGGAAATATTATATAAATAACTTAATAAAAATTAAAAGTATGAATATTTGTCACAGTAAATATATTGCATTAAGACAAGTCTATTTTTATAGGTTGGTATCCATTAAAAAAAACTTTTTGTACGTCTCCATATTATGTTAGAATGATTATTATTCTTAGTTGGTTTACGCCGTATATTTAGCGCCGCTTTGACCTCAAAATTCAATATTCCGTCGTAGTCAAATTGTTATGGCTTAGTAGATATACTTATACTATCTCCGTACTCAAACTCTAACACAAGTGAAACTTGCGCAAAGGTTAGTCACAATAAGAAGCAAGATGAGTATAATATAGTTTGATTTATTTTATAATCGAGTTTAGGTCTACAGACACTTTGTAAACTTGTAGAAGTTATTTTTTTTATCGCCGAGTTTATATCTGCGCCGATTACTTTATATACCGTCAAAAACTAAACACTTAATATTTTTTTGATAAAACTTTGTTTAATTAGATAAATTATTTCAACGATATATACGATTATTTAACATGTTTTCTAAAATGACATTGAGCGGGACATGTCCGACTCATGATCAAATTAATAAATTTTACTGTCCGACACCATATTAATTATGACTTGTGTTTGTAAACTTAAATTTCCCAAAATTGTTCCTCATAGAGCATTGTTTCTACACTATGTTTTCATTCAATAAACTTCATTATATCGTTTGAAATTGTTTTCCTAGTACATATATTCTTCTCTAGAATGAATATAGCATTGCAAACATTTTTGATATTTTAAAATCTTACCAAATTTCTCTTCAAATATTCCCTCCTTGAAACAATCGAAAGGTCATGTGATGCAGAGACCGGAAACTTTATATCGGGCAAAGAAAGATCTGTAACTCCAAACAAATTGGAATATTTTGTATCTGAAAACAAAATTTCAACAAGAAAGGGGAATAATTCGGCATGAAAGTTGTCCGACTTCAGATCGCGTCCATCTTTTGATCACTTTACCCTATATGTTGGGGTTTATACAATATGTCTATGCCAAATTTAAGTAATATTCGTCACTTAGAGAGGAAAATATATGGGTTGTCTCAATAATTTCCGAACAACCCATGTATATATATATTTAATTTTGTATAACTGTCTGAAGAGCCGACATGGCTGAAAGCGCTAACAGTAAACAATTTATTTAAATTGGACTGTCGCATTCTGTTTTATTTATTTAAGTATTTTTTGCTGTACCAAGGCTTTATTTATCTACATATAAATACACATATACATATTTCATAAAGTTCGTTCTTAACAAAAAGTATTTTCGGATGGAGTCACTCTATAGATATATAAGTAAAAAATGATAACATGCATGCAGCGTGTCAACTGTTCATCCTTTAATTTGTTACAGAACCATGAATCCGATTGGTTAAGAATGACAACCCATAATTATGCATATGTATATTAGTGACGTCTTCAGAAAGGTAATGTCACAAGACGTTTAGAAAACTTTCATATTGTCTGGGAGATGAAGGATGGGGCCCTGCTGGAGCTCTTGCTCTTTCCCGCCCTGTATATATCATACAGTAGAAATTAAAACTCGTGCCAGTATTCGAAATATGATTGATATATAATAGTTCAATCAAACAATATCAAATGCTTTCTTTGTAAATCATACGGGAATGGCTGATGCTAAATTTGAATTTCATAAAGATATCCGGTATATATTTCAAACAAACAACTGATTTCAGTGAGTTATTACATTTTTTTCCCATTAACCATATACGAATCGTATGGAAAACCCGTGAATTAGAAGCTACACTGTATGTTCATATATGTAGATGAAAACACTGCTAAAATCATGTCTTTAATTGTTAAACCAACTAAGAATAATAATCATTCTAACATAATATGGATACGTACAAAAAGTTTTTTTTAATGGATACCAACCTATAAAAATAGACTTGTCTTAATGCAATATGTTTACTGTGACAAATATTCATACTTTTAATTTTTATTGAGTTATTTATATAATAATTCCTTGAAAACAATATCGCCACAAAAAAGGACGAGGGAATAAGGTAATCCTAGTGCCAAAACAGTTTGACAATGAGGACCGAAACTTCTAGAGACCGAATTGAGTTGGGGCCTCAATATACAAGCGGGTCACAAGGTACTCAACTGGACGCCTGCTTGGAGTCGCAAAATTTCATTGAGGTTTGTTTGTTGTTTTTTTTTTTAATTTTCATCGATGTGTAAAGTACGATAAGAACTTATATAAGCTACAGGTATTCTTGAATAAGAATTACCCTCATATTAAAGAATTATGACGAATAATAAGTTTGGGAAAGTTCAGTGTTGATAGGTGTGATCAGAGACATAAATAACAGAGATTGGCAACTCCGCCATTAGCGTTTATGTCTCTGGTGTGATAGGCGTACTTCGGACTTTTAAGATAAACAGGCACGTAGCATCGTTTTATTAAAGTGGGGGACCAGACTCGTCCTAAACATCTTAAAAAGTAAAAATAAAAAGGGGGGGGGGGGCAACTTCCCAAAATCGTTAAATCCTTATCCTTCTATAACTTCAATTTCACTCTTCTTATTTTGTAGAAAATGTGTCAACATTTCCCATTATAAATCTTTTAACGTAAGAAATCTGTTTTCGTCAGGTTGGGACCAATCGCCCAAATGGGATATGATAGCCCGTTTGTGTGATATCCTAATATAATATCATAAAATCCATGGCACTTTTCAAGTGCAAAAAATTTTTTTTTTTTATTTTGCTAAAAATATGGTAAATCCACATTAAAATAGATGAAATGTAACAACTTTTTATGGTAAACAACTTTTTCTGTAACCATACTATTACGGATATTGATCTTTAAGTATATCCAAAACTTCTTGGGGATCAATCTTACAAACCATAGGCTTTTAGGATAACTTTGATATTCATTAATGTGGATTTATATAAAAATTACCAATTCAAAAAATGTCATTTTTTGCACTTTAAATTTATATCCCATTTGGGCTATTATATCCCAAACGGGCTATTATATCCCATTTGGGCGATTGGTCCCAACCTGTTCGTTACTGTGAACTTTTACATGTGAAAAACGATCATGTATCAATGAAGATATCTTGGAAATTTTCCTTTTTATCGAATTCAATTGCACTTCTTTCACAGATATGTCTGTATTTTTATTCAAAAACCGTCCAAATGATCTGCATAAATATCTTAGAACGGGTCAAGTGTAGGATAAATCAATCTAGAAATATCGAAATTGCAGAATAATCATGTAAAAGAATAAATGAAAAGGTTGGACCTATTTTGGGTTGTGTATTGAAACCTGGAGGGGTAGAGGAGCCGTTTCAGATAATCTGGACATTTTTCACATTAATGGATGAACATAGTTTGAGCACAAAGGTAATCAATATGATTATCAAAATATCAAGCAAAAAGTGGTGGAAGCAAAAACTTGGGACAAGGTATAGTTAATGTCAAACTTGTTACACTTGACCTCTATGGAGTAGATGAACCTTGTGAAGACTTCAAGATCACAAGGTCAAGGGTCAGGTTTTTTTAGAGCATTAAAATAATTATCTGTCACAGTGTCTTGGAACCTTTTTGCTCAATACATGGTGGAACAGTTGCCTGTTTTCAATGTTACATTATTGGGGCATATATGATCAATATGATTTTGCTTTTAAAAAATCGCTCATTAATTTTTATTTTCCCCTTTTATTTGTAGGTGTGCCAGTTATGAAAGATAAGTTCACATTAGAATCCAATCAGAGTTTCTGATTTGACATCAGTACAAGAATATTGTCAACAGAAATCATTGTTTGCAAGGTTTGTCTGCATTATAGCATACATGTAAATATTCTACATCACTTGTTCAACATGCTCAATGTACATGCAGTCATTAGGAAAAAAAAAATTCATCGTAAAAAAAATTAATATACAAGTATTACATGGAAAGTTTCATGCAAGAAATTCATTGAAATATGTATACGGACCTGGGTTAGACTTAATAGACTCAGACAACAGAAGAAATAAATTCTTAAATAAAAAATTAAAACAGTGTGTCTCTTGTAACCATTCATTTTTATATGATATGAAGTTTCATTGTACTTGTTCATTTCATTTCTTGAAAATTTGTTAAAATATATGTTTTTGATTAAAAAAAAGAAAAAACTCTGATTTAAATTCTTAAAGATAATATTGTGAATACATGTATTTAGAAAAAATAACAAAAATGAATTGTTAATGATTATTTTGTAACGATTGTTATTAATAATGCACATGTATTTCAGAGTGTGAACTTGACAATGGACCCACGAAACACTGCCCAAGATGTGGTGCATTGTGATGTGTGTGATACTCCTGTCCCCCCACTACACTGTGACTTCTGTCAGACCAATCTCTGCAAAGCTTGTGTTGGGGACCATATGTTGGACCTATCCAAAAAACATCAGGTGGTACTGTTTCAAGACCGAGGATCCACTCCAAATTATCCTAATTGCTCAGAACATGTTAAAGAGCAGTGTAGACATTACTGTGAACAATGTGACATTTCAGTTTGTGTTTATTGTACAGCCACTGGTGATCACCAAAGTCATAATTTGGTAGACATTTTCAGCATCATAAAAAGAAAAAATAAAGAATTACAAGAAGATATAAAAGAATTAGAAAAATCCCTCTCTCCTAAATATCAAGAGATTGTAAACAACATCACAGTTCAGAAAGCTGATCTAAATAAAAACTCACAGAAATTGACAACAGAAATCAACAAACATGGAGAAGTCTGGCACAGAGAAATAGACACCATTATACAGAAACTGAAATCTGATCTTGATGAAATGGACTCCAAACACCTGGCTGTCTTAAACAAACAGGAAGATGAAATCACACGCACCATTTCTGAAATCACACAGAGCATCACTGATCTGAAGAAGTTACTGGACTCCAATGATGTCAGCCGTGTCTCTGCCTACAAATTCAGGAATGCTGAATTCAGAAGATTGCCTCCTAAACTCACAGTGTCTCTACCAAACTTCACCCCTCAGAAAATTAACCCAGAACAACTTTACCAACAATTTGGTTCCCTGTCAGCATTCTCCATTACAACAGAGGAACATGGTTACACCATGGAAACCTCAGAAGCTGGATCCTCTCCTCTCAAACCACTGCTTGATGAGCCACGGATCATCTCCACCATACAGACACAGTGTAAATATTTACGCAGTGTTACTTGTCACAGTGATGAAGAAATCTGGACGTGTAGTGATTGTAATAAGATAATGAGTCTCTACAACCTGCAGGGGGAACTAGTGAAGTCAGTCCAAACCAAGTCAGGGAACGTTCCACAGGACATAGCAGTGACAAGGAGTGGGGATCTAGTTTATACTGATTACAATAGAACTGTGAACATAGTGAAGAATACACAGATACAGACAGTGATCAGACTACAGGGGTGGAGACCTCGCGGTGTCTGTAGTACCTCCTCTGGTGACCTCCTCGTTGTCATGGTCAGTGATGATGATCAACAAACAAAAGTTGTGTGTTACTCTGGCTCCACAAAGAAACAAAGTATTCAGTACAACGACAAAGGACAACCTCTCTATTCATCTGGTGGTTACTATAAATACATCAGTGAGAACAGAAACCTAGATATCTGTGTGTCAGACCCTGGAGCCCGTGCAGTAATGGTGGTCAATCAGGCCGGGAAACTCCGGTTTACCTACACTGGTCCTCCCTCTACTACCGAGGGATCATTCTATCCACGCTGCATCACAACAGACAGCCAGGGTCGCATCCTGACAGCAGACTATAACAACCACTGTATCCACATCCTGGATCAGGACGGACAGTTCCTCCGCTACATTGACAACTGTCATTTACAGTGTCCATGGGGTTTATGTGTGGACACCAGAGACAACCTCTTTGTGGCTGAGTACAACACAGGTAAAGTGAAGAAAATACAATATCTGATGTAAACAAACTGTGTGTGTATTATATGTAAACAATCTGTGTGTGTGTATTATATGTAAACAAACTGTGTGTGTATTATATGTAAACAAACTGTGTGTGTATTTTATGTAAACAAACTGTATGTATGTATTATATGAAAACAAACTGTGTGTGTGTATTATATGTAAACTGTGTGTATGTATTATATGTAAACAAACTGTGTGTGTATTATATGAAAATAAACTGTGTGTATTATATGTAAACAAACTGTGTGTATGTATTATATGTAAACAAACTGTGTGTGTGTATTATATGTAAACAAACTGTGTGTATTATATGTAAACAAACTGTGTGTATGTATTATATGTAAACAAACTGTGTGTGTATATTATATGTAAACAAACTGTGTGTGTGTATTATATGTAAACAAAGTGTGTGTGTATTATATGAAAACAGACTGTGTGTATTATATGTAAACAAACTGTGTGTATTATATGTAAACAAACTGTGTGTGTGTGTGTATTATATGTAAACAAACTGTGTGTGTGTATTATATGTAAAAAAACCTGTGTGTGTGTATTATATGTAAACAAACTGTGTGTGTATTATATGAAAATAAACTGTGTGTATTATATGTAAACAAACTGTGTGTGTGTATTATATGTATACAAACTGTGTGTGTATTATATGAAAATAAACTGTGTGTATTATATGTTAACAAATTGTGTGTGATTTATATGAAAACAAACAGTGTGTATGTGTCTATGCAAGTATATAAAATTATAGACCACGTTTTTTGTGTTTTAATATTGGTAAATTGGAATTGAAGTGACTTTTGTTTTGAATTAGCTGCAGGTCTGATAAATTTGGGATGGACGACCTGGCCCTAGGGTCCTGAAGTAATCCTAGACTTAAGTCTAAACTTAAACACTGTCCTGTTCTCTTGTGATTAAATACATCGAATAAATGAAATGCTTTTAAAATGTTTCTCAGTATTACCTTGATAGCTACAAATTTTAAGCGTAATTTTATGATATACTATGATTCTGTGAATGATTTGAATTTGGATTAAAGTCTAATAATGCTTCATGATCCCAAGTCCAGGCAAGTACAGTTCCTTGATTTGTATATAATTAGCCAATTTTAGAAGGAACCTCTTTGTTCACCTTAGTCATGCATTCAGTTTGCGTGCTGTATACCCAGTAGTAGAGAAGATCAAAAACTAAATATTAAATAAAGGTCTAAATGATCAGATAAGACGAACAATTGAGATTATTTATCTTATATATAGATGGTACATGTCTAATACAGTTGTAAGCAGTTGACGTCTCTGGAAACTTGGTCTGGCCTCTTTAAAGTGTCCGATACAACACCGGCGCGGCACTAATGCAGATGCAAGATCATATTATAAGGAAAGTTTTGAAATGTTGCAAGTAAACCCTTATCACTGTTTTCTTGTAAAAGAATTTCCGATTCTTTGAAGCATTTAAACAAAATCTTTTTTTTTTTTTTTTTGGGGGGGGGGGGGGTTCATGCAAGGTAGTAATATAAACAAACTGGAGTCAGGCACGTAGCATCGTTTTTGAAAGTGGGGTGTGGGGGGGGGCAGACTCAGTCAAAATGATGACAAGCAATAAAAAAATAAATAAATAAATCTTAATCCGTAGAGAGAGAGAGAGAGAGAGAGAGAGCGTACCCATAACTTTATTTCACTGTTCATTTCTTATTTTTACTTCTTTATGAACTTTTTATACGTAAATTGAAAAAAACAGTTTGCTGCGGCAAAAAGTGCCCCCCCCCCCCCCCTTGCCCCCGATGCTACGTGCCTGGGATCGAGTGGCACACCTTTCCTCTTTTTATATACAATTGAGAGGGTGTTTTACATTAACATGATTAATCGTTTATTTTCTGCTAATTGTTAAGTATTTGAAATGTTATGTACATGACTTTGAGGGAATTTCTATAAAGAAAAGTCAACTACCCAGGGGATTTAAATTGGAGGAGGAGGGGGGGGGGGACGGGGGGGGGGGGGGGACTGGGTCTTGTCCTCAAGCACCTGTGATCTAACCTTATACAACTTTTCGTTCTTCGCCGAGTTATAATGGAAGGATGGGTGTGGAGACTTTCATCTTTCTGTAAGGGTTCAAGCGAAAGTAAATTCACATGTTGTATTCAGTTTTCATATTTGTTTTAAATGAATAAGTAATTAAATAAAACGATGTAGGGGTTTTATAGTAAGATCAATAAATGATATCCTCCTTCCCCTCCCTGAATCTACGCATGATGACTTGTTTGCTGTTTTAGCTATACCCCACAGGCGCCTGGTGTTAACTATAGAGTACGAATCTCGCTGGCGAACTAGAGACTCTATTCAACCCATTTGGTCTAAATATTCAACTTTTAAAAAATACTTCCGATTCAATTTTAAACTCAGGTCAAAACTATTTGTTACACCAATCAAATTCATTCTTGACCAAAACTCCTATGATATTTAATAAAGTATTGCTCTTCCAGCCTCTTTGTGTGCTTTTTGTACAACATATGATCATACTTTGACGTTTTTTTGTGCATTCTTATGAAGTTGTGCTATTAATAGTAACATTGGTGATTTGCCTTCAGCCAGGATTTTACCAAAGTTGATGCGGCTAAAAAATGAATTTAAGGCAAATCAGGAAGATGAATCGGATTTATTCCTTTCGTAGTTCTATATTTACACCAATATTTTTTTAAAAATTAAAACATAGTGAACTATTTAAATAACTAAATCGAGTACAATATTACTTTCCGCTGCAACTCAAACGTACAGTCTGTAGATAATCAACTGTAATATAGTGTTATTTCATGAATAGTCCGCGGAGCTAGGAGTGAAAAATGGTATGTACCATCGCCATAAAGAGTACAAACCTTGCTCTGTAGTAAATACAACTTTATGCGCTGAAAACTACATGAAATTCTCTTCAATTTGTTCAAACTGACCTTGCAGTCTCATTACATTATTATAGGCAAGAAAAGAGTATGTTGGAAGTTAACTCGAAGAATTTGATTGGCTTATTGATAAGTGTGTTAAATGATGTATAATCTTGCAATTCAAAACACTTACGGATATAAATAACTTATCAATACATAATTATATTCTGCTGAAACTTATCCCACAAAAAAGGTAATCTAGTATCTTTCCATAAATGGTCCGTGCAGCCAGGAATGCGTCAGGTCGGTCATCGCTATATATATATATATATATATATATATATATATATATATATATATATATATATATATATATATATTGTACTCTAACAATATATTGGACCTTGCACTCGAGATGTAGCCTAAAGTCTAAACACGGGTGATGAATTTGTCCAAATCTCAGGTCCTTGTTCAAGTTACATATTTGTGCAAAGAAGGATGAGACATGTCGATCATTAGTGTAAAGCCAGCTCTAGATCTTTTGTAAATACATTTGCGCGCGTAGAGATTTTGTGGGGAGTTGTATTAGTGTTGATGGCGTCCACTGAAAGTTGTTTATTCTTGATCCCTAGCTCAGTTAATTTGATGAAACTCTCAAACTGTTCCCTGTTCTTCAAATGCATATTCATCGATATTTCATCTCCTCTTTATTGCTGTCGTAAAATTTGCAAGCTTGGTTTGTTGATGCCAAGTTGTATATAGCTGTTAAACATAAAATGTCCGTGTGTTCGTCTGTGCAGGTCACTGAAAAGTTCTTATTTCCATGCAGTGTCTTTGTTTTACATATGTTTCAGTTTTGATTCACACAAGCTTAGGTAAGAAATTATTACTCATAAAAATAGAAAATAATATCCCAAAGAAATGGGAATTCGACTGTCTGCAATCTTCCAAATCCCCCTCCCTATGAGTTAGTTGACACAGGTTAGTAACCGTTCACTCATAAAATCTTAATTTGGATTCAAGTTGAAAGTTTTGAAATAGCCCGCCTATGAGACCTCCCTCATATGATTATCCTTCAACTCTCGCGAGAGTTACTTCAGTTTATTTGAGGCCAAATTTTAAACAGAAAAAGATCACAAAGGGAAGGAGGCCCGGGGTGGACACAGGTAGGTAACCTCTTATTTCCACTGATCTTGAATAGAGATCAACATTGTGATAACACACCATGTGGAGTACTTGCCTAGTTTTGCTTTACACACTTTGCATGGGCTTTTTCTTCCAGCATGACGTAAAAGTTCCCTTGCTGTATGAGAGAGTCCTTTAGATTTTAATTTGGAGTCTGTAGAAGGAAGACTGTTTGTTGGTAGGACTCTGGGTTCAAATGTACCAACTTCTCTTTTTCCTGAGATAAATTCTTTGTTTCCCCAATGGAATTGGATTTCTGATGATCAATTTGAGAGCAAAGCCGGGGATACCTAATTAACGAAACACAACAATAACAAAATTGTTATATTCAGAATTTAGAACATAACCCACTTTTTCATCCAATCAGCAATCACTAAATATTCTATTAAGTGATATATTTAATCGTTAAGAATTTCTCTAAGTTCACAGCGACGCGTACGTCACATTTAGATTGACAGCTTAGAGAGCCGAAAACAAAAGAGAGGTGATATTTGATTGGCACAAAACTTTTGATCAGCCAATGCAAAAAGTGGGTTATGTTCTAAGTCAGATCATATTAGGTAAAATTAACGCGATTAAGAAGGAGCTCGGTCGCTTCGCTCCCTCCGCCCCTTCTTAATCGCGTAAATTTTTCTTAATATGATCTAACTATTACATATACTGCCGGGTAATGGAATTCAACAAATGAACAAAACGAGTGCTTATTATTACCATTTACTACCTACTTATATTACTGCTTAAAAACGTAACAATACATAACAAATATTTTGCATTATAATGATATGATATGTGAATTTGCATGTAAAAACAAAATCTTATTCTTTCATCATTTTGATGTTTTATCTGCATTCACTGCATCCACACGACAGGAAAAAATCAACCATTTCCCAATACTAACACTTAAAAAGAGTAATACAGGTATATATTGTACTTGCACAAACAAAATGATGATTTATTTATAATCCCTCAAAAAAAAAAAAAATACAGAATTAAAGGTTTTATATTCGTGAGATCCAAAGAAACGATTTCATAATAAAATGAACAAAAATCATATCGATCATCAAGATATCGTCATTGAACAGGTATACATTTATTATAAATCTCCACAAGCCCCCCCCCCCCCCCCCCCCCCACACACACACACAAAGTTCTTACATGTAGCAGTAACAATTTCACACTAATATCGGGAAATTATTAACAACGATCCTCTGAACTTATTTTAATACTGATTTGATCATCGGAAATTATGGATGTGATTGAATAAAGAGAGCAATTCTTTCCTGATTATAAATCAATACGTTCTTTTTTATATGACCTTTTTTCTAAAAATGTCAGACCTATTAAAATTATCAAGTAATAAGACTCGGAAGTAAACAGGTTATCAGTGTGATCTTAAATGTAATTATATGTTAAACAATACATGTCTCTCTGGTTTCTGGATGAAATGTACTATCGAACATGTATGAATGACATAAACAAGAAGCCCATGGGCCACATCGCTCACCTGAGCAACAATAGGCATGATAAAATCAGCTTAATGGAGTCATAATACAAAAATATCTGGAAAAAGTGGTATAATACATGTAGATCCTATATAAATGAAAATCCATCCCCCCATAGTCAAATCACATGTTGAGCATTGCAGTTCTCAAAAAGATCCTAAACAATTGTTTATATATGGGATATAAACCTACATCAAACTCTTAACCCCCTGTGAGGCCCAAGAATCGTCCAGGGGCCAAAGTCTAAACAACTCTAAAGAATCAGCAATATGTAAAAATGCTTGCATATAAAGAAAATGTTTTCCTTTGTACAAATGGATCCCAATGTGGCCCCACCCTACTCCTCAAGATTTTGATTTTAACGAATTTGAATCTACACTATCTGAAGTTGCTTTCACAAAAGTTACGGCTTTTCTAGGCAAATGTTTTTTTAGAAAAAGACTTTAGAATTTTTCTTTATATATATTCCTATGTAAAAATTTGCCCCCCCCCCCCCGTTGTGACCCCATCCTACCCTCGGGGATCATGATTTGAACAAACATGAATCTTCACTACCTGGGGATGCTTCCACACAAGTTTCAGCTTTCCTGACTGATTGGTTTCTGAGAAGAAAATTTTTAAAGATTAACTCTATATATTCCTATGTAAAAATTTGACCCCCTATTGTAGCCCCACCCTACGCCCGGGGTCATGATTTTCACAGCTTTGCAACTTTCCTGGCTGATTGGTTTCTGAGAAGACTTTTAAAGATTTCCTCTACATATTCCTATGTAAAAATTTGACCTCCATTGTGGCCCCCAACCCTACCCCCAAAGGTCATGATTTTCACAACTTTGAGTCTACGCAATCTAAAGATGCTTCCTCATAAATTTCAGCGTTCCATGGCAAATGGTTCTTGAGAAGATTTTCAAAGATTTCCTCTCTATATATATACCTATGTAAAAATTTGACCCACCCATTGTAGACCCACTCTACCCCAGGAGTCATGAGTTTCACAACTTTGAATCTACACTACCTGTGAATGCTTTCACATAAGTTTTAGCTTTCCTGGCCAAATGGTTCTTGAGAAGAAGATTTTTAAAATTTAACTCTATACATTCCCATGAAAAATTCGACCCCCCATTGGGGTCCTACCCTTCTCATGAGGGTCATGATATTTACAAATTTGAATCTACACTACCTGAGGATACTTCCACATAAGTTTCAGCTTTCCTGGCCAAATGGTTTCTGAGAAAAAAGTTTTAAAGATTTACTCAATATATTCATATGCAAAAATTCGACCCCCCCCCCCCCCAATGTGGCCCCACCCTACTCCTCAAGATTTTGATTTTAACGAATTTGAATCTACACTATCTGAAGTTGCTTTCACAAAAGTTACGGCTTTTCTAGGCAAATGTTTTTTTAGAAAAAGACTTTAGAATTTTTCTTTATATATATTCCTATGTAAAAATTTGCCCCCCCCCCCGTTGTGACCCCATCCTACCCTCGGGGATCATGATTTGAACAAACATGAATCTTCACTACCTGGGGATGCTTCCACACAAGTTTCAGCTTTCCTGACTGATTGGTTTCTGAGAAGAAAATTTTTAAAGATTAACTCTATATATTCCTATGTAAAAATTTGACCCCCTATTGTAGCCCCACCCTACGCCCGGGGTCATGATTTTCACAGCTTTGCAACTTTCCTGGCTGATTGGTTTCTGAGAAGACTTTTAAAGATTTCCTCTACATATTCCTATGTAAAAATTTGACCTCCATTGTGGCCCCCAACCCTACCCCCAAAGGTCATGATTTTCACAACTTTGAGTCTACGCAATCTAAAGATGCTTCCTCATAAATTTCAGCGTTCCATGGCAAATGGTTCTTGAGAAGATTTTCAAAGATTTCCTCTCTATATATATACCTATGTAAAAATTTGACCCACCCATTGTAGACCCACTCTACCCCAGGAGTCATGAGTTTCACAACTTTGAATCTACACTACCTGTGAATGCTTTCACATAAGTTTTAGCTTTCCTGGCCAAATGGTTCTTGAGAAGAAGATTTTTAAAATTTAACTCTATACATTCCCATGAAAAATTCGACCCCCCATTGGGGTCCTACCCTTCTCATGAGGGTCATGATATTTACAAATTTGAATCTACACTACCTGAGGATACTTCCACATAAGTTTCAGCTTTCCTGGCCAAATGGTTTCTGAGAAAATGTTTTAAAGATTTACTCAATATATTCATATGCAAAAATTCGACCCCACCCCCACCCCCCAACATTGTGGCCCCACCCTACCCCTGGGGTTCAAGAATTTCACAACTTTGAATCTAATCTACCTGAGGATGCTACCACACAAGTTTCAGCTTTCCTCGCCAAAAGGTTTCTGAGAAGAAGATTATTAAATATTTACTATATATTCCTATGTAAAAATTCGACCCCCATTGTGGCCCCACCCTTTCCCCGGGGGTCATGATTTTTACAACTTTGAATCTACTCTACCTGAGGATACTTCCATACAAGTTTCAGCTTTTCTGGCTGATTTGTTTCTGAGAAGAAGATTTTTTAAAGATTCCCTCTATATATTCCTATGTAAACATTTGACCCTTATTGTGGCCCCATCCTACAACCGGAGGTCATGATTTTCACAACTTTGAATCTAAACGATCTGGGGATGCTTCCACACAAGTTTCAGCTCTCCTGGCCAAATGGTTCTTGAGAAGAAGATTTTCAAAGATTTAACTCTATATATTCCTATGTAAAAATTCGACCCCCAATTGTGACCCCATCCTACCCCCAGGGGTCATGATTTTCACAACTTTGAATTTACACTACCTGAGGTTGCTTTCACATGAGTTTCAGCTTTCATGGCCTAATGGTTCTTGAGAAGACGATTTTTGAAAGTTTCTCAAAAAATGTCAATAATTCCTAATTATCTCCCCTTGTAAAAAGGCTTGGTCCTTAATTTTCACAAATTTGAATCCCCTTTACATAAGGATGCTTTGTGCCAAGTTTAGTTGAAATTGGCCTAGTGGTTCTGGAGAAGATGTTGAAAATGTGTAAAGTTTACAGACGGACAGACAGACAGACGGACAGACGGACGACAGACAAAATGTGATCAGAATAGCTCACTTGAGATTTCTGCTCAATGAGCTAAAAAGAATGAAAAATAGCACCTAGCATAACAAACAATGTACATGTACTTTGTAAAGTTATGGAGAACAATTCTAATATCAAATTAATGTAATGGAAACATTCTTAGAATTCAAAGAGAATTGCAAGAACCTCTTGGTGTAAGAAAATCCCCTTAAAGAAAAGTATGTCGGAAAATTAATCACTCCTCCCCTCCTTCACAATGAATGGAAAGAGTGTTTAAAGCGGTATATTGAAACTAACTTTGGGCAGTAGATATCGATATCAGACATGAACTTCCTGGTCATTATCACACATGTACACAGACAAGGGTAGATCCATAGGAAACAATGCTAAGCGCTCTTTATTGAATGACCTTGATCAATTCTATTTCATCTCATTTAAAATTGATGATCTAAATTATCAACAAAGGAATTCACTGCATTACTTATAACAGCATATTAATGTATCACAGTTTCCTGATCAATGATGAATTTCTCTTCATGAGCTTTTATAAATGATGTTTGATCAAGATTTTATAATTTGTATTAATAAAACATCCAAAAGGCGTATAAATGTTAGCTGATTTGTCTAATAAAATCGAATGCCGCCTGCTCGGGGTCACCATATAGTGCATAGACTAAAGAGCTTTGTAGTTTTGTATATATGATCAATATAAAACTTAAAAGATAAGATCTTACGTAAGCTATAGGCAACTTTAAAAATAATGTCCTCTAAAAAATTAAAATGAATGACGTATTGAGGAAATATTTTATATTTATGATAAGTTTAATCCTTTGGACTTTATATTTTTTTCTTTCTTAATTTCAAATTCGTTTTTGCAATCCATTTATTGATGAAACTAATAAATGTCAGCAAACTTATCGTAAGTAAGTAATTTTTATATAAAAGCCACTGAAAACAAGGGGGGGGGGGAGTCTTCTGAGCTCTTCTCGTTCTATACCAGTTATCGGCTATACAAGAAGTCTGTCCGAGGTTACTGTTTTGTGTCACGAGAATAAATATAACTGCCAAATTAAGTAACTCTAGTAGACGAGTTACCGGATAGGACAAATAATCATTGACAATTTAACCGTGAGTCAAGTTTTTTTTAAAACATATATGTACCAATTTTGCTGAACCAATCCAATCTCACGAATAAAATATGTAATTAGATTCTCCTATCAACATACAAGCTAATGAGATAAATAGGTATATAAACGATAAACTATTCATTAGTCAAAAAATGTGTAAATAAAAGATTAGATATTGAATTCATTTTAGCTACTTTTCATGTATAATCTATAACTTGTCCAGTGGTTCGTCTCAAAACTACGGATAAGTGATGTTTTAAGGGGGATACTTAAAGCTGAACTTGCCTTTTATATATTGAGAAATGAGATTAACGTGTATATCTACCATTTACGCTTACTGTCAAAAAAGTGTTCACCGGTCACTCTAAGCCGATAAATCTGAGTTTAAAAAAATTGTCAAGTGTTCGCTCACCGTTCATGTTTTTTTTCATCGTCATTCGGGACACCAAAGTGGAAAGATTTTTAAAAATGTGAAACTGAAGACGGCAATGTCTTTGTAGAGGAGACAGGAAATTCACTCGTCATTTTGTTAAGCAATGCTTTATAAAAGTCAGAAATGGGACCTACGTTCTACATCAGTTTTTCATCATTTTTATACCCCATGATTAAAAAAATCTATATAAATCTTCGCTTGGTTGGTCTAGACAGTCACGAGACAGAGCAAATAAATTGTTATGTCTCCAAAGTAATAAATATCATATCCAACCCGTTCAAAATCGTAGTGAATTTTCATATGACCCATATAGAAAAGCTCGAGGATTAGCATGCGATGCAGATGTTAAAAAAACAAATGAAAAACTCTATCATTACATAAAATCCATGGATATTTTATTTGTGTTTAAGAGAAAGGATAATGTTTGAATCAAAATTTAGTTATTTTGTTAAAATATTCATAAGCAGTGAGCTTTTTACATATACGACCAGCGGTCAACTGACGAATGTAAAACCCCTTAAGTTATGAACGATTATTATTTTAAACAAGAGTACAACGCAATTCAAATCTTTGTTTCCCTATTTAGGATATACTATTATATTAATCCATCATGGAACTAACATACGTGAAAAAAGTCAAAGAAAAAACTGTTACAAATAAACGTAAATTGGAAAGTAATCAAAAGATATAAACAAGAAGAAAAAAGGAAGTTCTGCACACTTTGGCTGACAATGTTAGAAATCTATTTATTTTGAGCCATGATAGCAAGCTCAGTCATACAAATTTAGTGTCATAACCACTGATCACAAACAAATAACATCTTTCTTGTCGCGTTATTCTAATAATGGTGTAGGCCATATATCCCAAAGTAAAAAGCAATGTAATGTATCCTTATTAAGCTCGGATAATTCTTCGTACAAATGAACATCAAAACAACTAATAAGGATGCCGAAAAAAGTCACTTATATATGGTCAACCCAACACAGCATCCTCAAATTGATTGCTATACTTGATTTATCCGACGAATGTAACACATCATTAGAAGTCCAACGGACAAAACAGATTGCATACAATTGAACAATCACAGTGCATTTCATCGTAGTCCAGTGGTGTCCATTTATAGCTACAGAATTGTAGCTTTTATTGGTTGAAACACCCTCTTGGTTTATTGGTTGAAACACCCTCTTGGTTAATTGGTTGAAACACCCTCTTGGTTTATTGGTTGAAACACCCTCTTGGTTTATTGGTTGAAACACCCTCTTGGTTTATTGGTTGAAACACCCTCTTGGTTTATTGGTTGAAACACCCTCTTGGTTTATTGGTTGAAACACCCTCTTGGTTTATATTCAATATAGCAAAACAAGAGTATATAAATCTCAAATTGTTTGCATTAAATTGAGACACCAGAAATAAGACATACTTATAACCCGTAGATATTAATATTCTTTCTTCTATGTGAGCTATCCACAGATAAAACCCGGTTTAGCAGAACGTATGCCTTTAAACTAATACCTCTCAAAAGAGTCGCTTTCTGATATCACGTGACTCGTGATTATCTTTACGTTTATATTATAAACAAACACAGAGCATGCTATCTGATAAAAAATGATATAAGTATTATTTACATATCAAAGATTGTGGGATTATTTGCTACAATATTATTATAACTATTATCAAACATAAAAAGACAGGGTAAAGTATAAAGCCGATACTGATAAACACTAAGGACCGAAACCTTTAGAGGCTGAATCTAACAGGCCTAATCAGCAGGTCACAAGACTGTGCGTTTGTACCGCCTGCAAAGGTTCGCAATATAGGCCTATTACATAGACAGGAAAAGGTATGTTTGTAGTTTTTTTGTATGTGTTAGTTCTTGTATCAGAAATTTCTTGAGAAGTACATGTAACAAAGATTTAATTTTGTAACACAGAACGTATAAAATATGTTTCAAACTATCAAATGTAAAAAATATGCGTTATGAATAAATTATAATTAAAAGAAAAGAAATTTCATAAAATTGCTTGATTCATTTTTGTCTTAAAAACCTTCCACACGAAAAAATAGTTTTCCCCAAAACTTGTTTGTTTATTGAATTCAAATGAGTTTTGTTTTATGCATGTTGTATAATAATGAAATAATAATCTTTCTAGACTGATTAGATAGACAAAACCATACTCCTTTTTTGTCATAATGGTCATGCGCGCAATGAAATCAAAACGTGACGAGTGAGATACCGTAAGTAGCACGGCGAATTTTTTCTTTACAAATTGTTAAAACCAAGGGTGTGAGTGTCTTCGGAGCTCTGCTATTATTGTACTATCGACTTGAACCAGTTATTGACGAAACCGAGAGTTCGGATATTTAGAACAGTTATCAAATTTTTTGCTAAATCAATCGTCTGCTACTAATAAAATATTGCCTATTAACGCCCAAGTTTATGTGGTTAATAATTAAGCGGGTAAACGATTGTGTTAGCTGTACGTTTACATCTTTAATTTTCGACTGTATGGTCGATGCCGTAATTGTGTCAAAATAGAATACTACTGCATCGCATCCGGTATTGGAATTTGAAATAATATTCAGATCAATTCTCTGTAAATATCAAAATTCGGTGGCCACGCATACTCACCGATTTCCTTCATATTTCGTATTTGATACCCTTTGGTAAATAAAGAATAAAACAATCAGGTTAAAATACATTGTGCTGTTTCAAATTATAGAAAATTATTCATGGGCAAATTCATAGTTAAAAAGTACCATGGTAACTAAACAGCACTTTGAATATAGCATTTTTTTCATTTAATTCAAACATTAATAGTTTTAAATGGAAAAAAATTAACCTGTTGTTTTACTTTAGCAACAAAGATAATATATACGAAAATTGAAATCTGTTGCTATGGTAACAACAACTAAAATCACAAAAGTCTGCCTATTTTGAGGCACTTTTGAATAATTTTTCCTCATACCTGTAACATGATACTTCAAAGTAAATTAATTGCAATGACCAAACATGTTCTCAACTTTCATGTTATATCATTTGATGCTGCATTTCAGCAAAGTAAATGGCCGTTGCTATGACGTTTTGAACAATTAAGAATTTCTGAATGATTTTCTTAAGATCAAATATTTCCTAAGAAACGGCTATTTTACGATGCTCAATAATGCTTGAATATATTTGATATAAAAGTTTGGCTTATTTCCCATAAATAGCAACAAAGAATGGTTCTAAATCGTATTTAAAAAAAGCATTTTCGCTTTACAGAATCACAATGGTTGTCTTCTTTTATTCTTGTTTTTAACCTTGTTACCATAGCAACAAGTGTAATTTTTTTTTATCTGACATGTATAATTTAAATACAGCTATAAATCTATGAATCTGGTTCAATGATAACTTCTATGGTATTTTAAAAAAATACGAAAAATCTTGTTTTGAAAATAATTTTCGGTTTCCATGGAAACATTCTTTAGATGTTAATTTGCGCACCAATGTTTTTCTATCATTTGAAAAATGACCATATAGTTAATTTAAAATTTTATATTTCATAACTTAGATAAGCTGCAATTACTTTCTCTATTGCTTTAAATTTGCTAAGATTTGCTTTTTTCTAGCTTTGGTCTATGTTACCATGGCAGCGTAGCCCTTAGCAACACATTTATGTCATCTAGCAACTTAGTACATCAATATGTATCATTGTATGCAATATAAAGAAAATTGGTGACTATGTGTGCCGGGACTCCTATATGACATGTGGTGATAACGAACAGTGTTTAAATTCAAAAGTCCAAAGGAAAATTACAAAACAAGAGCAGAGCAAACACGGACCTCTTAAAATAAATAGAGGTAGGATCAGGTGCCATGGAGGAGTGGGCATCCTCTGCTGACCGGTCACACCCCGTGTGCTCTTTGCTATACAATTTTTACATAGAATTGATCTTAATTTCTATAAAGAGAAAAATAAAAAAAAAAAAAAGGTACGCATCTAGACGTTTTCGATGCAGTTGTAACGCATTTTTACGCACAATTATGTATTGAAAATATGTACAATACTCCATTAAAATATTTGATCAATACAATATCATATTCATGCAGCTCCATATATAGAAATTCTTGATAAGCATCTTATAAATATTTATGAAATTTTCAAAACGAGGCTCAGCTAGGCAACCTGGATGGAAACAAACATGATATCCTCCAAGTGCACAAACGATCTGTCTCATTCAAAAACTTATTTTGTAACAAATATCCAATATAAAAATGTGAATTGAAATCGTTTTATATTGAATTCATTTAAGTATTTTTAATGTGTAGCTGATTACTTGTCCAATGCTTCATTACAAAATTACGAATTAGTGATGTTCATAAAGATTATTAAAAAAAAAACTGGCCTTGCCTGGTCCTAAAGACATTTCACGATAATTTCGGGGGGGGGGGGGGGGAGGGGGGAGGGATTGATAAGTTTTTACGAATGTTTAGTATGAAGATAATCCATAAACGAAGATAAACAAATGACATAACGTCATTTTTCATTTGGTTATATCAATTTGTCATGTTTGAGAGCAGTAACGTAGTTACCCTGACGGGGCCTTTTGGCCTTGCATGGTCTTGATATTGGCTTGGCCAAACCTTTAGCCTAAAAGCGGCTTGACCCTAACTTTTGGCCTGGCCTAAAAAGTTGGCCTGGTCTCAATTTGGGCCTCAGACTACAAAACACAAAGGCCTTAAAGTAGGCTCGAGACTTTGTGTTTCTTAGAGGCACTAAAAACTTAAAATTGTGATAAATGTTTTGATTACTGTGGAATCATCATTGTTCGTGGGGGACCAGTGTTCGTGGATTTCGTGGGTAACCCTTGCCCACGAATTTACATCCTTACAAACCTAAATACAATCATTTGTTTAATATTTATCAACATTTTCCCGACTACACTATCAACGAAATTACGTCCTTACGAATCAGGAAAATTTTGGCTACCCACGAACATTGACCCCCACGAATAAAAATGTTTCCAAAGTATTAAACTTAACAGAAAGAAAATCAAGAAAGTTTCAATTAAAGGTGATCCACATAGTGTTTTCATCGCGCATTCTTTTGCGCATTCTTTAAAAATACCGTGTATTTACACCTTTTAAAAATTTAGTTGCTTTGATAAGACTTATTGATTTGAACGAAATCAACAAAACCAGAATAAGGCGGTATGCGACACCTCCATATTGTGACGAACTTACTTTCGAGATACACAATAAAATTAACTATAATTTTATGATGTTTATTTCCCGAAATTGTTACCCACCAGCGAAGCGCAATGGACAAGAGCGTTAACTACGAATCTGTATGTCACGAGTTCGAATCTCGCTAGGGCTTTTATAAAAAGCATCCTTAGGTAAAGGGGATTCAAGTTTGTTAAAATGAAGGGCCACACCCTCTTTCAAGGGGAGATAATTAAAAATTCATTGAAAATTTGTTGGTATTTTCAAAAATCCTCTTCTCAAAAACGATTTGGCCAGAAAAGCTGAAACTTGTGTGGAAGCATCGTCAGGTAGTGTAGATTCAAGTTTGTTCAATTCATGATCCCCAGGGATAGTGTGGGGCCACAATGGGGGGTTGAATTTTTACATAGGAATATATAGAGTAAATCTTAAAAAATCTTCTTCTCTGAAACTGATCAGCCAGAAAAGCTCTAACTTATGTGGTAGCATCCTCAGGTAGTGTAGATTCAGTGTGGGGCCACAATGGGGTCGAATCTTTACATAGGAATATATAGAGTAAATCTTTTAAAATCTTCTCTGAAACTGATCAGCCAATAAAGCTGTAATTATGTGGAAGCATCCTCTGATAGTGTAGATTCAAGTTTTTTTCAAATCATGATCCTTGGGGGTAGGGTTGGGCCACATGGGGGGGGGGGGGGGGGGTCCAATTCTACGAAGGAAAACATTTAAATTATCCACAAAAACTCAAATGTTATTATATATGGTTATACTTTTATGCATGCATTTTGAATTATTGTTCATTCTTTAAAATTGTTTTGACTCTGGCCCCTGGACAATTCTTTGGCCTCACAAGGGGTTCAAAGTTTGATGTAGGTTTATAATCTATATATAAACAGTTGTTTAACTCTGATCATTTTCTAGAGAACTGCAGTGCTCAATATGTAATAAGGCTGTAAAATCATCCTTTTACAAAAGGGGTCAATGATAAACATAAGAATATGCAGGGGAATGTTTTATATACAGGATCTATTATACGACATTGTTCAGATATTTTGTATATGACTCCATAAAGCTGATTTTATTATGTTCTCTATCATTGCTCAGGTGAACGATCCCCATGGGCCTCTTGTTTCTGAAATTATAAACCTTTTGCATTTCACACAATCTTTAATATTGATGGAAAAAAATTTCAAGCACCACAATAACAGAAACATTGTTTTAATTGAATATCTAAAGATTGGGCAACATTTCCGGAAAAAAAATCAACCTGTTAATTTGTAATATTCAATCCAAATTCCTATGTTTAACGTTACCATCCGGATGTATGTGTTTAAATTTTGATGATTGTCGAGCAAACTGTTCAGAAGATATTGGTGGAAAAACTTTTTGTTAACCAGCATACATTATGTGACAACAGATGCACATATTTTAAAAACACCTCTTGCACATTCTGAAAACGTTTGCAAATACTCCACAGACGAAACCTTCATTGTACATGCTATTGAGTATTTTAAACAATGAGTAATGTTTCCATATTTGAAGCTGTAAAAATGAAACGTTCGCTCCGGGTGGAAATATATAATGATACCATTATGTCCCTGATTATTAATGTCTTAACAAGGCATTCATGAGACAATTCGTTTAAAAATAACTTTTGAATACGGTTAATAAACCACAAGCTATGTAAAAGTTTCCAGTTTTCTTGATTTAGTAAGCACATTCGTTGAAATAAAGGGATGTTTCAAAAAGCAATGACACTTGTTGTCTTTGGCTGTCACTATAACATATAGTACATTTTATCATAATAACATCTCGATAGTACGTTTAATCAACCTAGTGAACATTCAAATTACAGAATTATCACAAAAAAGATCAAATCTAAAATAAAAATTGAGAAATAATAAATTTTAAACAAGAGGAACAACCAGTAACCCTCTAGCTGCCTGCCAATTTGTCAAACTCTACATTAACAAGGGTATTTTATTATATCACAACTTCACAATCACCTAGAAAGAGAAATAAAAAAGTATGGGAGCAGTTGGTACAAAACAAAAATAAAAAAAAACAATTTGGACACAATACCTGGCACAATTTAGCTAATTAACTTAATTGAGCTATTACGACTTGATTTAGCTATTTCCATTAGTTTTTTTTAACTAGTATTCTTTGCTTTGGTTATTTCGTTTGAATTTCAAATGCATTCAAACATTTTGCTGATTCTAATAAAAAATGGTTTGCAAATAGTTGTTTTAGTCTACTTTCTTGGCAAATTGTTCGGAACATTGTTACGTTGACAGAAATTGTCGAGTGATGTCTGCACTACTAACATATCAATGTCTAGACACGCGACCTTTAGCGTAATGAGTAAATAGGTAGTCGGATCCAACTGTGCAAGTTTCCAATAAATCTGAGAGTGAAAAAATTGTGATCCAAACGACCACATCGTGAAACGTAAATGTTTATTCAAGTATACTAGAGCGTAACATATTTTATTTGTTTACATTTTCTTTTACATTGATGCAACAATTTGGTAAACCACGGTATCATTCATTATTACGAAATATATTTACCCGTGTGTTTTAATATTCAAATTATGCTCCGCTCGCTCCAAAGATCGCATCGTAAAACATATTACTATAGGAAAGCAAAATAATGTAGGTAATGGAAATTTATTATGATGTAAATGTGTAAAGGAATGAAAATGACAATTTATTCTATTTTTGTAATGCATATCATTGCATGAGATCAAACTTCAAAGATAGAATCACAAGAGAAATAAGGTAGGATATATTTTAGTGTGACAAACATTAAGCAATTAACATTAACATTTGATAACTAGTTAAATAATAACTTGATTCAACAAATTTTGTTGAGAGCATTCAAAATATACTTAAATATCTTTGATATGTTGTTAACATCTTGGTTGTATACCTAAGAAGGGAGTGATAATGGCTTATTAAATTGATAGCTTGATATGAATGAGAAAACACGCATATATAATGTAAATATGATATATTACAATGAAAAAAGTGAAGGTATTCATTTCATACTCCTCCGTATCCCATACATAGAGAACTTGACCATGGATCCTCGACACAGTGCCCAGGATGTGGTGCGTTGTGATGTGTGTGATACTCCTGTCCAATAAACGTATTTAGAAAAAATAACAATGAATTCTTAATGATTATTTTGTAACGATTATTATTAATAATGCACATGTATTTCAGAGTGTGAACTTGACAATGGACCCACGAAACACTGCCCAAGATGTGGTGCGTTGTGATGTGTGTGATACTCCTGTCCCCCCACTACACTGTGACATCTGTCAGACCAATCTCTGTAATGCTTGTGTTGGAGAACATATGCTGGATTTATCAAAGAAACATCAGGTGGTACCGTTTCAAGATCGAAGATCTACTCCAAATTATCCTAATTGCTCAGAACATATCAAAGAGCAGTGTAAACATTATTGTGAACAATGTGACATTCCTCTCTGTGTTTATTGTATAACCACTGGTGATCACCAAAGGCATAACTTGATTGACATTTTCAGCATCACGAAAAGAAAGAAAATAGAAATACAAGAAGATATAGAAGAATTAGGTAAATCCCTCTCTCCTAAATATCAAGAGATTGTAAACAACATCACGCTTCAGAAAGCTGATCTAAGTAAAAACTTCCAGAAATTGACAACAGCAATAGACAAACATGGAGAAGTCTGGCACAGAGAAATAGACACCATTATACAGAAACTGAAATCTGATCTTGATGAAATGGACTCCTAACACCAGGCTGTCTTAAACAAACAGGAAGATGAAATCACACGCACCATTTCTGAAATCACACAGAGCATTGCTGATCTGAAGAAGTTACTGGACTCCAATGATGTCAGCCTTGTCTCTGCCTACAAATCCAGGAATGCTGAATTCAGAGGATTGCCTCCTAAACTCACAGTTTCTCTACCAAACTTCACCCCTCAGAAAATTAACCCAGAACAGCTTTACCAACAATTTGGTTCCCTGTCAGTATTCTTCATTACAACAGAGGAACATGGCTACACCATGGAAACTTCAGAAGCTGGGTCATCTCCTCTCAAACCACTGCTTGATGAGCCACGGATCATCTCCACCATACAGACACAGTATAGAGGCTTCGGGAATGGGTTACTTAGTGTTACCTGTCATAGTGATGAAGAATTATGGACGTGTGGTGATAATAATAAGATGATGAGTCTCTACAAGTTCAATGGAGAACTAATGAAGTCAATTCAAACCAAGTCAAAGAACGATCCATGGGACATAGCAGTGACAAGGAGTGGGGATCTAGTTTATACTGATTACACAGATAGAACAGTGAACATAGTGAAGAATACACAGATACAGACAGTGATCAGACAACAGGGGTGGAAACCTCTCAATGTCTGTAGTACCTCCTCTGGTGATCTCCTGGTTGTCATGGTCAGTGATGATGGTAAACAAGCAAAAGTTGTGTGTTACTCTGGCTCCACAGAGAAACAAAGTATTCAGTACGATGAAAAAGGACAACCTCTCTATTCATCTGGTGGTTACTATAAATATAAACATACTCTTTTTTCCCCGATTACGACAAAGAGCCCACGGCGGGTGTGACCGGTCAGCAGAGGATGCTCACTCCTCCTAGGCACCTGATCCTACCTCTATCTTTTTGGAGGTCTGTGTTGCTCTGCTTGGGGTTTGTATTTCGTTTTATGGATTTTTGAGATGGTTGACGATTTGTTATTGTCATTTTTTCGTCATAAACAAACTGTGTATTTGATTTACGTAAAATATGTAAACAAACTATGTGTATGTAATATTTGCTAACAAACTGCGTTTAACTATGACATGAGAGTACATTGTACAATGTATGTAAAAACCCTATATTTGTGTGTATTTTTCTGTTTATATAATAAAGATTAAAAAACTGTGTGTATGATTAAATCGCTCTGTGTATTGACTGTGTGTAAATAATAATATGTTCATTATAATATTCTACTCAAAATGTTGACATTAAAAGTTAACAAACTGACCCTGGTTTTCTCTGTATTTAACATGTCACAAATTAAACTGAGAATTTAATTTGTATGTTAAGTAGATATGAAGTGTTTACATTATTCAATTAAAATCAAACAATTAACTCTGTCTCTATAATAAACTAATTTTTGATGAACTGTTTGATTTGTGCAAGACATGCAGAGGAAAGTAGTGACAAAACCAAATATAACGCGCGGTATTCAATTTGTCTGCACGGCCTGGTGTGTTATAGGACCGACGACATCCAAAGCTAAGCATTCAATGCTTTATTATTTTCACGGGAGGATTTACTTGTTGGTTAACATGCTGGCTAAAGGGCAATGTATATACATGTATTAAGTAAAATTTTATAAGAAAATAAGCTCATTCGCAGTAAAAAAAAAAATTAAAAAATCATACTTACCTTATTAATATTTTCACGGGAGGATTTACTAGTTGTTAACAAGCTGACAAAAAGACTACGTATATACATGTAGTAGAATTTTAAAATAAACTAGCTAAGCCCATTAGCATGGAAAAATAGAAAATTTCCTTGGTATTCTACTTGATATGAAAATTGTCTTTTTGCTAGATTGATTAACCAACTGTAGTAAGCTCTCCCGTGAAAACAACATGAAATGGATTACAAATTGAATAAAAGTTGTCGTTGTACACAGCACGAGCACACAAACGCTGAAATAATCAGCACATGCGCAAGATGATTGAATTGATGAGTAGTTTGTTACCTTACTTCATCTATCCCTACAGAATATAGAAATAGAGAGACGGCCAATAATTGTTATCATGATGTTTTTCATATTTTTAAAAAGTTTCTATTCCACTCCGTTAAATACAAATATCCACACGGGTATCGGTATCTTGCGGAACGGAACGGAATCAGAAGAAAATTATTCAGATGTATGGTAACAACATTTGTTATTTCATCATTCATTTCAACGTATTCAAAATAAAGCTATCAATTATTTTTAGACGATGTTATCCCTGTGAATGCGCTTGGTATAATTAAAAAATTCTACTTGATGTAAACATTGTCTTTTTGCTAGTTTAAATAACCAACTAGTAAATTCTCTCGTAAAATGCTATATAACTTGATCTAAATTAAATAAATGTTGACCTTGTCATGGTATTTTTCATATTTTATAAAGTTTGAAAGATTCCGTTTCGTTCTGTTAAATACCAATATCCACACGCGTATCATTGGTATTTTGCAGAACGGAACGGGATCAGAAGAAAATTATTCTTGTGTGGGTGGGTGGGTGGGTGTGTGTGTGTGTGTGTGTGTGTGATGACTTATAGAGCAATGAGTAGTATATTATTTTAATACACAGTGCATTCAAACATCAAAATTTGAAAAACAATATTCCATGTAAGAAAAGTTTAATTGAAATAATGTTTCGTTTTTTAAAATTATGTTTCCCCGTTGGGCACCTCTTAACTGGTTACGTTTCGTTCCGTTCCGAAAAGTACCAATAGCCGTGTGAGTAGAGAAGATTTTTTTTTAATTTTGGCCTTTTTGCATATTTGGCCCCGCCCATGATGACCAAGGGGTGAAGAGGTCATAAACTTCATAAATTAGATTTTTCTTAACACAGAGAACCTTCAATTCAAAAAGGTAACAAATGACTTGGTAGTTTTTTAAAAGAAGTTAAAATTATAAAATTGTTAAGGGACGATGAAAATCAATGGCAATAGGTCACCTTTAGTTAGCGACTCAGGTGACCTAACAATAAAAGGTTTTTTTCATACTAGTTTAATGTTGCTATGATGCAAAGTTCATAATCGTTAAGCCCTATGAACAAAGCACAAACAGCTAAATATTGTATGAATCCAAAGTCAAGAGGATGGAATGTAGTAAAAACACCAAACACACCAGCTAGACTGTATAGCAACCAGCATTTATTTCTCTCTGTTCATTACATTGCATTCACAAAATCACTAACCAGCACATTCAACATGTAGTCTGTCTAAAGGCTGCAGGAATCAGATATATAGAGAGAGAGCGAAGCCGGGGTGACCTAATTAACGAAACACAACAATAACAAGATGGTGATAGAGAATATGTACTGTCGGGTAATGGATTTCAATAAATTAACAAAACGACTGCTTATTCTTACCCTTTACAACCTACCATTACTGTTAAAATCGTAAAAATACAATACGAATATTTTACTTGCTATATAATGATAAGACATATGAATTTGTTTAAGAAAAAAAAAGCAATACGTGTAAAAACAAAATCTTATTCTTTCAGCATTTTGATGTTTTATCTGCATCTACACGACAGAAAAAAAATCAACCATTTCCCAAAACTATCACTTAAAATGTGTACCACAAGTATATATATTCTACTTGCATAAATGAAATGATAATTTATTTATAATTCCTCCAGAAAAAATATACAGAATTAAAGCCCTTTACCATATCTTAAACAATTTCAAATAATGATCTAAAATCAAAGTTATCATAACATAATAAGTCATAACTGTAAGTTGATTTTATAAACGTGAGATCCAAAGATATATCATAAAAAAATGAAAGAAAATCATATCGATCATCCAGATAGCGTCATTGAACATGTATACATTTATTATAAGCCTCTCTCAGTCACACACAAACAAGCACACACACAAATAATATCAAAGTTCTTACATGTAGCAGTAACAATTTCACACTAATATCGGGAAATCATTAACAACGATCCTCTGAACTTACTTATTTTACTATTTAATCATCAGAAATCAAAAATGTGATCGATAAAGAGAGTAAATCTTATTTCATCTATTTACAAATCAATATGTTATTTTTTATATGACCTATTTCTAAATTAATGTCACACCTATATAAATTATCTACTAATATGTCTCTAAACCGAAGAGGTTCACAGTTTGATCTTTAATGTATTTATATGTTAAATAAAATATGTTTGTCTCTAGTACTCCTACTTGTACGAATGGCATGAGAAAGAATGAAAAATAGCACCTAGAATAGCAAGCTATGTCCTTTGTAAAATTATGGAGAACAATTCTTAATGCTGTGATATCACAAGTAAATTATTAATACACATAATATTTGATTTACAACGTGGTGGGTCTGTGAACATAGTCATGCTTTTGAAAATGTGAACAGAATCAGACGTGCATTATATCTTGTTTAAATGTATTAAACGAAGCGGTAGATACAAGGGGGCTTGCAAACTTCATTAGAAATATGAGAATAGAAGCATTTTAATTTCTATTGAAATATTCTCAAAAGAAAATAATCTAAAACTTTTTCGGAAGTGTGGCACAAAAAAAGCCGCTCCCCTTTCAAAAAAATGTTTGAAAAACAAAAGTTTTAAACCATACTGTGACTCACTTTGAGGGGTAAAAGATAAGAACCCTGGTCATCGTTGCTCAAAGACTCTGGAATATTAACATGTCACAATGCAAAGCTCTGTTTATAGTTCTATGATCTTGATTATTTTAATTTCATCTGAAAATAAAATTGATGATTCAAAATGATCAACAACCGATTCTTAATAGAAAAATTCACCGCATAACCTATTACATCATACATGAACATCACAGTTTCCTGATTAGATTTTTTTTCTGATATAACCCAAAAATATTGTTACTGAAGGGAAGAAAATATAGGTTAATAAGATTTGAACTAGGAACCTCTGACTAGAAACGCTTGGGAGATTCATCTTCCTTTTCCTGTCTATGTGTCGCACAACTGGCCTACTCCATCACCATGGTAACAAAAAATTACAGAGACAGCAATATAAAAGTTTGATTGTTCTTACAAGGCCTTCATCAGAGCAGTTTGCTACATGTATTGGCTTCATACAGACATCATCAAATGTAAAAATACAAATTATTAACGGTTCTCAAAGTTTAATAATATACAACTAAACACATACTAATACGTCCATCAATAAGTTAAAACCATAAATAAATAATCAAATATTTTCATATAACTTATACCAATCACAAAAATTGCATTGAAAGAAAAAAATTTCATTTCACACAATATAATAGGTCCCTCCCCTGAATTGTAACAGCTCACTAGAGAATGCGTATGCCTCGATATAGCAGCCGACTGTTGTGCTATAGATATATACAATAACATTGCACACATACCTATCCAATGAAAATTTAACTCACAAGAAAAAGTCACACTAGCATATAGTTCAAACCTTAATTTGCTAAATAGATCCATGAACTTTTGAACAATGTACTATATTTTCAAATGGCACATTCAATGTTAAGTGGAAGTTGTTTTCTCGGATTAATTCTTGACTTGGCAAAATTATTTTTTCCTGAAGATAGACAACTACTGTATGTAAGATATATGTACAAAGCCTTAAGAAAATTAGTGCTGCTTTTCAAAAGCAAGTTGTGTGCTGAAATGATTGACTACTCATCACAATAAGCTATCTTTGTTGTGGCCCTGTCATGACAGACACACATATATAATGAAATAGACCACAAAGTATACACCAATAAGTCCGAGTCCTCCTAGAGGACACTGGTATATGAACAACATTGCTTTGATAGATAACCCACTGATTTGTTCACCCAGAATAGGAGATGTTAACTGTGGATGTTCAACATCAAAATATAAGAGGACAAGTCAAACCCTGTTGAATTAAAACAATGTGACAGGTAAACAACTAATCAGGGATTACGAAACCCCACGTCATGGGTCAAATAACTAATATCTCATTAAAAACAATTATGTGGTGTGAACAACATCAGCTTTGCTAGAAAAGTTTGAAGTATTTGTCTGTTGCACTGTTGACTAGCACGAGAGGGGGAAGTTTTGGGAGGATAACTTGATTTTCTGAGCATAGTCAGTGGGAGCCAGACTGTAGCCTTTGGCGTTCATGATGGCTTCTAAGTCTCGGTCTTCTTCTCGCTCTCTGAAAGAATCGAACAGGGAGATTTATCAATACAGGTAATCTATAATCAAATGCAGCATAAAACTTCTATTTCAGCATGACTACAGCATTTAAATAAAAACAACAAGCTCAGAAGCATATTATAAGGGAAATATTTTATTGAATTTTATTTATTTAGCATTAAGTAAATGGAATAGATAATTATCAGTATAGCACTGAGCCAAAATCAAATGAAGTATACCACATAACCATTTTTTTTTCAATTAATTTCAAATGATATTGACATTATTTCAGCATGCAATAATAAAATGAAATTTTTAAATGTTCTCTTCAAAATGATAAACAAATGTAACATGTTAAATGCAGGATCCATTAACTTCTGCCAAAGCTTGTTTATTGTAGCTGCACTTCTATGTAACTAAACCAATATACATTAAACCAGAAGTCTATGAGAACAACACATAAATGTATTCTCCAACAAAAATAATCATACGCTGCAAATGAATTAAAAGAGAAATAAAATATCCTGTATTTGACCTTTGAGGTATTTGACCCCTATGACCTTTCACCTTACCTGACCCTTTCCTCCTCTAACATAGCCACTAACTTGTCTCGTTCCTCGACAACCTCCAGCAGTTCGTCGAGAATTCGTTTTTCTTCCGCTGCCTGTGTCGGAGTTTTCTCCGAATCTGATAAAGTTTTAGTTACAATGGGAGTTAATCAAAACATGCAAAGAGTCTACCATTCAAATAAAATAAGCTTAAAAACAAATAAACAGCATTATCAAAAGAGGGTAAAAAGAAAATCTCAGAGAAAGCACCATGCTCATACAAGTCACATGATATTAATATATTTCATATTGATTTCATTGAACTTTAAGTAAGAGCTAGATATCAGAAGTATCTACTTACCAATATTTAAGTTTAAAACTATGAAATTGGTGAAATATAAAAATGTTAAACTTGGTTCATGAAGTATTCATAATTAATTAAACCAATCATTTTCTTTCTTTACTTTACATAAATGAAGACATTTTTATGCAGTAAATGTTCTTGCTTGCAATCAGTGGTGGGTGATTGATATACTGTGAAATATTTTGATTGATTTTGATATCTCAATCACTGTATGTATATTTATATGTACAAATATACAACTTTCAACAAGCCACAAATCTACACAAAGCAATTCCTCCAGAAAAAGTGAAAAATAATGCAGTTCTGGAAAGTAAAACTGAGCACAGATATTTTGTCATTTGGCACTCTAAGTTTTTTTTTTGAAAGCGTTCATTTTTATTGTTTAATAAATGGACACTTTCAGATTATTTTACTTTGAATTGCAGTCTAAATTGAATTGGTTTGTTATTGTCATTTTTTCATTTTTTTTAACTTTAATCAACTTAAGGCAGGAGTCTTGTCTGGATTTTGACTTTTAAAAGTATGTGTTATTAAATATTAGTTATATCATAATAAAGGAAATTAAAAGATCATAGTTTTATTTATTTCTTACAGAGGTACAACTTAGCATAGAAATAGTAATCAAAGTTAAGAATCTAACAAGCATTATATTTTTGGCAGAACACTGGCGTAGGAAAACATCACGTTTCTGTAATTTAAAAGTACTATAGATTTATGAATTTTATTAGCATTTTTAAAACAATAACATTCATACTGGATTGTTTAACTATTTTGAACTAATAATGAGATACTTGGGATTCATACTGTGTTTTTAAAGCATGATTTTCCAAACAAATTTCATTTTTATCAAATTTTCTAAGTGCTCAATCTATAAATAGATTTGTGCATAAAAAACACTTAAACTGAATCTTCTCTCTTACTAAATGGTCAATATATATAAGCTTTTCTTTCAATTTATATCTATATAATTATGAGGTCTTAATAATATGTAAAAATCAGAAATATTTCAATACTGGAAGCATAGAATAATAATCAAAATATCTTCAAAATTTAAGACAGAGGAAATGCAGTCTAAGCAATATCAATTTTAGTTAACATATTGATGTTAATTTAGTAGTACAAACTGATAGACATTGTGATGAATCGTCATTTCATCAAAGAATGGAAACTTTACATCTTAAATAGATGTCAGTGTAACATGAGTAATTACAGCTTTTTGTTCATCCTCAAAGTTGAGGAAAAAGATAATGACCTTGACCTGACCTTACTTGAATAACAAGATGGTCAAATTTAGTAAAACTGATACCATCACTTGGTAACAGGCATGTTTGTATAAAAATTCCATGAATTTCTCAATATAAGAAGTGTGTCTCATAATGAGAAGACTCCTTCCATAAGCTTACAAAAGTGAAAACTCTTAATGCTAACAAGAAACCCCATTAAAAATGGAAAATAGTGAAGGAAAGACTATGTCTCCTTCCAATACGCCAAAACAAGTCATATTAATACTTGAGCTCTAGCTGATAACAGGAATTTATAATATCTGATAACTTAAGATTAGAACAGTTTTTTTTTTTATCAAATACATTATCAAATATACCTTTAAGACTTACATGAGTGAAAAATACTTTTATTCATAAAAAAAGACTGTTTTGAAGAAATTCAAAATCCAAATTTTGACCGAGTGCCAATTAAGCATTGAATGCTTATTTTTGGATGTCGTTGGTCCTGTAACACACCAAGCGCTGCAGACAAATTGAATACAGCGCGTTAGCGGGGTATGATAATTTGACTGCACCGCTTGATGTGTTACAGGACCGACGACATCTAAAAATAAGCATTCAATGCTTATATTTATATTCATACTGATGTCTATTTGTATGAAATATAATTATGTGTATTGTCGCTGTAAAGCCATTATATACGCTCTCAGTCAGGGATTTGAAACATACATGGAACAGCCATATTAACATGTTATTTAGTTCGCTGCCGCCACTAAACATATAGTGCCAGAAACTCTGTAGAGAAAAATCTTTTTTTATTAAGGAGTAGATATAATTTAATGATTATTTTTCAAAAAGACATAATAAATTGGTTATGTAAGATTGAACGTTTCATTTAATCTTACAAAAATAAATATACTCAAAACATGTGAAGACGTTAATTTCTGTGCTCATGGCGCATGAATTAGCAAAGTGTATTCATAGAAAATTTAACGTCATAGATTTCCAATGCAAACATAAGGGGAAATATACACTGAATGTAAATATTCAGTGATGAAACACCTAGTGTGCTTTCAGTACTCTGATAGTCAGACAAACATGAAAGAAATAAAATATTTGTTATAATATTTTTAGAGTAAAATTTAGCAGAACTATAAATCCATGACAAGAATAGCCAGCACCCAAAGCCACAACAGAATTGATCACTATGTATGATACCCTGTGCTGAGCTAGTTCTGAGCAGTTGAGTCAAGTCCTTCAGTTGCCCACTTAGAGTCAGAGCATCTGCAGAACATCACAAAAGTAATACAGCTGTTCTTTCTGTCACAGCACATAAAAGAACACTAGACAGTGTTCAATTGTCAGTCTTTCTAAAACCTCGCATTAATAATCGAAGGTTAAGGTTAAAAAAATCAAACTTTATTTTGAACAAATTTTAGGAATCTAGTTAATGTACAGTCATCCTTTTAGCTATGTCATAGCTGAGTTTAATATTAACTTTTGTATATTAAGGGTCTGTCTTTAAAAAAATGACTTCAGAATTGGTCCAATTGAAATTTAATATTCAATCCGAGAATAACAAACAAAGCTATATGGGAGCAAAAATGCAATACATTATCAATTGCAGGAAGTGATTTCTTGGTTAAGATATTGATAGTTTTAGCTGTGATTGGAGATGGGGTGGGTTCGGACTTGAGGATTTCACCAGCCAAGGGATAAGAGAGAACGATATACCATGGGTATTGCAATAAGTTTTGAGGAGCTCTGAGAGACACATCTCCTCCTCACCACCATCTGAAGCATCAAGATGTAGATCATGTCATACCGATGTAGGTCAAGGTCATTCTTATTCATAAAAAGCACATTCAACAACTAGTCAAGAAGCATTTTACTACTGTAACAATGCAATGTTGTTTTTAAACATTCAAACATGTAAGATAGTCAAATGCAGGCTTATCCAAAATCTGCAATCTTTATTATGCCATAAAGAATTTGGTGCAATTACTCTCAGGATTTGACACTTTTATGATTTTCTTTCCCAAATATATTCACAATATTCGTCAAAAAAAAAAATAGCAAGTTTTATTTTGCTACCTCTCCTAAATAATAGCAACTAACAAATACTGAAAACTGGTGTAAAACCAGTATGATTGTATGTTTTTAATTTTTAATGTATATTTCTCATAAACACAATCCAGCAAAGGATTAATTTGAAGGCATATATTTATAGACATTGCACCTCACTCTTTCAAATTAGAACTTGGTTTAGATTAACTTGACATGTTAGAGGCTCTATAAGGTTTACTAGTTGGGTAAATAAATGTTATGTAAAGGCCCTATACATGGACCTTATTGACATGTTAAGGCTCTATGGGAACTAATAGTTGGATAAATGATATATGTTAAGGTCCTGTAGGGCCTCCTGGCTGGGTAATGGATATGTTAAGGTCTCATAGGGCCTCCTGGCTGGGTAATAGACATGTTAAGTCCTATAGGGCCTCCTGGCTTGGTAATTGACATGTTAAGGTCCTATACAGCCTCCTGGCTTGGTAATGGACAGGTTAAGATTCTATAGGGCCTCCTGGCTGGGCAATGGACATGTTAAGGTCTCATAGGACCTCCTGGCTGGGTAATGGATATGTTAAGGTCCTATAGGGCCTCCTGGCTGGGTAATGGACATGTTAAGATTCTATAGGGCCTCCTGGCTGGGTAATGGACATGTTAAGATTCTATAGGGCCTCCTGGCTGGGTAATGGACATGTTAAGATTATATAGGGTCTCCTGGCTGGGTAATGGACATGTTAAGGTCTTATAGGGCCTACTGGTCGGATATGAACTAGAACTAACAATGAATCTGGTACTTACTGTCTACTGACATTTTCTCTCTCAGCTCTTGTTCAAGTCGGCCATGTCTGTCTTCAAGCTCCATGTATTGGGCACTGAAACAGGAACAGAACTCAGTAACCAAACCAATTATATAACTGGAACATGAAAACAGAACTTAGTAAACAAACATCTCATAAAATTAAAACATGTGAATTCAGTTATCTAAGTAAGAAGGATCAAAAATGTAGAACTCAATACTTAATAAAATAGTGACTAATAAGGAAATTAGTCATCAAATGTTTACTTTATTTCTAACATAAAGTCAAAATTATTCAAATTAATAATATAAGTGAAACGTGTATGAAAATCTTAGTAACCAAGTTATTGATAATGACAAGAAAACTCAATAACCAAAGTATTAATATAATTGAAACATACACACTAATAAAAACTCAGAAATCTAATATATCGGATAACAGTGACATACATGAACAAAGAGCTCCTGGTAATCAAAGTACTGATATAACTGTGACATTCATGAAAGAATAGCCCAGTAATCAAAGTACTGATATAACTGTGACATAAATGAATAGAGAGCCCAGTAATCAAAGTACTGATATAACTGTGACATAAATGAATAAAGAGCCCAGTAATCAAAGTACTGATATAACTGTGACATAAATGAATAAAGAGCCCAGTAATCAAAGTACTGATATAACTGTGACATAAATGAATAAAGAGCCCAGTAATCAAAGTACTGATACAATTGTGACATACATGAAAGATTATCCAAGTAATCAAAGTACTGATATAATTGTGACCTACATGAATAAAGAGCCCAGTAATCAAAGTACATATATATAAAACTGTGACATACATGAATGAATGGCCTGGTAATCAAAGTACTGATATAACTGTGACATACATGAATAAAGAGCCCAGTAATCAAAGTACATATATATAACTGTGACATACATGAATAAAGAGCCCGGTAATCAAAAAAAGTACTGATATAACTGTGGCATACATGAAAGATTATCCCATGAATCAAAGTACTGATATATAACTTTGACATACATGAATGAATGGCCCAGTAATCAAAGTATTGATATAACTGTGACATAAATGAATAAAGAGCCCGGTAATCAAGTACTGATATAACTGTGACATACATGAATGAATGGCCTGGTAATCAAAGTACTGATATAACTGTGACATACATGAATAAAGAGCCCAGTAATCAAAGTACATATATATAACTGTGACATACATGAATAAAGAGCCTGGTAATCAAAAAAAGTACTGATATAACTGTGGCATACATGAAAGATTATCCCATGAATCAAAGTACTGATATATAACTGTGACATACATGAATGAATGGCTCGGTAATCAAAGTACTGATACAATTGTGACATACATGAAAGATTATCCAAGTAATCAAAGTACTGATATAATTGTGACCTACATGAATAAAGAGCCCAGTAATCAAAGTACTGATACAATTGTGACATACATGAAAGATTATCCAAGTGATCAAAGTACTGATATAATTGTGACCTACATGAATAAAGAGCCCAGTAATCAAAGTACATATATATAAAACTGTGACATACATGAATGAATGGCCTGGTAATCAAAGCGCTGATATAACTGTGCCATAAATGAATGAAGAACATTGTATAAATCACTGATTGTACTAAATTATTCATGATTTGAGAGCCAAGTAATCTAATAACTGATATTACTTAATTATACAAATTACTGATAGAACTTAATTATACATGAATGAAGAACCCAGTAATCAAATAACTGATATTACTAAATTATACATGAATGAAGAATTCAGTAAATTATTCAAAACAATGATATAACTGAGATATGTATGAAAATCTCGGAAATCAAATTATTTGAGAAATATACAAAAAGCTCAGAAACCAAAGTACTGGTATAACTTGATGAATACATCTGTCATTGCAAGATAAACCACATAATTATGAATTATATCACCTGGCTTATTATACCTTACATGTGTACGCTAAAAACACTGTCACCCAGGCCTTTTTCATACATAAATTGCCTACAACTCTCAAAGACATGACTATCATATATATGATGCATTCACATATACTAATGATTCCACAAATACATTATAAAATTGAAACTAATGACAATTAGTTGGGAAAATGGAAGAAATGTCATTAAACTTATTTTTTCGCAAAAAAAATCCCATTTGAAATCATTATGATGTTAAATGTAAAGTAAAAGTACACCTCATAAAACTATTTCATTTCGATATCTTTACCCGAACTTTTAATAATTGCTTCAAAATTGAGCACAGTATTCGAAATTGATAAAAACTTGAATGTATGAAAGAGATCATGATACAAATTTCAGAGTGGAATAGACTGGATATAGACTCAACCCAAAGACATGAGCTTAATTTGTTACTGACTAGAGCACAGGGTAGACTTGACACAAACAAAAATATCACTTGACACAAATTTGACTTAAGTTAAGACTTGCTACATACTTGACAATAATTTCGTACACATATCTGACAAGATAACTTATCTCGTACACAGACTTAAACGGGAACTTGACATGTGACAACTTGATGATAGTTAAGACACAAACATTACAGGAATTTGACTTGTGACACTTACTTGACCATGAGTTCTGACTCGTATCTGACAAGAGCGTTTTTCTCGTATACAAGAGTAAACCATTCCTGCATCAACTCCGCTTCTTCCCGGCCAGCATCTGTGGAAAGAGAGTGATCAAAAAATATATCAATTAAAACCCTCTCTTGATATTCAATTACCTATAAACTACTTTAGAGTCTAGCTTGTAAAAATGTGGCCAGTAAACTTGCCCCTCCCACTGTTCTTGGTCCCTCCCCTTAGTCCTTACCACTTCCTTCAGCAACCTGGTCTGTACAATTTTTAATGTAGCCCTTCCCCTCTGTTATTTGACCCTCCTCTTTAACTCTGTTGACTTAACCTCCCCATGTTCTGTTAATCAGCCATTTCTCCCCTGTTACCTGGCCTCTCTCATTAGTAAACTGTACACACTTCCCTATTTAACTAGCCCCTTCCCTCTGTTATCTGGATTTTCTCCCTATCAACTTGCCCTTCCCCTCTATTACCTTGCCCCTCCCCTCTATTACTAAGCTCCTACCCATATTACCTGGCCACTACCCTCTATTACTTTGCCCCTTCCCCTCTATTACCTTGCCCCCCTGCCCTTATTACATTGTACTAGGCTCTTACCCATATTACCTGGCCCCTCCCCTTCATTACCTGACCCCTCCCCTCCATTATCTGGCCTCTCCTCTTCATTCCATGGCCCCTCCCCTCCATTACCTTGCCCCTCTCCTTCATTACTCATTATATGGACCTACCCTCCATTATCTGCCCCTCCTCCTTCATTACATGGCCCCACCCCTCTATTACCTGCCCCTTCATTACATGGCCCCACCCCTTCATTACATGGCCCATCCCCTCCATTACCTGGCCCCTCCCCTTCATAACATGGCCCCCTCCATTATCTGGGCCCTCCCCTTCATTACATGGCCCTACCCCTCCATTACCTGGCGTTTCCCCTTCATAACATGCCCCCCCCCCCCCCCCCCCTCCATTACATGGCCCCCTTTCATTACAGGGCCCATCCGTCCATTACCAAGCCCCTCCCCTTCATTACATGGCCCCTCCCCTCAATTACCTGGCCCCTCCCCTTCATTACCTGGCCCCTCTTCATTACCTGGCCCCATCCCTCCATTACGTGGCCCCTCTGCTCCATTACCTTGCCCCTCCCCTCCATTACCTGGCCCCTCCTCTTCACTACATGCCCTTCAATTTCATTACCTGGCCCACTGATTTCATTACCTGGCCCCTCCCCTCTGAGGGCACGCTCCACAATGACCCCTCTTTCCTCCAGCTCTTTTTGCTTGACGTCAACTTCCTCCAGTTGACGCTGGATTTCCTGCGCCTTGCGCAGACGTTTCTGTTCCTGCTGCTTCATGTGTTTTCTGGCTGCTGACTGCACGCGCCTAGCGATGCGGTAATTCAACTCGTCCTCCGACATTGTACGACGATCCTTCAAATCAAGGGAGGAAAAGCACTTGTGAATACTTTTAATTGAGTTATGCTATACAATACTTTAACATTTTATGGAATTTAATAAACAAATAAACATTTGTGATACAAGACTGACACTGGTTGATCATTAGAGTTCACTTAATGTATACAGAAGGTGTTGTGTTGCCAGCATAGCCAATACAGTGGAATCATTTAATTTCATGAGGACTAATTCTGGTGAATTGTGGGTTTTTTGCTTATTTGTGGGGATGTAATTTTGTGGATGGGTTGGCTTTTCATTAAGAAATATAAATCTTTTATGATTAGTTTTCGACGAGGATGTAAATTCGGGGCTGAGGGCTACCCTTGAATACCACGAAGATTGAGCCACCACAAATTCTAGTGATTCCACAGTATCTACTTAATAATTTTTATGTCCAATTATAGGGGGAGTTGCAGACAGTGGATATTGTTTGCCTTACCCTAGATCTCTTCAATGTTTCCATTTTACTGTCGTCTGAGTCAGAGAACTCATCCACTGCAATAAAATCACAGATCTCAATAAAGGTTCCAACATCTTACATCCAATAAACTCCTATCCATTGTTACATGAGTACAGTCATCATTCATCAAATTTCCTTCTCTAGAAATCTGTACATTCTTTGATAACATTGTAATATGCCTTGTATTTAATTTCAACTACCGTATTTTTCGGACGATATGACGATATTTTTTTTCTCTGAAGCAGAACACCCGACTTATTGTCCAGATCGACTTGTCTAAGGCTCGAGTTCGGAAAATTTTTTCCAAAAATAGCATTAAAAATCTTGGTTTTAATCATTTAAAATTGGTTGTGTGATTGGATATTACCTTGTTGAAATCTTTGTTCATCTTTATTTATTGTCGTTTTCACTCATTTGTTAACAGTAGTATACATAATAATACCAGTAATTAAAAAAAATGGTCCATGTCTTCAATCAATTAAAAGTTTTACCGTTCTGTAATTTTAAACACATCGTCACATGGTATCCATATATTACTAGTGGGAAGATAACAGATTGCGCAGTAAAATTGAAACCAAATTCGAATGGAACAAATTATTGCGGTAAGTCCCAGGAATGTTTAATTATATGAGATATCTAATTACATATTACTAAATTGTGTAAGTTGTATTAGTGTTCATCTTTTAATTGATAATTATCCTAGGTATTTTTGCATTTATGCACGGTAGGCTGACACCGATTGTGTTATTAATCATGCCCTACGGCTGAGATCTATATGTGTTCACTCATGGTTTTGAGAGAATAAATGAATTAAATTGACTCTCTGTGTATATAAAGCGTACCGTTATACGGGTGTTTATATTTCATTGATTAATTATAGTCCAATTCTTTGATTGTTGTTAAATAAACATTGTAAAGAAACGTATGTATGTCGTATATCGTCATTATCAAGTCGTACAAATGATCGATCTATTTTTTAAAAGTGTCTAAGTAAAGCAATAACGTTTAACTGCATAACTGGACACAAAGTAAACAAGTAAAATCGAATCAAAATAATTGCTAATCTTCCTGCACTTGAGATGCCCCTTTGAAGTCCGACATGAGACAGGTGCATGCTTCTGACACCGGAAATTGTTAAACAAACATTGACCACGCGCCGAGTCAACAGGTGGCTGGTTACGTAATGGCGAATACACTGGCGAAAACTTGTTTGATGCAAGGAATACTGGTCAGAGTGATTAAATATTTTAATACATGGAATTAAATATTTTTGACAACGTAAGTTTAGTTTACCCTGTTACAACTTGTATAACACGCGATGTCGGGAATTGCATGCAAGCAATTTTATAGATGTTACCGGTATTTAAAGATACCATGCATAATTATAAACGTAATTGTTTAAATGTTAATCATTAATAATAATTGGTAGCAATATCGGGGATGTCCTTTGCATCATACACTGATTATGTTACCTGCAGTTTGATACGCCATTTTGAAGCTATTAGATCGACGTATCGTTCGAATCGACATATCTAAGGATTTTTTTTTTAATTTTGGCTTAAAATGATCAATTCGACTTCTAGTCCACATCGACGAGTCGTCCGTAAAATACGGTAATCTACCCTCCTTTGGATCACAGTTTTAAAATTTATTCTTTACACTAGGGGCAGAGTTTAACATACTTAGGGGTCCTCCACACCTTTGGGACAAATTAAGCATACAAGCCCAAACTTCTAACTTAGAGATCTATAGGGAACTCTAGCATGACTTTTTTGTTTTACTTGAAAATGACAAAATAAATCAATTTTAAGGAAAAATCACATTCATAAAAACAAAAGCCCCTGCTGTATTCAAATTTGGGACATATGGGTTAGTTGTCCAAAGCTATACCCCAGAGATAGACAACCAAATTTGGTAATTTAACACAGTATCACAATGGGTTGAAATCACCATGATGTGATGTACCGTGATAAAAAGTCAAAGTCACAGAATCGAGGAGCATTAACTCAGTCTTTAAGAACACAGATAAACAAACTTACTCTCAGTTTATGGGGAGCACTTCTCTCAGCATTTTGGGACATAGTTGAACATATTACTCAATAAAGTTAAGATGCTTACAGTCAGCCTTGGGGGGCAATGTCTTGCGTACAGCGTGCCTCCTGTGGGGGGTGGGCTTCTTCTCGCTGCTGAACCTCTCCTTGATCCCGACCAGATTCAGCTCACTCAGATCCTTGTCCAGGTGTTCCAGCGCCGAATCAGATATCGTCTTTTTCTTCTTTTTATCAGACTTTGGAGTCTTCTTTTTCTTCTTTGGCGACTTCTCCTCCAGAGTGTCATTGGAGGAAGATCTCTTGTCCTTCAGATCTTTGGGTGACTTGTCTTTCCCAGGTTTCAGAATCTGCAGCAGTGACCTCTTCTTCTTGGCCTTCTCTTTGCTGGTATCACCATCAGACCTCTCGGACAGAGTCAGGTCCAAGTCCATCATCTTTTTCTTACTCTTCTTGTTTTTCCCACTGGACATGATCTGTGGTTTTGGAACCTCCGTTTTATCGACAGGGGTGGAGTGAAGCACCTTGCTGGGATCGTCACTGTCAGATATAAAATCACTGGTACTCGGTGTATTGGAGGTGCTGCGCTTTATCAGTCCCTTCACTTTGAGTGTGTACTCCACACTTCTGATCCCGAGTTCCTCATCACTCTTCATCCTGGCTCTCTGTCTGGCTTTCTCCCGCGCACTCTCCATCTCCACTTTCTTCATCTCTCTGATGGTATCTGCACTGGGCGTCTTCTGCACAGTCTCTTGTGGAGGCAGGGGAAGTAGCCTCTTTCTGACCTCCTTCCCAACTCCCTCCACTTTTAGTGCCTCCTTCTTCTTACTGGTAGCTGGGGTGTAAAACTTTTCTTGAACTGGTTCTTCGTCACTGTCGTCTGCAAACGGGATTTCATCGATGAAATTCCCCTTTCCTATAACCCCTGGTTTGGCACTTGGTGGCTCCATCTTGAGCTGTTCCTTAAGCTGTAAATCCACTGTGATCTTCTTCTTGGACCTCTCCTCCCCCTGACTAGAACTGTCCTCCAGGCTACTCATAGATTTCAGTTTGGCGTGGTCCACAGATATCCTTGTCTTTTTTCCTGCCTCGCCACCACCACCACCACCACTGCCACTACCACTGGAGTTGTCACTACCAGCCATCTCCTTCTGATCAGATTGAGGCGATCCAAGATGCTGCCTCATAAAGTTACTCTGGAACTCACGCTGGTTTACATTGCTTTTTAAGTTTGAGATGTCAGGAAGCTTCCTGCTTCCTTCAGTCTTTTCTGAGGATTTCTCTTTTTTTAAAGCCTTAGATTTCTCGCTGGCACTCTTCTCAAAGTTAGAAGTGCTGGCCAGGACTGGTAGAGGGGGAAGAGGCCTCCAAGGAGTACCATCACTGTTAAGTTTCCCCCCCAGTGAGCCCCTGGGTTCACTAGTCACTACGTTACTATTTTTATCAGTTAGTTCCTGATTATCAGATATGGAAGACGGAGAGGAGACACTGGACACCTTGTTGTCTGAACTACTCGTTCTAGCATCACAACTGGAAGTTTCACTAACACCCACATTGGATATTGCACTTGTTGTATTCGACCTGTTACTGAAGTCATGGTCACTGATTGAGAAGTATCGTTCATCTCCAGCACTCACATCTGGAGTTTCATACATGCTGCTTTTCCTGCCCTCAGATTTCATGTCTGCGTCGTCCTCGATTAGCGTATTGTCCAGGTTTTCTTGCTGACATGCATCGTCGGTGCCAATTGTCCGCGGAGTATCTTCGTAATTCTGGGGAACGTCACCGTGATTTTCATCGTCATCATCAAAACTTTCTCCAAGAGCATGACTCAAAGTGAGGCAGTAGTCTCTGATCATGTCCTTGTCCGCAGATTCAAGGTCATTTTCCACGACTTCAATATCCGCGGCTAATGAACTAATGGATGACCGTAACGAGTCACTCGGGGTAGATATAGTGAAACTGGAGTCAGATCCAAATGAATTTCTATGCTGCACTCGTCTTTTCTTCTGAGCACTTCCTCTTCCTTTAGTTATGAATCGATCGTCCACCTTGAGAAAATCACTTGGTTCCTGCACATCATGGTCCCCCATATTTTTGACACTTTCCAAAACTGCCTAAAAATACATTGAAACCAAATATTGATTCTTCTTTGAAACTTCAAGAAAAGGGTAAAGACTTGTATCTACCAGTGAAACCCTTTTTAAAAGAGTGAATTAGATCATAATGCATGGTGGTCTTGTCTTTACACATCAGAATTATTGTAACTTTTTTAGAAGCAAAAACAGCCATGTAAAGTAAAGCAATAAGAAACTAAAATAAATTCACTGAATATTACATCACTAAATCTACAGTGGTGACTAAATTATCCACAAATTCACTGGATATTTCATCTGATTCACTAAATCTACAATGGTGACTAAATTTTCTAAGGATATCATTAATCCAGAAAGGCATCAACTCAAAGAAATATATGATATGATCAGAATGGAGTAAAACTCACCTCTTTTGTGGAGGGGCTGGAGTTGGAGTTTGAGGAGGACATGTTTTTGACGCTGTCTAGCACGGCCTGCTGGGTATCTCTCCCTGAGAACACTTCCTCGTCTTCTTCATCTGCAGACTGATCTGCGTCGCTGACAATGGACCTGACTTCTCCCGCGTCACTGACAGAGGAGCGTAACACGTCGCCTACGTCACTGACAGATGACTTCTGATCCATGTCCTCCAGAATCATCTGCATCTGTCTACTCATGGCTGTCTTATCATCATCATCTTCTTCAACTTCACCTTCCCCTTCTTCAGCTTCATCCTCTTCTTCAGCAATGTCTTCTTCTTCCTCATCGTTCTCATCATCATCTCTGATTTCATGACTTCCTTCTTCATCTTCCACATCTCTACCCACTTCAAGATCCTCCACCTCTTCCTCTTGACTGTCACTTTCATACTCATTTAATTCCTGCATTGTAAAAAACAATCACTAGATGCATTTAATAAGCTCATGTAAAAATTAAATATGAATGACTTTGTGATTAATCGTCAACATAAATACATAAGAAAGAAATTTTTTGCATTTTACATCACCCATTAATTAGAGTCAACAATTTCAAACTCTCAGATTATCTTATTTTATCATCAAGAACTGGAAACCACTTGGGAAGCTCCCAACCTCTTCTTGAACCTCCTCCTCCTCTTCTTCCTCCTCTTTAGCTATGGCCTCTTTCTGGCCTTTGTCCTTCCTCACCTCCCTCTCTGGGGTTTTCTCGAACATCTTCCATGGGTCGAGTCTGACCGGTTCTGGAGGAGAGGTGAAGAAGTCCGCACGGGCCCTCCTCTGGGGGCTGGCGTTTTGTACCAGGTTCTCCTCGGGGTTGAAATCATTGACTGGCTTATCTGGAGAGGAGTCCTCATACTCCATATCCTCCAGGTCAGAATCCCCTTCAGAGGCCTCATACTCCGTGTCTTGAATACAAATCATATTAAATTTATAAAGAAAAAGCCCCAATGTTCCACTCAATCAATAATACACTAAAACAAGCTTAATATCTATTCAATTTACATCTTTTATTTCTACATATACCCTCCAAACATCCCCCCCCCACCCACATATGTCATATCCACACAGATTTGCTCACATATACTACACACCTGTGTCTTCATTGGATCCCTGTCCTTCTTGTTCCACTGCCTCGATCAGATTTTCATAGGACCTGCGTTTGAGTGTCTCCACGACAACCAGAGCTTCCTCCAGCGTCAGGTCTTTGCTCACGTTGTGTCCGTACGTCGACTCGACTGCTTCCTGTAGCTCTTCATCATCACTGGACCTGTGTTACCATAGCAACAATATTAACTTGCTGTAATCATTAAAAGTTAAGTGCAATACTACATGTACTGAGCAAGTTTTAAAAATTCAATGAAGGCTCTTCAGTTCTAGATTTTCAAAGCAAATAAAATCTTAAAATTGAATTCAAGCTGCTTTATACTTAATATTCAAAACAAAGTAATAAGACTACTACTTTTATATTATCTTTGATTCAGTAGTCCGCATTATAAAATTATTGTCTTGGTTGTTGCTATCAAACATCATTCTCAACACAACAAACAAAATCTCGATTAAATTTCACAAGATTAGATTGAGAGGCACATGCTCAAGTCTCGAGATATCACATGTATGAGATCGAGTAGAGTTCAAATCTCTGTCATTTTGATGTGCTGGCGAGCTGTCCATGACATGAGTATGTATGTATAATGACTTTAGTCTTAGCATATATAGCAAACAGTTTCTTAGCTCTAAACAAAACCGTACCTGAACAACTTAAGTCTATAGTAGCTTTACAATTCTAATGAGTCTTAATTATATAGAAAGCTTTCATTTCAATGTAACTATTCATCACACATATCCAATTAATATCAAACTACAGTGATGCTGTATTTATTACATATATATACATCATACAACATATTAGTAATAATTAATATCAGATACAATGTATACAAAATATAGAAAATAATAAACTTTGTTAATAAACTGTTAGTTTATTTACTGAATTCCATAATAACAATGGTATTTATTTTATTACACTGTAAAACCATTCATTTTTGTGGGATCAACTTTTGCCATATGGGAAGTAATGAAAATTATTTCACGTGTATTATTTCCTCCCAAAACAAAAATCAATGAATTTACAGAGCCTGACGAGTGTGGCTAGCAATATCTATACCAATACAAAGTAGAAGTGAATGAATTGATGAGTGTACACGTGATTGAATGGTTCCCCGAGTCCACAGACTTTACAGACCAGACAGTAGTGTATGGACAGAATCTGATTATAGAATACACAGCACTACTGCAGAAAGATATCATACCCCAGGAGAAACACATCACTGCCGGAGGACAAAGAAAAATGCTCATTACATAATGCCCAGGAACCTCTCACACACAAGGCACAATCAATATGGACAGTCAGATTCTACATTGATTTAACAAGTATTCTAAAACAAGTTTCTTCATAAATTTTTCTCTTTTTATCAAAAATAATAACAGATATGCATGATCAAGATTAACCTAAAGGAAAAAAAAAGATATTTCCGAACGCCCCTCTTTCTCTCTCTCTCTCTCTCTCTCTCTCTCTCTCTCTCTCTCTCTCTCTCTCTCTCTCTCTCTCTCTCTCTCTCTCTCTCTCTCTCAATTAAGGTATATCCATCATGCATGATCAGACTCCATCAGGCATACATAAACAGATTGTAGAGGTGGATTTTGGGTCTCATAAAGGAAGAAATAAAATCTTTACCACTGGGGCTCATTGTCCTGATATAGATACAGTGCACTAATTAAAAAACCAAGAGACCTGTTCATTTCTAAAATTTTCTTTTCAAATTATACTGATCATTATTAAACAAATGTTAAAAACGTATTCTATCTATTAATAAATCAGATCTTAGATGACCTGAATATGGCAGTGTTTGAATCATAGAGTTTGACTCTTGGTCACATGACTTATTACCAAAGGGAACTAATTCAGTTACCAGCAACAACATTTGCCTTATGATTCAAATCGATTGCTTCATGCAGTAAATGAAGTCATGTTAAGAGTCAAAATCACACACATTTCCATGCAAATTCTTCTTCTTGAAATTTCTTCACAATTGCACAGGCGATTAGTAAAAACATAAATTTTTGGGAAACCTAATATTACTTTCAAACTACTTATTATCTAGATAATGGGAAAACGGCATTCTCCTTCAACACAAAAAAAAGATATCTACAACGGCAGCAGGCGATTCAAACCGTCATACCAGCCCTGTAGAATAGCCGCTAGTTCCAGGTCACTGTTGTCATGGTAACAAATCATTTTTATTTAAAACATATAAAATATTTTAATAACTCACAATTACCACAAATTCCAACCATTATAGCATGTGTCTCACAAATGAAAATTTAGTTACAAGAAGCTAAAACAACAATACAAAAAAAAGAGAGAATCAGTGGTTTTTCTTTATAAGAACACATGTAAAATTAACAAAAGATTTTATAAAGTTAACTTGGTACTTATACATACTCTAAGTCCGAGTCAGACAAGTCGTCATCATCATTGAATTCAGCCATCATGGCGTCGCGTGACATGGAAGCTCGTAGATTGTGCTCAGTGAGTTCTTCCTCCGATTCCTCGGGAAGTCCGTCGATGCTGTTCTCGAACTCGATTCTCTCAGGTGTCTTCTTGGGTTTGATGTAGTCTCTGTCAGGGGCCAAGGGTGGGGTGAGAGGCGCTATAAAAAAATTCTTATTTAAAGTGATATACTCAACAAGTGATAGACCCAAGGAATGAATATTGTATGCAATGGATAGATGTATTTTCTTCAGTAAAAGACATCCGAGATCAAGAATAGATTAACTTTGTAAAAAAGCTAAAACTTCTTCTTAGTACCTGAAAACCATTAAATCAACCAGGTCATGAGAAGAAAACCTGTACACAGTAGAACATGTAGACTAACGGAAGGAAGGTTTTATGTGAAAATCAGAAATAGTCCTTCAGTTTAAAACATGTTTTATAAAAAAAATAACTTAGAACTTCTTAGTTAGTACTTGAGAATTATTTTCTATGCTGTAGTAGAAAAAGCAAAGCACTTTGTAAAGAGTAGAACATGTCAATAATATTAAATAAACGTAGGAAAAGTTGAAATACCTTCTAACTAAAGTTAGTATCTGAAAATGAATTTAAAAGATAGACGCAAGCAACCCCCATTTTGTAAAATTTGAATGTAGAACATAACCACTACATATCAAAAGAGGTAAAGTTTTCTAATTTGAAAATTTATTTAATGACAAAAGAAACATATCTGGTTTATTTAGATGAAAACTTTTTAAAAACATGTACATATATGATTTGTAATATTTCGTTCAGTTTGTTCTGAAATAATCAATAAATGATATAATTTTGTGCTGTAAATTACATTTTAACTATCTTCTAATGAACATAATGAAAAAGCAAAATTAATACAATTTTCAAGGTCTTGACCTCAAGTTCTATAGATTGATATCTACGCTTTATTCTAGTACTGGTAATGGAAGCTAACTCTGTGTTTGACAAAAACAGTTAACAACAACCAGCTATACAACATCAGGCAAAGAAAAGGACAATCATTTACAACTGTCACTTAACTTACCTGCCATCATCAGACCTCATACATGCCATCAAAATCAAATACTTCAGAACATTTAAATCTCAATCAGCAAGCAAATCCATCCCTAAAAGTAAGTTCTAACAGGCAACTTAACTCCCCAGTTAGACAATCAAAACAAGCCCAACTCAAACCACCTCTTTGCCATGCATATAGAAAATTAAACTTTGACCAAATATTGGCCTCTCTCTCTTTCTCTTCTCTCTCTCTCTCTTTCTCTCAATTTATTGAGGTGTGGCAAACCTTCTTTTAAATCTTTTTCATTGAATTCTGTTTTTATAATTTCCACATATTTTTTACATACAAAAATGTATAAATTGTCATTCCTTTGTGTAAAGCAATTGTTTTCCAATATGTCACATTACAATTTGACAAGATCCTGTGCACAGTTAGTGAACCTAGGATTAGTGTTTAATGATGAATTGTGAAAGAAAGGCTGATCATTTTTTGAGTGTCAAGTTACTCTCAGTAGTTAGTCAGTGACTCCTTACTGTGCTTTGTGCTGCTTCAATTTGTAATAACTTGTCTTTTAGTAGAACAGAAAAAGTATTAAATTCCAAGCCATAATTTGTTAGACTGATCAAAAAAAAAAAGAAGCTTCCCTATACATTCAATAACTTCTGGCTAAATAATCAGTAATTCAGACCAATTTCTGGTGCATAGTTCCTAAAATATGTAGCATGATTTGTTGCAAGACAAATTAATTAGACAAAGAAAATTATTCTTCTCTTGTCAAGTACATAAAAACTAGTTCTCTAATTAAATTCTATAAATATTCAACAGAAATTAAGTTTTACAAAGATGCTTTGCCCTGATCATTCAGCTTAAACTTTATGAAGAAATTAGAGACCAATCAAATTGATTGCTACACTTGTGGGGGACCAATGACAGTTTTCTTTACAACAGTGGAAGACACAAAGCATTCGGTGAGACACATACATACAGAGGTAGGTCAAGGTGAATTATCAACTTACTCTTCCCTTCCTTTCGTCCTCTCTTAGCGACTGTAAATTTGTAGTTAGAAACAAACGGTTATTATCAATAAATGTTAATGTTGAACAAGTTTAGCTATCAGATCTTCATTGTCAAACAACCACAACAAGTCTCGCATAATCTCACTGATTAGAGGCCAACTCACTGATCTTCATCTCATGAATATCCATTATTTTCAATACATTAATGCCATTAGAAAGTCGAATACTTATGGAGTTTTTTGGGTTTTTAAAAACACATTTTATAATAACAGTCAACATAATAGAATTAGGCAGCAGGCATGCCTATATAAGCCTTCTCCATAATGTGTTCATGTTTTTAAAGATATTGAAAATCAAACAATGTTATAAAAACATGAAATTGTAAGTAAATGCATGAGTTAGCATTTCATCAACTGGAGAGATTTCTTCCACAAAAAAGATGAAGGAGCCAATAGGAACTGAGAGAAGTTGAATGAGTTGGCCAACAGTCGGTCAGTAAGTAAACAAAACTGGATGTGAGTTATGACTATCAGATTCTAAATATCCGATTTGTTATTACAAAGTTAATGTTTTATTTCAAATTCAATATCAACCTTATTAATAACTTACATTGGTTTAGAACTCATCAGTTAGAAAACATCCAATTATATTATATCAAACATTAATTTCACACAACAGTAATATTATGTACATGATTCTACCAATAATGTCATCAATTGCTATCACTTTTTATTCAGTGTACAAAAATTTAAAACATAGGGTCTTTTTCAAGCACAGAGATGCCAAATGAATTTTTTTACCAAATTGTTAATGATTTTGTTCGAATCAATTATAGCTGGTAACGGTTGATTTTTAACTTTCCTAAACATTCTGTTTTATGTACTTAGCTCTAGTGCATGGAACACATGCATATAGTTACATTGATATAATTATGTGTTGTATCACTTTTTAAAGGCTAGACCCTAAAAACACATCTTCAATTTTTTAATGGATCAGGTTTTTTGTTAATCAAGAAAAAAAAATCATTCTCTAAAACTTTTTAAAAAAAATATAATCATTGGAAAATCATACTAAAGAATTTCTTATGTAGAATTTAAGCTATCAAAAATGTATAACATCGAGAAGATATAATGTACACAATCAATTGATCAACCAAGCAGGTGTTGCCTCCCTTTCTACAGATAGTAGATGATTCTTACCTGGGATCTTTTTAGGGGAATCACTAGAAGTATCTTTCTTAAGAAGTTTTTCTCCATTCTCTAAAATCTTTGGTATATTCTCCTAAAGACAAATATCATCCAATAAATAAGTCAGTGACAATTTCTCTTCCACTGAAAGAAATATCTAATTTTTTCATAAAAATTCAATGCACCCACTAAAAAAGTCTTTCAGCAAGAATTTGGATTTCTACATACGTGAAGAAATTTTCACTGTTTTTACATGTACATGTAAATGGACGGTGACTTGCTATACTTGTCTATACTTTATACAATCAGTTGGAGATGCTGCCTTGACAGTAAACTTTACACAATCAAACTTAAGGTAAATCAAAATACAATTTAAAATTTCCACTGCCTAATTGGGATTGTTGTTTACCCCATGGATACCATGGATACTCACTTTGGGCGTGTCGTCTTCGAAGGCTCGCTTCCTCTTGGCACGTCCCAATCTCATCTCAGGCTTGGAGTGTCGAAAACAGTAAAACTTAACTGAAAACACATCAAACAAAGGACTCAACATACCATAGGTAAATGACAACATTATATAGGACTTGTACAAAGTAGATAGAAAACCATCATAGGTGATATACTCAGTTAATGGGGTCACATATTAAGTACATGTATACTCTGTCATAACACACATTTGTAAAGCATTGACTTGGATTTTGCATTCTTTTTCTAAGGTCTACATGTATTAACAGTTTCCAAACTATTCCTGTTAACAACCCCTGAACCTCCCTCTAATAACACTCTGTTTGTTGACTGATCTTTTACTGATCTTTCACAACTTTTCAGGATTAATTGACTCCCTTACCTTCTCCATCTGGGAGTCTATCACAGGCGTAGTTGTTGACCCTGAGTCCACACTCACAGAAGTCACACTTGAGACACCCACGGTGGAAGAACACGCTCTCGGCACTCATTCGCTCCATGATGTACACTCGCTTCTTACAGAAGTAACAGAACTCACTCTCTGGCTGGGCGGCCAGCAGAACACCCGTGGTTTTCTACAACAAAATGTCCACCCAATCCTAAATACTGTGTCAATTAACTTTTATTGGCTTGCGAGATATTTTCGCAAGGTTTAACAGAACCTTGTCCTCCCCGAAATTTCTTGCTGCAAATCAATCCTCAAATGTCATCGGTATTTTATTTTCCAGGTTATTTAAAAAGAACCAATTTATCTCTGGTTAATCACAAAATAAAGTCATTGCCAATTTAAGATGATTTACAGTGAACATTCTTCATTGAAAATTTGAGTTTTTGTGTAACATAAATTATACTAAAGATAGGTAGCTGCGATAGTGAACATATTGAGCAGTTCAAAGATAATCTTGACCCACCATGTTTTAACACTTTATTCAACGGCCACTTGATCTTGATTCTGTCATGATATTCAATGTTTTATTAATAAAGATTTGACTGGCCGCTGGCCACATTACACGAGTGGCCGCTCATTCCAGGACAAATTTATAAGAAAAATCGTCCGGGGGAAATAAAACTGGCTGCTGGTCAAGAGTGGCCACTGATTTCAGGTGGCCGCTACGACAGTTTTGACTGTATAGTGGGTCATCTCTCTACGTTTTCGTTGATTGAAATCGATTTGATTTCCTTTAAACCTTATATAGACTATGACAAAAATATGGAGCTCAGACCCACTCTATAAAAGAAAAGGCATTGAAGTTCTAAAAATGACACTATTTGGAGGTTTTGACACGCACATGCCAGTTTAAATCAACCTATTCCATATATTTAACATATTTAAGGGTTATAAATCGATGTTATGGTAAATATACATTATTTTCAATAATTTAGAAAGAAATTATGAGATTTGTTGATATTTTAATTTTATAGTATCTTATCTATCCTCATATAGGCAGTTTACATGCCTTATTCACCCATCTTCTTACCAATCGGATATTACAATTATAATTGAAGCATAACCTATAGCTTTATACACCATAAAATTGGATTGGTGCAAAATTTAAATTAACTTAAAATCTCTTAACCATATCTTACCACTTTTTGTTTTGCTGGAGGCTCTAAACCTTGTTTGAACTTTGACACTAGAATTTCAGCCATCTGGCTGACCTTGACATTCGACTGAGGGTCGCTGTTCAGTTTGGCATTAATATCGTCTTTCTTGTCCACAGTTAATTTGTTGGCGATCTCCTCCATTGGTAACTTGTTATAGCGAGTAAGTTGAACATTGCCATTGTGCTAAATACAAAGTTAAATCAAAGCTGACATAAGTTTCATATCTATTATTATTGAAATATTCTTGGGCTAAAATTTGTTCTATTTATATGTTTTACTATTTCAAAACTTTGTACTGTACATATATAGATACCTGTATACACATGCTAAAGTTTGGATGAGAGAGAGAGAGAGAGAGAGAGAGAGAGAGAGAGAGAGAGAGAGAGAGAGAGAGAGAGAGAAGAGGAGACGAGAGAGACTGACTTGTTTAATGTCGTCTCTGTACTTCTTTCTACTAAGTGAGGTATTGTGTTCATTCTTCTCCTCTTCATGTTTGGAGTTCTAAAAACAGAATCAGAGGATTACTGTCAACAGGAAATCCTTATTTTTAGATATCTTCCATTTTTATTTTTTTGATGGCTTTGAAATAAACATTTCTAAATACTCAAGTTTTTATCATAAAAACTTCTCACAGAGCAGTCACTTAGATCAGATTTAGGAGTGTATATATTCTGAAATACTTTCTCCTTCAGATAAGAGAATATTAGGATTGATGTATCTTTCAAGTGCTATGAGCACACCCAAGTCATATTTTGACTTATATATCATGAGAATTGAATTTTTAGGTGCACACACAAATACTTAACTCTATTATATTGAAAGAATTTTATACTACATTTCAGGAGCACTCGAAGACTTCTTTTTTATAAGTTCAGAAGGCTATTGCTAAACTGTGTATTTTTATAAGTTTTAGGGGCTATTTGAAAGACTTACTCTTTTTGATCGGGAGAACCGGGCACTATTGCGTATTTTCTGTAGGAGAGATCGGTGGAGCGGTGACTTATGACTCTCTCTACGTACCGGGGACTCCACTGCTAAATAAAAAAGAAATCAGTAATAAAGCCTGCCATCAGAAGTAAAGGAGACCGCATTTATATGTTACTGTACCAGTGCCCCTACCGCTGGGGTTCCTCTCGCGGTGAAACTTGTGGTAGAACTGGGACAGGTAGCTGACCATGGTTAGTTTGTCGGGGGCGGAACAGGTCGCCATCTCCTGGCCGGTCATCACCGGGCTGATCCCGAGCTCCGTGCGAGCTACATCAAATGCCAGCTGGCTGTTTTTGGCCGTGTCCAGTGACGACAGTGAGTTGAAATCACTGAAACAACAATACAAAAAAATTAAACTAGCCTGGAGTGCACATAAGTTATAAAGTTTTGGTAGGAAAAATTGACTTTAACAATCTTTTATATATGGAAAAGTGTTTAAAAAACTAGATGGGAACTATGGTATTGTGTATACCCACATGAGACTATGTTTGAAGGTGAGAATTTTAAAGTTCACTCACACACACGATAACTTAAGGCTCAAAGAAATAACCATCAAGAGACAACTTTTCTAACAACACTCACATGAATTAGGCTCAATGTTATGAATTATTGAGTGCACTCACAGATTATCATTTAATTGGTTTTTTTTATTGATACATTCACATCAGACTAGATCATCACTGGATACTCTCACGTGAAACTAGGTTTAAAGGTGTGAACTTATGAGTACACTAACATGAGACTCGGTTTAAAGGTGTGAATTATTGAGTACACTTACATGAGACTCAGTTTAAAGGTGTGAATTTAATGATTACACTCCCAAAAGACTCTGTTTATAGGTGTGAATTATTGAGTACACTCACATGAGACTCGGTTTAAAGGTATGAATTATTGAGTACACTCACATGGGACTTGGTTTAAAGGTGTGAAGTATTGAGTACACTCAAATGAGACCCGGTTTAAAGGTGAGATTTATTGAGTATACTCACAGAGGACTTGGTTTAAAGGCATGAACTACTGAGTACACTCACATGAGACTCGGTTTAAAAATGTGATTTATTGAGTATACTCACAGAGGACTTGGTTTAAATGTGTGAATTATTGAGTACATTCACATAGGACTCGTTTAAATGTGTTAATTTATTGAGTAGACTCACATGAGACTTGTTTTAAGGTGTGAATTATTGAGTACACTTACATGAGAGTCGGTTTAAAGGTGTGAAATTGATTACACTCACATGGGACTTGGCTTCAAGGTGTGAATTATTGAGTTCACTCACAGGAGACTCGGTTTAAAGGTGTGAATTTAATTATTTCACTAAAGTAAGACTCTGTTTATAGGTGAAAATTATTGAGTACATTCACATGAGACTTTGTTTAAAGGTGGGAATTTTTTTGTACACTCACATGAGACTCAGTTTAAAGGTGTGATTTATTGAGTATACTCACATGGGACTTGGTTTAAAGGTGTGAAATATTAAGTACACTCACATGAAACTTGGTTTAAAGGTGTGAATTTATTGAGTACACTCACATGAGACTAAATTTAAAGGTGTGAATTCATTGAGTACACTCACATGAGACTGGGTTTAAAGGTGTGAATTAAGGCACACAGCGCCAGTCCACTCCTCCAGGAGGTGGTCAGATCTATGATGTGGACGTTACGGAACTTGTTGTTCAGGACTCGCTGACACCAGTGTAACAGAGTGTAGCTGTCTATACACTCCTCTGTAATCAGATCAAGTAAACAGTTATAGATACATACACCAGTGTAACAGAGTGTAGCTGTCTATACACTTCTCTGTAAACAGATCAAGTATACAGTTATAGATATATACACCAGTGTAACAGAGTGTAGCTGTCTATACACTCCTCTGTAGACAGATCAAGTATACAGTTATAGATACATACACCAGTGTAACAGAGTGTAGCTGTCTGTAAACAGATCAAGTATACAGTCATAGATATATACACTAGTGTAACAGAGTGTAGCTGTCTATACACTCCTCTGTAAACAGATCAAGTACACAGTCATAGATACAAGTATATACACTAGTGTAACAGAGTGAAGCTGTCTATACATTCCTCTGTAAACAGATCAAGTAGACAGTCATAGATACCTGTACATAACTTACAATAGAACCACTAAAATTAGCCAAGTATACAGCAAAAATCAACACAGTGTAGCGGTCTATACACTCCTCTAAAACAACAGGGTTGCTTGATGTATGCCTAGGATCTTATCGAACACCCATTCCTTTACCCTACCCCCTGCCCTGATTAGAACTGAGTGTCAATATTCGTACCACTTCTGGGTCGTTTAGTGGGGTGGTCAAGGATCTCGTCCTCATAAGACTGGTCCCCACAGTCATACAGATGTCGCACCTGGTCCATCCGTAGTAACTTGGTGTTCAGGTTCGGGTATCTGTTGAACAACAGAGACATAGTTTCATAGCTAATATTGGATCAGAATAAAAAAACATTTTCACATTGAACTTAAAAATTATACATTTAATGTAATATTCATTCTTTTATTTGTGTAATTATATTAAGGGAGCGAACAATTCGAAAAAAAATAATTATCATCACTTACAATTTTACATAATGGTAGCAACTTTTTGAATGGATTGTATGAAAACTTTTGCAGATCTTTTATTTTGGATCATGATGTCAGTAAGCATTTTCACCATTAAAACATTTCAATTCCCTATATCTGGTAATTTTAATGATGATCTAATTTTCGCTTTTTTCGCTATCACTTCTATATTGCAAATTACTGAATACGCAGAAATTATATCTTATCTTATTTTCTATAAGAAACTTTTTAAATCTGTGACACGCAAAAAAACCTGATATACGGTATGTACATCAGCATAACAACTACCTAGTGTTGGGATCAATGGTGTACTCATTGAAGTTCTTGTTCAGGTTTTCGGGGGTGGTCTGGGACAGGAGCTGGAACACACTCTCTCTCTCCGCTATCACCTGGAGTGGGGTCATTTTCCCCGAGGCCCAACTCCGAATCATCCAGGCCGCATCTAATCCTCCCAGGAACCCCCGGGCACATCCTGATCCGGTTGGCCAGAAAGGCTGGAGGAAGATGGTCAAATACAACTTGTTTACAGAATATCTTTTCTTCTAAAATATTCACTTGATGGGTAATTAGATTCAAAATCTCAAGAACAAGTCAATCACACACTTTTATTTTATAATCTCATGCTACTTTTATGAATAGGTTTGTCTGCCCTCTCCAGCTAACAAAAGTAAAATTAGAACAACCTGCAGGTAGATAGTTTTTCCACTTATTCAAGAGCAGTTATCTATTTGATAAAGTTAAGAGTTTTCTAATACACTTGCTTGAAAAATCCACTAAATGAAGGTTGGAATACTGTGACAAAAATGACAAAGAAACAATTTTTACGAGCGGCTTCATACAGGTAAGTCACTCCTCATGATACGTAGCAAGCTCAACAAGATATTCTTACATTAAAGACACACAAACATTCTTACTACCACTCAGTGAGGTCATCACCACCTACCTCCAGCAAGCTATCTCCAACCAGACCCATCAACAGACGATGTCCATGCCTGTCAATCACTCGGGAGGCATTCAAAGCCGCAAACATGGACGTAAAATCAAACATGGCCACGTCCGGCTGTCCGTAATGATTAATTGCATATTCTAAATTCGGGAGTGCAAAGTTCGTCGAGAAATCTGCCGCCTCCTTTGCGTATTCCAGTAAAGCATTTCTATTGATATTATCGGGAGACAGCAACATGGCCGTGTCGGAGCGGTCCTCGCGTAGCACCCCTTTGTCCAGTAAACTCGTCTTCTTGGCTGTCATCACGAAGTAGTGCGTGTCGTCCTTGTAATAAACGATGTTCTCCAGGTCGATCCCGGTTTTCTCGTTCAGATCTTTGAAGAACTTCTGGTTGAAGATGAACGCCACTCCGCTGATCTCCTCCACCTTGGCTTCCTCCGTCGTATTCCGGTTGATGAAGTTGGCCGTTATTGCGATTGCCAACTTTCCACGAAACTCTTTTCGTCGGAAACCTTAAATGATTAATTAACAGGTCAAATTTTAAATGTTGTTTTTATTAGGAAAAAATGAAGATGAATATTCCTTGTAAAACAAATCAAAATAAAGTGGTATCATTTAAATTATTTCATCTCTTTTTTCTTTCCTTAATAATACAATTTCATAACACATTTATCTTAAAATCTTCCTTCAGTTCTGTTGATGTTAACATTCAAAACTATAATCTTAAACTGCAGCTAACAGCTCCTTTATCAAACATCAAGCACACTGATCACTGCTTTTGACAATCTACCTTTTTATAAGGGTGTTTTCCTTCCTTTTGACAATCTACGTTTTATAAGGGTTTCTTTCTACTTCTCATATGAATATATCAAATAAATGTTTTGCTGAGGAATAATGAAGAATCAGTATTTATCTAGCGTACCTTGCAGAGTGTTCCTTTTGCCGTCAGCTCCGATCAAAACGTCAAATTCGTACTCCGAGACAACATGGTCCTCTGGGGTGACGGCACACCTCCATCCCACTACAAACAGTAGGGAAGCATTGTAAACCTGTTCTCACACAATCTGTACTATTAATAGTAGATTCTTCTAGAAGACAATTACAATAATAGACAAACTTTCTGGTTGTTGTTAAGTTAATCTACATATGTATTATTTAATTAAGTGGTCTATAAACATCTTATATTGCAAAATAAAAATAATCAAAGAAGGAGCTAGGATGCACAATAAAAAAAAAACAATAATTTTACGTCATTGTGCATATACATTACGTCTTTTATAAAATATGTAGATAATTATATAATACAAACTGTGTCAAAGTAATTTAGGTATGAACTACCAATAGGCAACTTAGTTTAAGGTTGCTCTACCATTAAACAACCTGAGGCTTGTTCAGCAGAGCGGGTGCTTGGAAGCGCTCGCCAAAATTCCCTATACCTGCAACACAAATTTTTGCGACACATGCTCTGCTGAACACGCCTTGATTAGGTGTGTCCCTGCTACTACATTACATGATTTAGGTGAGGTCCTACCATTAGACTAGATGATATGGTCATGACCCTACCATTAGACTACATGATATGGGTGTGACCCTACTGTCAGAAAACATTATTTAGTTGTGGCCCTACCATTGGGTTGATCCTCTGTGGGTTCCAGCAGGCCGTCAAAACTGACGTTGACATGAATCTCCACCCCGACAAGCAGGGCGACCTTCATCAGAATACACTGTAATTGTCGGATACCTACAGCAAAATCAACGCACTGTTACAACTAAAACATCGCTGGGCACCCTAAAAAATCATGACTATAAAGACCCCGTGTATAAAATATTCAAACATTATGATACTGCCACTAATGCTTGCTACACTTTCTGTGGTACTGCACAGTGATTTTTTATTATGTAACTGTGGTGATGGAATTCTTCTATTTATTTCACAATCATGTTTGTTGGTATTCTTGAAAAAATAAAAAGCACCAAATTTTAATAGAATCAGGTCATCAAACTTACTTATATGATCTATGGCACCGGCGCAGAATTTGCCGAAAAACTTTTTGGCCCCGAGGTTTTTGAGGTCGGTGATGAGGAACGGCCACAGGTGGAGGACGTTGTTACGTGAGAAGCTGTCTCGTTTCTCCAGTAGCACCACTTTACAGCCCAGGAAAGCGGCCTCTATAGCGGTTCTCAGTCCGCAGGGCCCCGCCCCAATCACCAGCACCTGTACATGTGTAACAGAAATACCTTATAACTTGTACACATAGAAAAAACTTATAACACCTGTAAACATAGAAAAAACTTATAACACCTGTACACACAAAAATAACTTATTAACAACTGTGCACGTAGAAATAACTTATAACACCTGTACATATAAAAATAACTTATAACAACTGTACACACACAATAAATATACCTTCTTACACATACCCTGGTGTTTGTACACGCCTTCCCTTTATTTCACATACCCTGGTGTTTGTACACGCCTTTCCTTCATTTCACATACCCTGGTTTTTGTACATACCTTCCCTTTATTTCACCTATCCTGATGTTTGTACACGCCTTCCCTTTCTCACACTTACCCTGGTGTTGTACATACTTCCCCTTTCTCACACTTACCCTTGTATTGGCACATGCCTCCCCTTTTCGATACTCCCTCTGTGCCATCCTCTTGTTGAGTTTGACCCACACGGTCTGTGCCTTCCATGACGTGAGCTGACTGCTGAGGCGGCGATAGAACAGGCTGTGATTGGTGTGCTTGAGTTCGAGCGTTTCACACAGCTGATGGAAGGAACTCAGGACAGTCTTACACGTCCCCGCCTTCAGGAAGGCGTCGAAGATGTAGTCCGCGGGGATGTCTCCGTGGGTCCCCATCACTCACACATCCCCCTACTGTCACCAAACCATAACTGTCCTGTGCTTTATCTGCAGTTAACAATTCCAACATTGAAGGTTTGTGACACATGTATATCAAAGTGATAACTATTAGTATTTTAAATAATAAGGGACATTTTACTATGAAGTATACAAGTAACGTTCTTTGTATGTAAAATGTTGTCCAAGACAAATAAACAAATCTTTGATTAATTAACTTACTGAGGAATTCTCCACTTTAAGAGGGACAAAGGGAGTGAGTATTACTGAGCATACAAAAATGAAAACTTTAAGCACATTTAACTGTAAAAATAAATGATGTTATTACATGTATAATTAAAAATAATTATCAATATGATCAAAGAGAGCTATGTGAAAATGACAATGATTGACCTGCAATTGACAACTCTTGATATGTTACAGCACTGTAATTTAGTGTACGTCAAAAAATATTATTTTTTAATATGAATTTTAAAATTAATATTCTAGAACTAAAGGACTATGAATTTAAAGAAGAAATTATCACACAATAAGATATTTTTAAGAAGCTGTAACTGGTAGGCGAAAGTTTGATTTTGTTATCTAAGTAGGTTAAATGTCTGTTATCACACTAAATGTAAACAAACAATAATACTAATTTACCAGTATATCTGCCAATGCAATAACTGAAATGTATGTTATTTTGATTTACTTGTGTATTGAATTGAAACTGATTCAGATAATCTATGAGATTATTCAAAGTTGCAGAAATTGGGAAACTCTTAAATAAATCAGGGACAAAACATTCTCCTTGTTGTTTATCAAAAATATGAGGTCATAAATGATTCTTACAGCAAGACCATATGCATTTTGACAAATTGGATAATTATATTATGCAGATCCATTTAATATGATAGTCATGATAATTATAATATGACTTATAAAGAATTATTTGTTAGAGTTATTCCAAACTATCAAATGTATAATCAAGGCCAGCATTAATAATTAATATGTTTGATGTACTCCGACCCAAATTTTTCATGGTGGGTGGGTAGGTAGCTTTTTCTCTTTTTTTATTTAAATTTTCATGCACATTGATAATCTGATAATCAAACTATTTTGTTATATACTGTTTTCTATACTGAGAAAGCTCAACAAATTCAATATTTATTGATACAAAAACATAATCTAAATATGTTTTTAATATGACTTGGACAATCAATTTAAAAAAAAAATCAAATTCAAAATGCTGAAAAAAATTATTGGGTAGGAGCAATTTTGATGGGTCAGTCAGAGTACATCAAACAAATAAATTTTTAATTTTGGCCTAAGGTGATTTGATCTTGAATTCTCTCTCTCTCTCTCATAATATTGTTACAAAGAATGTCAGACATTTTGGCCCAACAACACCTCTACCTATTGACATTTTGGCCTAATGACCCTCACCCAAAACTAAATACACCTCGTCCCATACATAAGACACCTTGGTCCAATCAAAATTTGCAACTTCATTAGTTAAATACAAAAAAGTATTTAACATGTTTAACAAGAATGTAACAGAGACACTTTTTGCCTCTGCTGGGGTTTAAACTCGGGTCCTCTGGCATGTCAGTCCAGCACTCTACCGATCGAGCTAAAGGGTTAACCCACTAGCCTGAGCTAATAGGAATGCCATATACCTGACTCTACCACATAGTACCCCTCCAAGGAAAGAGTCGTCCTCGACTGATCCGGAGTGCCAACACCTATGGGGCGAAGTACTAGAGACAATCTCTCTCACCCGCCAGAGCATACCCAGGTCCCAACGTGGGCTCCAAATGTAACAGAGACACTTTTTGCCTCTGCTGGGGTTTGAACCCGGGTCCTCTGGCATGCCAGTCCAGCACTCTACCGATCGAGCTAAAGGGTTAACCCACTAGCCAGAGCTGGCAGGAATGCCATATACCTGACTCTACCACAAGAATACATTGGCAGTAATCGAAAAAAGATGCTAGGGACCTTGCACAGAGTACTGATTTACATTAGCTATATAATTTATACTCTAGGCCTATATGATTAATGATGAAAATTATCATTATACATGTATTAATTTGTAACAAACAATTATTTGTGACTGACTCACGTGGAAGTTCCTTATTTGACGCAATAAGTCTGAGCGGTTTATGAATGCACATATGCCCATGGCTGAATATTGTATGATTCATCCCATATCACAGTTTATGCACAAACTATATGTAAACAAAGGTCACTTGTTGACGTCTAATTTACATTATCGATACGTAAATAGCAAATATTTAGTGAATACCAAAAGTACTTGACTTTTTCAAATGGCCAATAATGAGGAAACTTTACAAATATACATTAGATAATTAAGAACTCTACAGATTCTTCCGTGAGTCATAGTTCGGTCCATCAAATTCACTCGCCATCTTATTGTACTACGCATTCGCTCAAATAAAAAAAAATTATTCACTGTACATTTGCATATTTTTAAATAAATGTTTTTACTCACTGCAGTGACTGAAGATCGGACATATGTTCCTTCAGATTTGTTGAGTTATTTTATAAACAAGTTCGTTCTTTTTTGTTCTATAACCGCCATTTTGGTTTGCCTTTTCTGTCATAGAAGACTTTCGATCCCGATCTAAATAAATTCCTAACAACAGTTACAATATTGGGAATTTTTGGATGACGGGGAAAGGGAGGTGAGGGAGTAACTATGTAGTATGAAACCCCGCTAATTTGAAATAACAATTTTCAATTTTTATTTAAACAGATTTTTAATTCTAAATTCATTAATTCATTAGAAATCGATTTATCAATATTGCTTTCATATAATTTATCGGTTCAAATCAGTAAAATATTTACACACATTCTTAAAAGTATGTGGAATTCAAAGTTGTTAGTCTGCAACATAACCTCTTTCTGTTTAAGAATGCATTGTTTCATAACACCCCTTTATAACGAACCTCAAAAAGTTCTTTCTCTCACAAAATGGACAGTATTCGGATTATATATCCTATACATATTCTGATATTCGGCATAGTGTGGATTCCCATCTCTGTTTCAATGAAATATTAAGACTCTCTGAATTAACCCAACAGAAATGCGATTTTATTTTCAGAAGGTTTTTGAAAACTTAATTTCAATACAGTTATAATTGCTAGTCTAGATTATATGTCGCTATGTAGAACAGGGGATCAACTGGGGGAAACAACTGAAACTCTATCGTCGGTTATGTAATTCTTTAATTCTTACGAACCAGGCAAGAAATAATTTCTTTTATTTACATATATAAAATATTCATATTAGATGTGTGTAAACAATAAAGGAAGTGACAGAGCGTGTCAAATCGTTTGAAAATCAGATAAAAAAAAAATCGGGGTGGGGGGGGGCCTACAGTGAATGTTTTTAAATGTTTAATGATTGGTAAAAGGACTTTACGATATCAAAAGGTGTTGGGTATAACTGAGCCACCCCCCCCCCCCCCAAAATTTGATAAACGACACATCTGTTGCTTAGATAGGCAGACACGTAGCATCGGGTGGTGGGGGTGGGGGAGGGTGCTGCCCCACCCTAATTTTAATCGCAACAGACAATTTTTTTTTTCATTGAGTAAACATATAGAATTGTGAAGGAGCTGCGCCCACCCCAACACCACAAACACACACACTTTTTTTTAGACCATGTAAAAATTACAACTGAAGGAAATCAAGAAAATTTCAGGTTTCAGGTACCTCGCACTATCCATTCTCCCACACACACAAACACACACACACACACACACACACACACACACACACACACACACACACACACACACACACACATATTAGGATTTTGGTCTTTTGCTTTGGTTCCTGAATAGATGGGAGAGTTAATACAGTATACACATTAAGGAATTGCATTAATATGGAAAAAAAATAAATAAATAAATATATATATATATATATATATATATATATATATATATATATATATATATATATATATATATATATATATATATATATATATATAGATAAACGAATTTCATTTTTATACTTAATATACGTTATGTTCTATAGATCAAAGGATCATTTCTGATACATGATTTTGTGTTCAAAGAAGGATATTTGCTCTCTTAAGTATTTAATACTTTTTTATAAGAAATTGGAAAATTATTTTAGTTGCAATTAACACACTGTAGAGTTTAAAATTTATCATGAATATTGTCATAATATCATGTATTCATTCACACCAAATTTTAAGAGTGTGTTACTTGCAACCAAAACATATTTTCCATTGTCTTATAAAAATACAACAACAAAAAATCGTATAAAATAATCAAGAACATATATCCTTCTTTGAATAACGAAATGATGTTTCATAAATGATACTTTAACGATCCATAAAATAAAATTTTCGTGTAGCATTCCACCTCAAATTGTTTGACACATATACATATGTATGCCTACATCATTACGTTATCAAACTATTGTCTGAGAATCATTTACCGATGTATGTTCTGTGCATGGGCAGATGATGAACATTGTCCTTTAAAGACATCTATAATGGTGATTATTATTAATTAAATTTTTACAGCCAAAATTGTTTTTTAAAGAATTTTTTAAGAATTCGGACGATTATTTTTTAAATGTCCATGATTAACTGTTTGCAATAACATGTATTCATTCATCTGTATACTAGAGAAACATGCTGCTCTTTTCCTAATATAACCGTTTATCAAGCATCGCGGTTTGAAAATGAATAGAAATGAAAATCAAAATGGTCTGATCAAAATAAAATTTCACACACAGATATATAATGGGTTAAGGGGGCTGGATGGTCAACAAATTTACCATCATATCTACCTAAAATTTTATGATTTTATTTAGCTGTAGACTATTATTAAGTAAAGAAAAAATTCATAGTTAACCTTTTCAATTTCTATATTTTTATATAGAGCTCTTCTTCTAAAAGAGATCAATACAGTTTAAAAATGGCTATGACCATCGAGCCATCTTAAATTTTAAATCATTTGAACTATGGAATGATCGTATAATGCATGGTACGAGCTGCTATAGTTTCGTTTTTCAGTGAGTTGAAAAACATTTCTTATGATTCATGTAGAAATATTTCAGTAGGACATCCATCACAACCGAGATCCACCCAAACGGTCGTTTATCTTCCCTCCATGTGTCGGGTGGCGGATCGAAGTCTCACTCTAACCGCGGAAGGTAATCATGTCTCTACAAACTTCCTAATGAAATAAATCCTCTACTATTTTTCAGACACTTATTTTTAGGATATTAAAGCTTTTATAGAAATGTGTAAATGAATAGTTATACAATTAGTCTTATTCTATAAACTTAGTATCTGTTTAATAGAGGAAATCACGTGATCTTTTACAAGTAGATTCACGAGAAGCCCCCAAAAGATAAAATACTTGATAACACATGGAATCGCCTTGGATTTTAGAAGTTTTAATTGACATTAAAGATTGCATGTATCGTGAGATCAGAGTAAGTACTTGTATTCATTTATATAGTCTTATATTTTCGATGCAAGACCCGTCTGTGAATTTGAATTAATAGAACTGCTATGCGATGACCGTAATTAATACATATGTCACAATAAAAATTTAAAATCCGTCAATTGAAAACTTAACTACAAAAAAGTTAAAATAATAAAAGATAGATTTAAACGGATATAAGCTAATGAATGTGGGGAGGCGGGAGGGGATACAAATATACACTCTAGGCTTTAAACACACAGAATAATGAGGACAGAATTTTATTCAAATTTAACCGAAAGAATTATTTGTTTTGAGTACCCGCACACTCACTAGTACTGTTTCAAAATTTAAAGCTCCTTTTTTTAAATTTTGAAACAGTACTAGTGAGTGTGCGGGTACTCAAAACTAATAATTCTTTTTCTTTTTTTTTGAATGTGGGAGAGCTGACACTAACATTTGTCGCTTGTTTTAACAATAAGACATTGAGAGACTATGCAGAGCTGAATATTTCTGTACTTTAAATAATCGGAAATACAGCTGATAGAATTCTATTTCTATTTTTTATCTTGCATAATCTGCACGATTCGACACCAAGTGACATGGTTTGATAAAAATAAAACAGGTAACGGGATAGTAACTCTAATGTAATGAAAAATACCTCATTATATTTTTTGATGAGAAACCCCCCCCCCCCCCCCCCCCCCCCCAGACCATGCAGAAATTCAATAAATCCCAATTATGTGAAGTACCGAATGTAGACGTGTGTCTATATCCTTGCTCAGTTGACCGGAGTTCAATGATAAGCAATAATAATTTGTTTTATCATGAGAAAAATATACAACATCAGGTGTCTGCGCAAATATAATAAATTTGTATAAAATAGTGAATGAAATCTTAGACAGGCGCTTTTTATTTATTTATTTATTTTGTTTTTTTGGTTGTTTTTTTTATAGAATCTACTGAAGTTCAACATATACTAGTACATGTACATAGATATCTTTAAACACCTGCCTGGTATTGAACTATTGGTTATTATTTATACATATTTAATATAGCATTCCAAGTCATGTATGAATAACAAAATGTCCCTTGCAAACATGAGATGCATTGCATTTTCACACGTGTTCACGAAGACGTTACCCGTATTACAACTTTATTGAACGTTGACAGGGTACTAGTATTCACTTTCAATGAAATTGTTGAATTAACTGTAACCATACCATCGAATGATGTTGGAATTATTATACTAGCAAATGAACGATATATAAACTGAATGCCAGCGAAATGATTGGTTGGTGTGCACGGCGCTGTGTATTGAACGCATATCAAATTCACATAAATATATCTACATTTTTTGTGTGTGTCTTTTTCTGTGATAACACTACGAATCGATTTTGTATTGTAGAGTCCAATATATTCAAATGACGTATTGTTGGTGCGCAAGCGGGGATTTGATAATAAAATGAAACGAAAAACACAATAATATTTAAAATATGTCAATATTCTAATACTTAATCGTACAATTGCTGAAAATTATATAAAAATAAGTAATAAGGAATCATTCTTTGAATATTATGAGGTGATGATTTCGGTCGGATCTATCATAAAGCCCTTCGGGCTTTATTGGATTTGACCATGCCCCGACTAAAATTATCACCTCATAATACTCAAAGAATAATTCCCTATTCCTTAAATATAAATATAAACCAGTCCGGATTCCAACCAGGGGACTCTTATAGATATGTATAATACTATAATAAGCAGCCTTTGTTTTCTGTGATATATCAAAGGCATTCGATAAAGTCTGGCATAAGAGATTATTATATAAACTAAAACAAAATGATATTATAGGAAATACACCATACTAGATTGAAAATTATCTTACTGATCTGAACAAAAGGTTTTATTAGGATGATACCCCTCGACTCAAGAGAGTATCAATGCAAGTGTTCCACAAGGCTCTGTATTGGGTCCATTTCTCTTTTAGGTATATACCAATGATATAACTTTTAAGTCATAAAATCAAATCAGGTTATTTACATATGATAACTCCCTTTTTTGTTATTGTAGACTCTGCTTCTGTAGCCCCTACAATATCGTTAAAGAAATCTATAAAAAAAAAATAATAATTGGTCAAGACAATGTTTGGAGGAATTTAATAAAACTGTTGATGCCAATTTTAATAGATCAAATAAATGCCACCCTGAAATCTCATTTGGTCACACAACAAGCTATATAGACAAAAAACAGAGTCACTGTCACCTTGGAATTATAGTGCAATGCAATGCCTGTTGATCTGAACATATTTCAAATTATGAATGAAATACTTCTTAAACTTATAATATAAATATTTTTGGTATGTTTAATCGAATGGATATAAAATTATGTATACCAAATTATGTTCATCGTGAGATCAACATGTATATAAACATTTACCTGTAAATGAAAATTTATATTTTAATTTTTTCCTATGTTAAATAGCAATATTACTACCCCAATCGATCAAGATGTCGAACATCAGACAATATTGAGGTAAAATGTGATAAATTTGTAAACTACTTTGGGGCAGGTAGCAAATTTAGGCGAAAGAACAGTATACATAATTTTTGAAAAGTTGATCTTAAAAGTTGTATTTTCTACTTGATCATTGGTTTCTCAACTGATAGATAAGATCTCGTGACTAATATTCACCCATTTTCAACCCTGTTTCAACACTCCTGCACTATCGTTATTTATTTTTTTCTTCATACACTTGTAGCACTATGAATGGTTCTTATAGATTGGTTCTTATAGATTGCGTACTTTATATCCACTTTTTTCTCCACATATTTTAAACGTATGGATACCAAGCTTGATAAACAAGATGTGGTACGTTGTGATGTGTGTGATACTCCTGTCCCCCCACTACACTGTGACTTCTGTCAGATCTATCTATGCAAAGCTTGTGTTGGAGACCATCTGTTGGATGAGTCCAGAAAACATCAGGTTGTTCCGTTCAAACATCGATCTCTAAATCATGCTACATGCTCAATTCATGCCACAAAGCGATGCGAACTTCAGTGTTTACAATGTGATAGGTCATTTTGTACAATTTGCGTTTTCTGTCACGAACATGAAGGACAAAACGCCATTCCAGTTCAATCTTCTTCTCCTAAGAAAATCAACACAGAAACAATGTGCGATCAATTCGGACAACTATCAGTACTCCCCAATACAACAGAAGGTCACAGTAAAACACTGAAGACCTCTGATGCTGGGTCTCCTAATCCCAGTCCCTTGTTCAGTGAGCCACGGATCATTACCACTATACAAACACAGTTTGGAGGTACTCTCAACAAGTTACGCAGTGTTGGCTGTCACAGGGATGAAGAAATCTGGACGTGTGGTTCTAGAAAAAATACAGTCGAACGTTACACGCTCCTTGGGAAAAGAATGGGGAAAGAATCATTCCAAACCAAGTCAGGGAAGTCGCCATGGGACATAGCTGTGACAAGAAATGGAGATGTAGTGTATACTGATGATAATGACAAATCTGTGAACATGGTAAAGAACAAACAGATACAGACAGTGATCAGACTACAGGGGTGGAGACCTCTCGGTGTCTGTAGTACCTCCTCTGGTGACCTCCTGGTTGTCATGAACAGTGATGATCATAAACAAACGAAAGTTGTTCGTTACTCTGACTCAAATTTGAGTTACACTGGTCCCATAGAGGAACAAAGCATTCAATACAATGACAAAGGACAACCTCTCTATTCACCTAGCTATAACAATAAATACATCAGTGAGAACATGAATTTCGATATATGTGTTGCTGATTATGGAGCGCGGTCCGTAGTGGTGGTCAATCAGGCCGGAAAACTCCGTTTTACCTACACTGGCCCTCCCTCTACTACCAAGGGATCATTCTATCCACGCGGCATCACAACAGACAGCCAAAGTCGGATCCTGACATCAGACTATCACAACCATTATATCCACATCTTAGATAAGGACGGACAGTTCCCCCGCTACATTGACAACTGTCATTTACATGAACCATACGGTCTATGTGTGGACACCAGGGACAACCTATTTGTGGCTGAGTGGATCACCGGTAAAATCAAGAAAACCCAGTACTGCAGGCAAAGAGACTGAGATGCATATGGACAATATAGATGTCTTAAAGTGATAAAGATATGCTAGCTTTTATTGGAATTTTTATTGAATTTTTTCAGACTCTGTATAAATTTTAAGCTCCCAATTTTTGGCGCAACCTGCTTTGTTTTAAAATAGATGTCAACTGAAGGGGATAAAAACTTGAAAAAGTACTTCATGGTATTCATATTGACAAGGTAAAAATATCGCTATCGTTCAAATTAATAAAAAAAAACATTTGGCCGCATATCAATTTACGGATTTATAATTGATTATTGATAATTCTAATTTATATTTGGACTAGAATCATATTTTCAAAAATCAACAAACAACTTACAAAAGATATGCAGTTTTTATGTTATACATTTTGCAATGAAGAATAGTAATGTTTAGACTAATGTCCCTGATTTTTATCGATTATTATTTTTAACAGTAACACAAACTTTTCAAAAGAATAGTAACTGAAGTGCTTCTTGGGAGACAAGTGATGATAATGTTGATAATTTTTTCTATTTATAATCAATATGTACGTTTAAATGCTCGTCGCTGCAATGTAAGTAAGTATGGTTTATGTATAAACTAGTGTATGGTTTAGCAATAAGCAAACATTAAATCATCGTATCGTCTTAAACATAGAGATATGTTTCGCGTTCAACACGTGGGACATGCATCTTATTCTGTTTACAGTCTAATAAATCATTTGTAGGGGTATGTATTTAAGGGTTGTTCGACTGAGAGAATGAAGTCTTATTCCATATTGAGTGAATAAAATGTGGTGAGAAATATCAATCTTAAAGACACTATTTGCATTCAATTCTTCAACATTGTTAACATTCCTTTTTATACATCAATCACAACATAATGCAAAAATTCTCAGTGCTCCGGATAATAAGGTAGTGTACCATTCATTCTCGGGCTAGTTTGAATCACTAGATGTAAAAAGGTAGGTATTATTGAAAAATTATTGAAAAAATGAAACTTTTTCGAGAAAGTTACGCGTTTATTTCCGATAATTACGCGTATTTCGCGAAAGTTACACGTCAATTCGCGAAAAATTTTTTTTTCGAAGAAAATGAGCTCAATAGGCTTTCTTACAGCCCGACTTCGAATCTAAATATTGATTATTTCAGTCATTGATCCATGCATAAATTCCTCCTTGTTAGCAATTTATATTATCAAGCCTTAAAAAAAACTTTTAATATTTAACTTTTCCATTGTTAAGAGGTAGATGTCTCCTGTAGTATGTCCCAGGTTACAGTTTCTGTCACTTTTTCTTTATTTTCTTCACAGCTATACATACTCGTCAGTGCATGAAAGACATTCAAAATCAAAATATGACAAAAAATCTAAGCTTAAGAATTCTTCTTTCACACGTTCCCTCTTATACCTAAAGAAATTCACAGGAACGAAAATACGTTTCTTAAGGGGATTTATAATGGGGAAAATCCGACATCTTTTATCAATCCGAAATTCTCAGGACTCCTTGCACAATTTTTCAACATTATCATCCGGGTATTTTCATGTCGTTTGCAATGCAAAATCGTCGAAACCTTTTTTATTTCACCAGAACCGAAGGTTCATGTGAGCTGTTTTGATCACCGGTTGTCCGTCGTCCGTCCGTCTATAATCTTTTCACATTTGACTTCTTCTCTAGAACCACTGTGCTATATTAAACTAAACTTGGCACAAAGCATCCTTATGGGAAGGTGATTCTAATTGTAAAATAAGGGGCGAAACCCTTTTTAAAACGAAGATGGTCACGAAATAGTGAAAATAGGGGTGTGTGTGTTAAAAACACTTCTCAAGAACCACTGCACAAGTAATGTCAATATTCATTAATTCCAAAGTTTGCTTATGTATTGTTTTACATTGAAAACAAATGTTTAAAAAACTTTTCAATAATTACAATGGTACAATTTGAGATACAACAATGCGAGCATCCTAGGATAGTGTAGATTGTAAATTGTACAAACTGTGATCCCCGGACTAATACCGAGATTTAATTTTGGAGGACTTGATTTTCTGAAAATGCGTTCATGAAACTTTTTTCCATATATTCCATGTGTTAAACTTTTTTTATTGTACATAAAATACAGTGGGCTTGAACAAAAGTTCTGGCAACTTACTAGGTTCTCACCCATTCCATGTATAATGGTAAGGATATTTGCCAGAATAAAGGTAACAAAGGGGCGCGAAATTTCACTTTTTTTGGTTTCAGGCTTTTCTTCAATGTTGATACAGATGTTGAATCCCTCTCGTCAGAAGTCCATGATTTTTTTCCGGTTCTGCATGATTTCGGTTCCAATTCATTGTTATTATTTGTTTTCATATCAGCTATGAAAGTGGTCATTAAGCTGCATTTGTTAAGGTAGATGTAGAACGGAAAAATTGAAAACAAATGGATTTCATTTCTTGAAATATGACGCAGATTTCAATTTTTAACAAGTTCCAACATTCAACACAAAAATAAAAATATCATAGACAAACTTAACTATTACATGTATCATGTATGAGGACTTGTTTGTCTTCAATTATATTGATTCACTTTAAAAAATGCCAAGTTCTTAATTACCTAAAGTTGAATATTTGTAGTGCCCCCCCCCCCCCCCCCCCCCCCAGTAACAAAGCAGACAGGTATTAGACAACAATGGAATCGTAACGTGTTCAGGTTTGTGGTTTCATTATGTTTGTACTTATGGAGTAAAAACCAAATGAATGCGTTTGATTTTGAAAAAAAAAGTATTCATTTAGTTACAGGTGTTGTCGGTCGTTAAATTGAAAATTTGAAATCGGTTTCAAACTTTTTCAAACTTCAAACGCTAGTGATAAGTATATTTGCTGGGCATAATAAACCAAAAAAGAGAACAAGGGACGTTATTAGCCGTAATTAGCCGCAAAATTTACGATATTTTCAACGTCTTAGTTTTGTTTATTGATGTGGTGCATTGTACTTAGTTCGATACTAGCTAAATTCTACAGGCACCAAAATGACGTCATTTTCATCATGACGTCACTAATGTACTCTAAACATGGAATGATCTTCAAAAATCGTTAAAATATACTAAAATATGAATAATCTTTGCTGAAATTAGAACCTTTCACATGCATTAACCACTTTTATATTTAACATACACATTTTCTGTATCGGAAGAAATTCACATACTTAAAATGGTAGCGGTTAATAACTGTGAACAATGTGAATTTTAGCCAACACGATTACGGAATTGCACATTTTACCGACGTAATTCAATCTGAAAGTGAATGTAATAGGGTACATTTTATGATGATAAACACATTCATGCATTATTCACATTTCATCATCTTCATCATCATCATCCTACACTTCATCTATATTTTACATGTACATATTTAGAAACAGATTATCCCTATAACTCCCTGTCTTTTATGCACCTATCAAGTAATTATTATTTAATTATTTATTCTAGTGGCTTCTGATATTTTATAGCCTTAAGCCATTTAACCTGTATGGTCACTTTCATACATGTGCACATGATCAGGTGGTTTACTATAGCCAATAGTATGTTTTTATAACTTTTCCCGCTTTAACTGAGTAGCCTTTGTGACAGACCAAGGCTAGGCTTCATTTGAGAAAGACATGTTTTCAACAAGGGACTTATAACTCAATATTTGAACCTTTCATTTAGGAAGAAGTCAGTTATAGTAAGTGTACTATTTTTGGTATTCTTAAACTTTGATAAATATTTATTTGATATTTTCTGTAATTGTTACATTTGGCTAATTCTACTTTTTGAGGTTATAATATCTTATTTATGATAGAATGTATTCTATTAAACATCCCAGTAATTCATAGTCTTGAATCTAAGCTATAATATTTCATTTCTAATATATGTGAAAGGTTAGTTATTGTAACCATATTACTTGTAGTTAAGCAGTACCATATTCAACAGCAATAAGCATGATGTGAAACCTTGTTCCATAAACAGGTGATCGTGACAAAGTTATATTTTATTTACATTTATAATTTGTATCTTACAATAATGTAATCTGAAAGGAGGTACATTGAAAGTTTATGTTTTTATTTAATCAAATATTATATTGAATATAATATGGAGCATATTTCTATATTTTTGTAAATTGTGTTCAAGGGCAGTAACTCTGATTTACCTTGAAAGTATAACATGTATTACATCCAGAGTTATCCTTCTTTATAAATAGATTGATTAGTGAACTCTGAGAAGTGATGTATTACTTGTATGTATATTTGAGTATGATTGTACATGAATATTTTTATGCTGATATCTATTAATTATATTACAGGGTTTAATCCTTTAATCCCTATATCTGAATAAATGAAGAACCCTTAAGTGGATTTGTTTATCTTTGGGACAACCCACTATCACATGAAGATCAAGATAGAAAACGGGAAAGCAAGATGTACGTTGGCAATAACAAATTGGAAGTCATCTATTTAATTTTTGTAAATTTCCCTCAAGGGGTAAATTTTAAACAATTCAGGAATAATTTCAATCATGTCAGGTGTTGCATATATGATGAAATTTCGGTGTATGCTGCACCTTTGCTGTTGGACTTCGCTGAAATACCTACACATCAAGCAGATTAAGTTCGATGACTTCGGTTATAATAATTTGGAGACAATTTAAACAATCTTACAAGATGCTGGGTAGATTAAAAAAATATTGCACATGTAATCGCAAATTGACGGAATATCATTTTAAAAAGTGGTACCGCAAAACAAAAAACAAAAAAGAAGACTGTTTTGATAATTAAAAACAATAGTCATTTGGGGTATTCTGAATCACTATTTATAACTCGATTGCAAGATAGGTAAATTCCGTGTATATAATTACATTTACTAATCAGAGACACATTACCTTGTGTGATATTTTCTTATTTTACAGACATATTTTTTGTGATTTGTCATTTACAAACTTTATTTATTTATCTTTTTGGGTAATGTTACATGTTATACTTCTGAAAATAAATATATATGTACCACAGCTTTAAAGATGATTGTACATACAGTACGGCTCAGAAGGGTCCCGACCAAAAAAAAAAAAAACACCGGTCACCGGCTGAGCGTGGAAGTGTCGGTGCCTTTTATCTATGTTACGGCCTCGAAACAAGAAAAAAAAACCGGTGTTACACGGCGCAAATCGAACCAACACGGGTAGTTACTCGGCGTTGCACGCGGTATTTACCTGTGAAAGAAGAAGGATTTAGTTTAAAAACTAAAATATTTATTTTTTTACGAAAGAAAAACCAAAGAAAAAGAAACAGAAATCACAAAATATCACAACACACCCAACATTTAGACGTGAACGATTGTTACAATGGATTTCATCTTCCCAAGGTTTCTGATCCGCACCACTTCTCACATCTTCCCAAGTCAAGACCGGATCAAAAACCTAGACTTAGGAAGATTGGTGGATTTCTGTTGAGAATAAAGACCAAAAAACAACCGCCGACATAGTGAAAGGCTTTTAAGATCAAAACACTAATAATTTGTTCTTTTTTACATAAAAGTATACAGTTTATTAAGCTTATGTTTAAGTCCATTATTTTGTAACTGAAATCTGTGAGCGTAGTAGTTTGATCAATCTTAGAAACATAACGGACGGTAGACATTACAATATATTGTCTTTTGTGATTGTTTCTTACTTATGCCTAGGTGACATTAAAGCCGATATTTGGGCTAACAAAATTTCCTCGTATTGTCGGCTGAAGAAACGTGATCGCCCGACCCTGTTATCGGACGACGCGGAGCAGTCACATTAATTCCGAGTAACACCGATAACTTCATAAGTTTGAATATTTATAAGCCGGCGAATCGTCGCCCGATCATCAAACGCTGGGCCAGCACAATTTGATTTTCACAGTCGGTCGTTTCCGCATTTGCTGAATATTCACTTGTAACCACGTAGGCATCGCTTCAATTCATTGAATATAATTTATCAAAATCGCCCTACAGACCCGTGGACAGGCCTATCGATTTTCGGCCGTCCATCGGTGTCAACAGAAAAAAACCCAAATGCCTAAATGTCTGTCGATGGTCGGACGATGGGTTGCTCGACGGACTATTCAACGACCGCTTCTACTGAAGAAATTGGCCGACGCAGAAGAAATGATATCTAGGCCCGACGGATACTTAATTGGTCGGCCGACGAAAAAAAAGATCGAAATTGGCTAAGACAACGGCTGATGAACTGCCAACTGTCCCCCGAAGAATCCCATTTTTGCCTAAAAAAACCGTCGGCCGTTGTCGTTTTTGGAAATATGACTGGGGTATTTCTCTATTCAACGATATCAAATCTAAAAGGATCATGAAAACAAATGTACTTTTTCAAAAAGAACAATATGTATAGTTTTATATTTAGTGTAATTTCATCACAATTTTCTTTTTATAAAATATTTTTATAAACATGTATCTGGTATAATTTCAAATCTATTTTCCTTATACAAAACATGCATATGTTCATGTACAGTACCGATGTATTCATTTTTATAGCGCGTAGAATCAGTGATCAGTACATAAAGTGTCTTCCGTGATTTTGTCTTAAAGTTGTAGACTTCATCTTAATCAACCCACTTAAAAACATGTTTATAAATCATTTGTTCCAAGAAACTATGCATTAATTTCCGTTTGATTGTTTATGATCGCTATGTGTGTGTGTGTGTGTGTGTGTGTGTGTGAGAGAGAGAGAGAGAGAGAGAGAGAGAGAGAGAGAGAGAGAGAGAGAGAGAGACCTTTTAGTGCATGAAATCTGAAAAAAAGTATATTTAAAAGTCTTGCATTACAGACTGAGATAAAACACATTCTCAGAATTTATATTTTGACAAGTATTTTTGTGTTAATTTCCGTTTGATTGTTTATGATCGCTATGTGTGTGTGTGTGTGAGAGAGAGAGAGAGAGAGAGAGAGGAGAGAGAGAGAGAGAGAGAATGCGTGCTAGGCTAAACTCTAAACTTTACGTACATTTATCAATAATTCACTAATATAAGATATTTATTTAATCTAGTCTCCATATAATAAATCCTTTAATGTACAATGACATTGTGATAGAATCCAAACTGTTAACAAACAGTTTCAGTCAGAGTCCAGGTGCTACTCCTGTCAATCAAATCCGCCCGCGAGCACAGGTGCTTGGGGACGGGACCCCTCCCCCCCCCCCCCCCCCCCCCCCCCCCACACACACACACCATTCACCCCCACATTCCTGAGTTATTTTTTCATCATTTATGTTTTTTAAGTATATGTTGATGTATGCTGCACGAAAAAAATTCGGAATTAACGCGAAACAAGCTATGAATAAAAAATTATATACAACTGGTATAAATAGAGAAGAAGGTTGGCAACTTCAGCAGACCCCATCTTGTAAAATTCGACACCTCGCTGGGAAATCCCAACATTATTTAACTGAAAAGAACTGACCGACTGGAAGTGACGGTCGCTGTAATTCCACAAGGTATTGATAAATGGGGTGCAATGCTTTCTGAATCCAGTCGTGTTATTTTCACATTTTACACCAGCGAACTCTCGTTTCAATTGTCAGCGAACGGAGGTCGTTCATTCTGCATTAGTTTAGTCGCAGGCAACCATTTTTAGTAAAAGGGTAATACCCAGAAGAGAACATCTGAGTGGCGTTAGATATAGGAAAAGGTCAAAGGATCATGATTGTTAAAACAGTCAAACTTGAACTATATTTTCTAATAAATTAACCTTACATGAAATATCAACTTTACTTAAGGAATGAATTCAAAATTTATTAGTTTTATACGATATAAAATGGTTTGGGGCAGTTTACGCTTTATAAACTGCTTATAATTTAATTTTTTGCTATCAATTATAGATTAAAACAGTCATTTAACCTTTAATATGACATCAAATTGTACAAATTTAAACGTAACATTAGTCTTACTATGACGTAGGCAACATTCTTTATACGATATAAAATAATTTTTTAGCCAATCAGAAAGCGTGTTACAACCAGAATTAAATTATATATGCATCACTTCAAAAGTTAGAGAGCGGAAACTAAGAATTTCCCATTTTTTCCTAAGTTCAAAAGGCATAACTCTATTGAAAATCATCGGACCGGAACTGAATTCGAACTTGATCTTTATTTTCTTGTAAATAACCTTCGTATGAAATATCAGCTTTATCTATATGCATCCCATCAAAAGTTAGAGAGCGTAAACTGAGAATTTCTAATATTTTTCATAGTTCAAAAGGCACAACTCTGTCAAAAATCATCGGACTGGAACCAAATTCGAACTCAACCTGTATATTTCTATGACACATCCAGATATGAAATTTGAGTTGAATGTGTGCAACTGTTGTTGAGATAATGATCGAAAAGTGAATTTTCCCATTTTTTTCTCGAAGTTCAAGAGGCATAACTCTGTCGAAAATCATCGGACCGGAACCAAATTCAAACTCCACCTGTATATTCATATGACACATCTATTTCTTAAATTTAAGTTGAATATGTGCAACTGTTGTTGAGATAATGATCGGAAAGTGATTTTCCCATTTTTTTCTAAGTTCAAGATGCATAACTTTGTCAAAAATCATTGGACCGCAACCAAATTCTAAATCAACCTGTATATTCATGAGAAACATACATATATCAAATTTGAGTTGAATGTGTTCAACGGTTGTTGAGATAATGATCGGAAAGTGAATGATGACAAAATGTCAGCAGGACGGAATGGGGTAACACTATATGCCCTGGCCATTTTATGGCGGGGGCATAAAAATTAAATCCCTAAATCATGAAAATCCTAATCCATTGAGGGGGGGAGGGGGGGCCAAGCGAAGTTTAAAAAAAGAGTAAAATGTCCAAATCACGAAAGTCATTATGTGTGTGTGTGTGTGAGTGTGTGTGTGTGTGTGTGTGTGTGTGTGTGTGTGTGTGTGTGTGTGTCGGGGGTGGAGTGGGGGGGGGGGGGGGACTTTTAACTTCAATTAATTTCCTTAACTTTCAATTCAATTCTTTACATATTCCTGAAAAAGTGGGAGGGGGTGCAACTCAATTATAATTCAATTTTTAATATGTATATTTAAGAAAAATGTCTGCTCTGAGAAAAAAAAAGGGGGGTGGGGAGGGCCAGGCCCCCCTCCTCCGACTGTACATGTATCAATAATGTACCTATGGTAGCCAGTTTAGCCTTTATGTAATTTGTATGTACACATGCATAATTAAATCTTTTCATGTTTCTGCTGATGATGGGAATTGAACCCATTCTTCATTCTCAATAGAATGTGTGCACCATTACACCACACCAGCTTTTTTGTACAGAGGAAATTGCTGCATGGTTATAAATTGACCCTTTAATGGAAAACATTTTTGAAATCTTAACACTTTCTCAAATAAAGAGTACCCTAGAGTAACCTTAATTAAGCTATTAAATACAAAATGGTGTTTCTAAAAACGGATGGATCAGTTTGAATCCTATATTCTTATATACACCCCCCTCCTCCTCCAACACACACAATTACAGAATTTTTTTTTTTTGAGAAGGGATACATGTTTATAAAAAAAAAAAAAAATACAAAATCTAAAACGAATGTTTTATACTATTTCTCTGTTTTCACAAAATAAAGAATGCTGTTTCCATTTAAACCTTTAAACAATGTGTGACCTAGATTCTAGAGTACTCGGATATCTGATTTATCTGTCCTTGTCATATTACAGGTCTGTACCTGACATTTACGTCTGAATCACGTGATCCTGTACAGGTAGTTGAACCAGGAACAATAAACACCTGCGACCCGCCATGTTGGATTTTGAAGTTTTTCAATACTATAACATTGTGATTCAGATGTTGTTCGTAAAAGTAATCTCTGGTAGCCTTTGAACATGCAGGTATGATTTTTTTTTATATCAACTGGGTTTTTTCTTCTTTAATAAATATATCTAACTCTCTTTCTATGACCGGTAATTATTTTTCCAGGGGGGAGGTGAAAAGGGGGAGGGGGGGGAACTACATGTAGAATGTGTGTATATATATATATATTAATGATTGAGGCCTTACACAATATACAAATTACACATATACATGTACCGATAATTATTTTGGAATAATCTGTTTTTATTTTCTTTGATTTTGAACAATATATTAGAATTAATCATATTGTGTTGACCACAAACAACAATTTGTCATCTAATGTAGTTTGTGGACAGAGAATGTTGCAACCTTTAAATCCCATGGGTAGCTGGGAGACCACGAACAAAGATCAAACACCCAGAACCCGCCATGTTGGACTGTGAAGTTTGGTAGTTTACCAGTGGATTTGAATTGAGTAAGTTCTTCAAGTGACTTATTTATAATTAATCTGACAGTTTTATAGACTCTATCAAGTTATAAACATTAAAACTGTTGTCGATAGATAAATTCCACTTACAAAAACAATAGCTTGTAATGGTATAAATTAATATATGGTATGTACTGCATAAATTTATTTGATGTATATTACATTTAATCCTATTCGTGTAATTTTGACAATACACGTACATGTATTTACATGTTCCAAATTCTTTTCAGATAAATGCTGATCCCCTTATAGATAGTTAAGAAAAGGTTCCCTGACCATGGACCCTAGGAACAGAGCCCAGGATGTTGTACGCTGCACCCTGTGTCAGGACTCTGTGGCCCCCATGTACTGTGAAGTTTGTCATATACATCTGTGTAAAGACTGTGTAGAGAAACATTTCTCTGATTCTTCTAAAGTTCATAAAGTGGTGCCACTTAAACAATATCTAACCACTCTGAACTATCCCAAGTGTAAGAAACACCCCACCAAACAATGTGAACTCCACTGTGAACAATGTGACATTCCTACTTGTGTACAATGTATTTCTTCTAAAAAACATTTAGGACATATACAAGTTGACATTCTTAAAACCTTTGAAAGCAAAACGGAAAAGTTGCATAAAGATTTGCAAGAATTGGAGAAATTCATTTATCCTAAATACAAAGAAATTGCATCCAATATCCCAGTTCAGAAAACTGATCTGAAAAATAACTGTCAGAAATTAACATCAGCAATAGACAAACATGGAGAAGTCTGGCACAGAGAAATAGACACCATTATACAGAAACTCAAATCTGATCTTGATGAAATGGACTCCAAACACCTGGCTGTCTTAAACAAACAGGAAGATGAAATCACACGCACCATTTCTGAAATCACACAGAGCATCACTGATCTGAAGAAGTTACTGGACTCCAATGATGTCAGCCATGTCTTTGCCTACAAATCCATGCATGCTGAATTCAGAAGATTGCCTCCTAAACTCAAAGTGTCCTTACCAAACTTTAGGCCTCAGGAAATCCACACAGATCAGCTGATTAAACAGTTTGGTTCCCTGTCATCATTATCTTTTACAACAGAGGAACAAGACTACAGCATGCCGCCCCAGGGAGACAAGTCCTCTCCCCCAGACCGGTCACTGATGGATGTACCCCAGGTCATCACAGATATAGACACACGATACATACCTCTATACGGTGTGACGTGTCTGAATGATACAGGAGTATGGACTCATAATAATAAGATGATGAGTCTCTACAACCTGCAGGGGGAACTAGTGAAGTCAGTCCAAACCAAGTCAGGGAACGTTCCAGAGGACATAGCAGTGACAAGGAGTGGGGATCTAGTTTATACTGATTACACAGATAGAACTGTGAACATAGTGAAGAATACACAAATACAGACAGTGATCAGACTACAGGGGTGGATACCTCTCAATGTCTGTAGTACCTCCTCTGGTGACCTCCTGGTTGTCATGGTCAGTGATAATAAACAAACAAAAGTTGTGTGTTACTCTGGCTCCACAGAGAAACAAAGTATTCAGTACGACGACAAAGGACAACCTCTCTATTCATCTGGTGACACTAAATACATCAGTGAGAACAGGAACCTAGATATCTGTGTGTCAGACTGTAGAGCCCGTGCAGTAGTGGTGGTCAATCAGGCCGGGAAACTCCGGTTTACCTACACTGGTCCTCCCTCTACTACCAAGGGATCATTCTATCCACGCGGCATCACAACAGACAGCCAGGGTCGGATCCTGACAGCAGACTATAACAACCATTATATCCACATCCTGGATCAGGACGGACAGTTCCTCCGCTACATTGACAACTGTCATTTACAGTATCCACGGGGTTTATGTGTGGACACCAGAGACAACCTCTTTGTGGCTGAACACGTCACAGGTAAAGTGAAGAAAATACAATATTACATGTAAATCAATTAACTGCAATGAATAAAATGAAATCAAACAAACTAAGTATATATTACATACTGTGTAAATATTACCAGTAAAGAAACTGTTTTACATTGCACCTGAATATACTGTGTACATTAGATGAGAATACTTTGTGTGTTTGTATTGTATATAGGTATGTATCATTACAGATTAAATATATATATAATATTTGTTATCGGGTCATGTAAGTTTTTTATACAACGATCACTATCTTCATATCTTGTATGAAATATGTATCACATGTAAACAACTTGACCATATCTATTGGATGTAACCACACTGTTGACTGTATTTTGTAAAACATGTAGGCTTTCATGAGTATAATCATTACCTATGTCGTCAAACTAGCGTTTGAACGCAAAATTTTTTATGAAAACAATTTAAATTGTTTCTTTTATATTAGACTGACTATTCTTGACAGTTTAATATCTATAACATGTCAAACAGTCTTTTGTTTTTAACATGAAATAAAGGTAATAGTCTCTATATGTTTAACTTACATGTGGTTATGTGAACAAACTTTTTGTTACATGTATTAATGACAAAGGTTAATGGACGTGTAGCACTCAATTCTTTACCAGCAATGGAGCGAGGCCACAAAGGGACCGAGGCCCATTACTTATAAAGAGGAGTGGTACAGGTATATTAACCCAATTAGAATTCACATTGTCACACCTTAATTATTATCATTACTTACCTTTGATCTTAAGAATTAGAGTAGTCGTGAGTGATTTTCTATCAACCTTCTTTTCTCTGCTGAATGTTCAAAACTTCAGAAAATCCACATCCAAGATATTCAGGTCCTTGTTGTTTTTTTCTTTGAGTGTTTAATTTCCTGATCTCCTGATCTAATCAGACTTTTTCCTGAAAATGTATTTAGACAATGAGTATATGTTTTTTTATACATGATTATGCTATGTATGGATTTTGTGAGTTGTAATCAATAAAACTTTAGTCAGAGAAATAATGTTTTGTGAAATGGGGGGTGTCCTGACGAACTTACTCTGAAGAAATCAAACTTCTGAAATTCACATTGTAAAGTTACCTTAAATAGACCTCGCACTCCCCATCCACCCTCCGCCCGGCAAACATCTTTATCCCTCGGATCCCCTGGGAATTCTTTCTATCTATAGATACGCGCATGCCATCAAACTATTGAAGTATACATACATGTTGAGTTATCTTTTTCAAAAGAAGTTTGCATGATTCATAGAGGAAACGTATCTTTGAAAGACTGACATGTTTATTTTATATAGGCCTAATAGCTTTCATCTTTATCAGAAACATTCGGGTTTAGCATGTAGACTTATTCTGACTGCTATGCCTGAGTACTTGTATGACAACAAAACAGGGTGTTTTTTTTGTAAATGACACTATTGTTGAAACTTAAAATAAACCATAATCATATAAACATAAAGTACCAGTCTTTAAAATGTCCATCTGCATCCTCCAGACGACAAGTACCTTTTCGTAATTGTACCCCGAACCCGACCTTGAAATATACAGTAGAGTCCCCCCCCCCCCCCCCCCCCCCAAAAAAAAAAAAAAACAACAATGTTTTTAGAATTTTCCTTTACAAAATTACCTAAAACAAACATTTATATATCAAAATTGGTGTAGTTATCATATTTGGTTTATATGCAGTCAATTACAAGCTTTAAAATATCAGAAGTATTTATTAAATTTGGGATGAACTAAAACTCACTGCTTGTGCAGATCTAGAGCAGGGAGGGTGGGTCAGATCATCTGGAACCACCCCCACCCCCACCTGGATAATGAAAACGTATAACATTCACAGTTAAGTTACCGTAAATAGGCGTCGGAATCTGGCAAACAAATATATTCCTCGGAACACCAGTCAACTCCCCACCCCTTTGGAAACATACATGCACGTAGCATCGTTTTTTTTAAGTGTGGGGGGGGGGGGGGGGGGGGGGGGGCTCATCCAAAAAATCTTGACAAGCAAAAATAAAAACCCCAATTAGCCTTTTCACATTAACTGCAGTCCAGATTTTACAGCAAAAGGCTTATTTGTAAATCATAAAAATCCTACTCCCGGGGGGAGGGGGGGGTACAACTTCAATTTCACTGTTAATTTCCTTATTTTCACTTCCAGTTTTTACATTATCCCCAAAAAGTCGGGGCTAACTCCTTGTTAATTCAATTTTTTATGTCAATTTAAGAAAAAATGTTTGCTGAGAGAAAACGTCGGGGGTGGGGGGAGGAGGCCCCCCTTGCCCCTTTTGACTTCAATGTTGCGCACTGCAAAATGAGTGTCCTGTCCGAATGATCCATGCAGATCAAAAAGAGGGTTCAAAATTTGTTGTAGAGAAAAAAAAGGAAGATTTTTAATTTTTTTCCCATTGATAGAATCTGTAGCTCTTGGGCTTTTGTTTTTCTTTGAACTTTCTTCATTACATTATTCAATGTAAGCTCTGATATAATTGAAATAATGTAAGATACTTATACAAACAGAAACACTTACGCCTTTTTACAGTTGTATAACATTAAGTCACTGTTGCATGAATATGATGAAGCTAGATATTTCATTTAACACGCCAAGAGGCATAACTCGTAACTTCAAAATGGATTACTCAACTGAGAACTTTTTTTGGTTCAAGTGTTGCAAATTTTTGTCTAAAAGGATGATTCACAAGTGCTATTCTTACATTATATTATATCAAAAATTACCTAAGTTACCAGTTAGAATTTATTTCAGTGTCTGTAAGTAACAAAAAGGTCTCCTGTACAAATACCAGTACAAACATTAAATTTGTAATATCTTAAAAAGTGTGTTCTAATATACATGTATGTGTTTAATTTAGTAAAAATGTAATTTATGTAAAATTTAAAATTTAATATTTTAATTTTAATATAGAAGTCAACGTCCTCTTCACATATATTTGCTTAAGAAAAATTTCCAAAATCGGTATGTGTGTGTATATATATATATATATATATATATATATATATATATATATATATATATATATATATATATATATATATATATATATCTTTTCTCGTAATAACGAGATCTTTTTCTCGTATTTACGAGATCTTTTTTCACGTATTTACGAGATTTTTTTCTCGTAATTATATTACGATCGAGATCTTTCCTTGTAATTACGAGATAAAAATATTTTTATGTGGCCCTAATCTTTCGTTATATTGCAATTCATTAATTCAAAATAAAACATTGAAATTCGTTATTATTTAACTTTCATCATTCTAAATCGAGTTATGTTTATTTATGAAACATTGAAATATGACTTGATATCAATATATGGTGATAAAAATGATAAAAGTAACCAAAAAGTAAAAAAAAAAAAGCATTACCAAAAAGTAAAAAAAAAAAAAAAAAAAAAAAAAAGCATTATACAATTTTTTTTATTCTAATGAAAATTTATTTGCGTCCCTGCATTCCGTTTATGACCGAAGTCTTATGCCTAGCGAATATAGTACATAAAATATTACTAATTTGATATATGTGCAGTGTTCCTTTTTTAATTTTTACGTAATAAAGCTATAACCGTGGGATTTTCATATATAAGCAAGATATATGTAGAATGAGATTCATGTTGTTATAAACTCTAGTTTAGAGAGAGAGAGAGAGAGAGAGAGAGAGAGAGAGAGAGAGAGAGAGAGAGAGAGAGAGAGAGAGAGAGAGTGTGGTCAAATTTAATTCTTCATCTGGGAAGTGGTAAGGGAGATTTTAATTATTATCTATATATCAGATAGATCCAGTGATAACATTGTGTCTGTGTTTTCTAATAAATCAAAGTCGTTTTATAAAAAAGAAGTAGAAGGCATTCAGACAGCGTACGTACCTTGATTCGTCGTTACTTCCGGTCGTCACAGGAATTTTAAGTATATCAAAAATTGATATTTTTTTCAGTTTTTTTTTAAATTGAACATAGGATGAATATAACAATACAAAACCTTACATATGTCATCTATGCAATGTTAAATAAACAAAAAATTCTACAGCTTTCTTTTTTCAAATTTTGTACCCGCCGGATCTCAGAAACTGTAAGTGATCAAGACAAACACTTTTGTGGATGATAGATATTTGGTTGAAGATGTGTTTAACGGGTTTCCTTTTGTCAATCGTCATTTCTGGTTCTCATCGGAACCGTTAGAACAAATCAAGTTTTCAATCAATTTGACGGTTTTTCTTTGACTGTTTTAGTTAGCCTGATAAACAATGATATACATTAGGTAAATGTACAAGAATTACAAACTTTAATTTTCATTGAGAAACTCAGTTTGACTGTTTCCGGTTTCGAGACAAAGCCGTGTCTCAACGAGATCTCAGATTTGGCAGAGAATTGAACAACCAAACTTTGAGGAAAGATAGACCTACGTATGTAGATATGTTTAAACTATTTCGTTTGATTCGTTGTAACTTTCAGTCGTCACAGGAAGTACTCAAAACTTGTTTTTTATTTCATTTTCGTTGTTTTAGATGAAAGTAGTTTCTATAAATGTCCTTCACATTTTTTTGAGATCAATATGTAATACAAGAACGGAAGACCTTTTTGTTGTTATAGCAACAAGAGTCTAGTTTAATATATGATATTTCTTTAAGGTGACTTGATATATATATATATATATATATATATATATATATATATATATATATATATATATATATATATATATATATATATATATGGTTTTTTTTTTCAAATATGACACCTTGATGTTCTACTGATACATGAGGTGTTGACACAGACTGACTGACTGATGGGTCTAAAACCTTATACCCCCTCCTCCTAGGTAACCTGAATTACCGAAATGACAGCATTTACCGAAATGACACTTGAAATTACCGGAATGACACTAAAATCTACAGAAATGACACTTAATTTTTATTAAAAAAATTGTTTTTCACCACAAATATACTTAACTATATACATTAACATCTTTATTTTGAACATTGAATTAAAAAACAGCATTTCATAGGTGCAAAATGATACAACTTGGAATCAAAAATACTACACTGAATTTAATTAAAGGATCACCAATTATATTTTTCTAAGTAAATAATTGGTATACATAATTGTGAGATGGAAAATTGTTGTATAGTTGGAAAATGATGAGATAAGCATGTAATTAGACCCTCTGATATTGTGAAAACATGCAGTTATTGAATTAGAATTCTTCATTCTTCATTAATTGCAACTTATTTAACTCAGGCTTTTATTTTATTTTGGTTATGAAGCATTTACCCGAAAGACATAAAGATATAAATGTATCACCATTTTAGTGTATTTGAATTGTCATTTCTGTAGATTTTAGTGTCATTCCTGTAATTTCATTTGTCATTTCGGTAAATCCTGTCATTTCGGTAATTCGATGTACTGCCCTCCTCCTCGCAACTTGTTGCATGGGGTATAACGAGCTCGTCATCTCCTCTGGGTTTTCAAACATTGGTGACAAATAAAAAAACATGTGGTTATCAGGTACATTACTGATTCCAATTTATTGTCAACAAAATACTGATTTTGTACAAAGTTACACAGAAAATAGTTGTCTATGATACATGTACTATACTTCATTGTAACGTTTTAGAGAAAGTCTTGGCACAATATTCATCGACTGTAACTCCTGGAACAACAGTTTACAGGCATAGGGCATTTTGAGAGTGGAGACGTGACGTGAGGATTTACAGAACTCGCACCAACCCGAGTATCCCAGAAGCCCACACTCTCCGCACACATCCACCTCAAAGGCATCACTAGATATCATCAGTCTCTCCAGTAGCAGCATGCTGTAAAGTAATCAACACTCACTTCATGATTATTTCAATATTCTATGATACTTGATGAATTATGATTTTTAATATTACAAGTTCTTTAATTTCTAAGGCGCAGGGATAATTTTTTTATCAAAAGAAATAATTTTTATATTACCCAAATTTTTAACATTGTTATCATAAAACAATAATTTATTTGAATCAAAAATCAGTAAAATTTGATAAAATTTGATAAACTTGCCTTGCACCATAACCAATGAGACAATCTCGCTCCATCTCGCCCAATCTCAGACCTCCATCTCGAGATCGTCCCTCTGTAGGTTGTCGAGTCAGTACCGCTCTTGGTCCCTTGGCTCGGGCATGCATCTTATCTAGAACCATGTGCTTCAGTTTCTGATAGTATATGGGGCCAAAGAATATGTACGCCTCCAGGGGCTCCCTAAAGTTAAAACAACAGTAGTTGTTGATAAAATACAAGTACTTGTTATACTGCTTTACCTACCAGGTATTAATTGTCAGTATTTATGGTGAGTATTGCAGTATATTTGTACATAGAAAACCAGGCATCTTACCCAGTAATTCCTGAGGTTACAAAGTCCTTGCCGAGATAATTAAATCCATGTTTTACAAGGTCTTCAGATAAATCACAGACTTTGTCTCCACCAAATGCTGAAATTTAAGAACACAAAAACTAAACAGTAAACACAAGAGTTCAGATTTTCTTACAAAACTCACTATAGTTAAAGACATCCAAACAATCTCTCTCTATAAATGATATACAGATTGATCAACGTACACTTAACCTGTCTTGTGGCTGGCTGAGGAACATGTTTATGCTTGTACCAAACAGCTTTTACAGATTCATAAAGCATTAAAATATTTAATAATTTCTACATTGCACCTTAGTTTTTGTTTCAAGATTCAAGATACCAGTTAACAATTATGATCCTGCTTTGGTACCTACAGCTTAAGTTTTGCTTATCAATGCGCAGATTCAGATAATTTTCAAGGAGGGCTCCTAGGAATAATTTGTTTGTAATGAGTTGAATTTTCAAGGGAAATCCACAGATGTCAATCATTATATTTTCTGTTACTTTCATGTCACAGAGAAATAATACCGTCAGTTACCTGTTCCGTAGTGGAATTTCCCGTCCAGGACCCCTGCCTTACTTCCCATCAGCTCCATAAGCTTACCAACTGTCATTCTGGACGGGTAACCATGGGGATTCATTATCTGCAGAATAAAACAGAAGAATGACAGTCATTCTGGACGGAAACCATGGGAATTCATTATCTACAGAATAACCAAAAAGAGGATCAAACACTGACATTATTAATTCTTAAGGAGACTATATGGTCAACAAACTACCCATCAGATTTACTTTAAAATTTTGATAATGATATTTTTTGTCATATATAGGTTATATAATAAAGATAATATCCAATTATTTTTCCTTTAACATTTGAATATTTCCTTTTATCACATGTTTATCTCAATATGCGGTGGATATCACTCATGGGATAAATTTTTGATATTACACTGTGTGTTCTTACGCCACGTGACGTCATAATTAAACATTACGTAGGTTAAGCCGGTTGATTGACGTATAATGAAAAACTAAAAAATAATACAGTTGAATAGTGTTGAGTTGTAAAAGTGAAGCATTTAATGTTGTTTTATTTATTTTTCATGAATTCATAAAGAAATTGTTCGAAAATGAAATGTTTGTTTGTTAAACTTTAAGGAACTTTTTTCCATGCGTAAAGTTGTTGACGTCTCGTAGTTAATGTGTTGTGCGGCTCACAATTATAATTTGTATAGAAAAAATTGAGATTAACAAAAAACGTGGTAAAACATGTGATAAAAAGAATCTCTCATGATTTGCGATGGTATATGATTTTTATCCAACTCGTTGTGTGTTTTCTATCCCCTCGCCAAGGCTCGGGGATAGAAAACACACAACTCGTTGGATAAAAATCATATACCATCGCAAATCATGAGAGATCCTATATATATCTTTAGACAGAGCTCTTTTTCTTAAAGAGATAAACATAGTCTAAAAATGGCCACGCCCATCCAGCACACTCAATGTGTATCTTTCTCACTGAAACACAAATCCATCAACCAAACTACTCAATCTAATTCATACTTACAATGTCTGGACAAATACCCTAAAAGGAAAAGTGAAAAATTAATAATCATCTCAAAATATCACTTTTGAATGCAAATAGACAGGAGAGAATGCAGTTCTTAACTCTTAATTTCAAATCAAATTCTTTGACACTGTTCTCAATTAATTTTAGGAGACTTAGTTATTTCTACATGTCATATTTACCAGATCGGTGAATGGCATATCTTCTTGTGGGACAATTAATCCACAAACACTGCAAAAATAATAATAAAACAGAAAATAAAGCTAACATTCCTGAATGAAACAAAAAGTAAACAGCTAATCAATATAGTACTGTTTGAGTAAACAGCTAATCAATATAGTACTGTTTGAGTAAACAGTTTTTCAAAAACTTGTTCAAAAGAGACACATATATTAATTATATTACATGTATTCCAATAATTTCACACATTACCCTACATGAACAATGGATAACAATAGGTAGAAAATTACATATTGAGCCTTTAAAATATAAATAAAAAACAATAACACTGATATGTCTAGTCTCTAATGAATTGCATTTGTACCTATAACCTGAATAAGGTCTGTACTCAATTTTTAGTCAGTAGATATCCTGTTGCGTTGGTAAGAATCCCACTCACCCTTTCTGTCCGTGTCTGCTGCTGAATTTGTCTCCAATCTCTGGCCGACGTGTCTGTCGCTGTAATATCTTGATTAAGAAAGCCTCCTCCGGATTGGATGAAATCAGCACCTTCTCTATGTAACAGGCCTCCGCTCCTTTATATCTACATGTGACAGCAACAACAATCTTTATACATCACTATTTATATTTTGGTATTTAGTTTTATTTATTGATTAAGAAGTTGAAGAGCTTCAAACACTGGCATGTTGAGGACTTCTCTAATTACAACCCCTGATATCATATATAATTGAAGAGATTTGATAACTAACTAAATATGTAATATACTAGACCTCTATATTATGTCCCCTGGGGTTATACAGTGTAATATAAAAATATAGATGGGATTGATGTATAGAAGTGATGTGATACTTACGTGATGTGGACCTCCCTATACTCTGGCCCCTGGGGTTATATATAGAAGTGATGTAATGACTTACATTATGGGGACCTCCCTATACTCCGGCCCTTGGGGTTATATATAGAAGTGTTATGAAGACTTACGTGATGGGGACCTCTCTACACTCCAGCCCTTGGGGTTATATATAGAAGTGTTATGACGACTTACGTGATGGGGACCTCTCTATATTCCGGCCCCTGGGGTTATATATAGAAGTGACGTGATGACTTACGTGATGGGGACCCCCCTATACTCCAGCCCCTGGGGTTATATATGGAAGTGATGTGATTACTTACGTGATGGGGACCTCCCTATACTCTGGCCCCTGGGGAGGTCCCTGAGTTGTGGGCGACTGTTGGATTGGGTTCATTGTAACAGTGGGCATCCATTTGTTGACTAGCACCTGTCTGTTCTCCATTCTCTCACCTGTTCAAACAATCCAATTACATTATTTTAGTGATCTATTTGCATTCCACACATTCAAATAATATATCATATGTTATCTTATAAGGTATTTATTCAACATTTGATTCCTTTTCTTACTGTAAATCCAGGGTTTTTTTTTTGTGAGTCACAAATATTGTGAAATGGGGATAAATCTGTCACCTTTTTTCATTTACGCAAGTCAATTTTTGTAATTTTAAAGGATCTCATAGCATAAAAATACCAGACATAATTTCAGAATGTTGTATTTAATAGAGATGTGTAAGTGACTGAAAAAAAAATGGAAAATCAGATCATCACAAAAATAACCCAATATATACAATATAAATCCCGACCTGGTGAGCAGATGCCGTCAGAGTCAAGAGCCTCGTGTTTCCAGATAGGTTTGTGGGTGCTGGCATCCACCATTGGTCCCATCACCTTGTCAAAACTTTGGTTGGTGTAGCGCTTCAGGGTGCAGGCCTGCTTCCTGTACACCAGACACCGCCCAAAACCTGAAACAGAGACTACATGTACACCTCAAGAAACCGCCACATATCAAAACATCAATGCAATGATACACTGCCCCCCTCCCCCCCCCCCCCCCCCCCCCCAAAAAAAATAGAGACCGAGACAAATTTATGTTTCCTGTCCACCAGACACCACCCAAAACCTACAGTAGACACAGAAACCACAAGTGTACCACAAATAACTGCCATATATCATAACATCAATGCAATTAATTGTACACCACAAGTAACCGCTACATTTCTTAACATCAAAATAAAGATACATCTATAACTATATTGCTAAAGCCTGAATAAAATACATTTGTAAAAACAGACAAGACCACGTTGCCTGAATTAGCACAGGACTGATTGATATACTGACCTCTATCTAGAGAAGCTTTGTTCAGGACTAGGGCGTCCTCAATGTCGTATCCACTGAAACTCATCACAGCGACGGTGGCATTTTGTCCGGCCGGTAACTTGTCAAAGTGGATAAGCTCAATTGTCTGAAAATCATGAGAAGGAGTGACAATCAACTGTGATTTATAAGAATCAACAAACTCAGTGATCAAAACAATAAGCTGTGATTTATAAGAATCAACAAACTCAGTGATCAAAACAATAAACTACGATTTATAAGAATCAACAAACTCAGTGATCAAAACAATAAACTATGATTTATAAGAATCAACAAACTCAGTGATCAAAACAATAAGCTGTGATTTATAAGAATCAACAAACTCAGTGATCAAAACAATAAACTACGATTTATAAGAATCAACAAACTCAGTGATCAAAACAATAAGCTGTGATTTATAAGAATCAACAAACTCAGTGATCAAAACAATAAACTACGATTTATAAGAATCAACAAACTCAGTGATCAAAACAATAAACTGTGATTTATAAGAATCAACAAACTCAGTGATCAAAACAATGAGCTGTGATTTATAAGAATCAACAAACTCAGTGATCAAAACAATAAACTACGATTTATAAGAATCAACAAACTCTGTGATCAAAACAATATACTACAATTTATAAGAATCAACAAACTCAGTGATCAAAACAATAAGCTGTGATTTATAAGAATCAACAAACTCAGTGATCAAAACAATAAGCTGTGATTTATAAGAATCAACAAACTCAGTGATCAAAACAATAAGCTGTGATTTATAAGAATCAACAAACTCTGTGATCAAAACAATAAACTACGATTTATAAGAATCAACAAACTCAGTGATCAAAACAATAAACTATGATTTATAAGAATCAACAAACTCAGTGATCAAAACAATAAACTGTGATTTATAAGAATCAACAAACTCAGTGATCAAAACAATAAACTATGATTTATAAGAATCAACAAACTCAGTGATCAAAACAATAAGCTGTGATTTATAAGAATCAACAAACTCAGTGATCAAAACAATAAGCTACGATTTATAAGAATCAACAAACTCAGTGATCAAAACAATAAACTATGATTTATAAGAATCAACAAACTCAGTGATCAAAACAATAAGCTGTGATTTATAAGAATCAACAAACTCAGTGATCAAAACAATAAACTACGATTTATAAGAATCAACAAACTCAGTGATCAAAACAATAAGCTGTGATTTATAAGAATCAACAAACTCAGTGATCAAAACAATAAACTACGATTTATAAGAATCAACAAACTCAGTGATCAAAACAATAAGCTGTGATTTATAAGAATCAACAAACTCAGTGATCAAAACAATAAGCTGTGATTTATAAGAATCAACAAACTCAGTGATCAAAACAATAAACTACGATTTATAAGAATCAACAAACTCTGTGATCAAAACAATATACTACGATTTATAAGAATCAACAAACTCAGTGATCAAAACAATAAACTACGATTTATAAGAATCAACAAACTCAGTGATCAAAACAATAAGCTGTGATTTATAAGAATCAACAAACTCAGTGATCAAAACAATAAGCTGTGATTTATAAGAATCAACAAACTCAGTGATCAAAACAATAAACTACGATTTATAAGAATCAACAAACTCTGTGATCAAAACAATATACTACGATTTATAAGAATCAACAAACTCAGTGATCAAAACAATAAACTACGATTTATAAGAATCAACAAACTCAGTGATCAAAACAATAAGCTGTGATTTATAAGAATCAACAAACTCAGTGATCAAAACAATAAGCTGTGATTTATAAGAATCAACAAACTCAGTGATCAAAACAATAAGCTGTGATTTATTAGAATCAACAAACTCAGTGATCAAAACAATAAGCTGTGATTTATAAGAATCAACAAACTCAGTGATCAAAACAATAAGCATTAATCCTCTTTTAGGGCATAAAATGTAATTTCATTTATGCAAGTACTGGTTGATGATTTTTAAATTTTCGTTTATTTTGTAAACTTCAAATTCTGTTTTGATGACCTTTGACCAATATATCAGTAGAGGTCATACATGTGTTGAAGTCTGACAATTGCCAAGGCTACATGTATTCAAGTAATTAGTTATATAGTATGGTGACTTGACTTTTTGACCTTCAAGTCCATTTGTCATGACCAGCCTTCACTCTTTCATGGAAATAGTTTTCTATATATTTACTGGTTTGATATCATAAATTGTAGTTTTTTGACATCTAAACAAAACTACATTAGTTTACTGACATCTACATGTATATACATACAATGTATATAGACAAAACTACATTAGTTTACTGACAACTATATATACATATTTAGACAAAACTACATTAGTTTACTGACATCTATATCCATATTTTACTGACATCTATATACATATATAGACAAAACTACATTAGCAGACCAATAGCGTACCCTGTCCATTGAAGAGACACATGTAAATCAAGAGTTTTGGATAATTTTAAACTCACCTTGGATTTGACCAGAGGTGCCTGTGGGTAGCACAGCAAATACATCAAGGTGTCTATACGATTCCTCTGGTTATATCCAATGGTACCTGTATATCAATATACATGTATGTAAATACTTATTAGATAACATAAAACAACAAATACATGTACATCAAAGTGTCTATACCATCGCAATATTACTTATTAGGTTTGTTATTGACTGTTTACAGAAATTTGTGGGGTCGCTAAAGTCCATAGAAGGCTTCGCCTCGCCTTCTATGGACTTTACCGACCCCACAAATTTCTGTAAACAGTCAATAACAAACCTACTAAGTGTTTTGTTTTGCCGAGGACCTAAAGTTTGTTATGTAAACAAACTAAAGATAATATAACAATTAAATACATAGCTTAATTCTCTTGTTTTTTTTCGTTCCTCGCCAGTCATCTGCAAAAACCTGGATGCCATTGTAGGATCGAAATATTACGTCACGGGCAAAGGGGGATCAATCTAAATATTTGGGGGCTTAAAAATTAGAGATATGGTCGAACGTTTGTGTAAAAAATTTGTAAGGCAATCACATGACGCGTTTCATCCAATGACAAGACATTCTAGTCCGAGGCAAAACAATGGTACCTGTATGTCCATATAATTAATACAAGTTCATATTTGAAAGACTGAATCTCCTTGCACAATAAATTAAACATAAAACAAATTTGAATAATTTTCTTTCATGCAAATATTTCTATAGAAATGAAGCCATCCTTTTTGGCAAAATATTATAGAGGACACAAAAAGTTGAATGGAAAACAAAGATCAAGGATGGTACACTATTCAGAAAATATCATTATAGAAAGGGACAGAGGATGAGGGCTTTAACTTGTCCCGAGCTGCCATGAGTATCTCTGGAATTAATTTTACAGATGATAGACTTCAGGGAGCCAATAAAAGTGTCTTGGTGACTAGTGTAAATAAAAAAGACTTCCGTTTGACCCCTCACCCATCGCTTGCTTGCCCATGGCACACTGGTAAGTGTTCCTGGGGGACTGGTTGTGGTGGGGGTAGGGAATCAATCCCGCACAGACTCCCAGAATGGTGAACGGCTCGATCTCCAGATGAGTTGTTTCCCTTTGGTAAAAAAAAATTACAAAGATATGTCAGCTTTCATGATAAATTAAAGGCATACATCAAACAAGATATCCAGATGAGTTGTTTTCCTTTGTAAATAAGAGGTCAGAATATATGTCAGCTCTCATATTCAAGGCTTACATAACAAAGATCTTTTTTTTTTTCCTTTAAGGGATTTTTTTTTACTTGAAGTAAGGATGTCATGAGTTGAAGAAAGTCATGAGTTTGAAAATGTCAAAAGCTGAAGGATGTTTGATGGTTGTGCTACCATTGGATGTTTGGAGTGATCGTGAGTTGTAGGATATCGTGAATTTGATTATGTTATGACTTGTACACTGTAGAATGTAATGAGTTTTATTATGAGTTGTATGTTTAATGAGTTTAAGGATGCAAAGGTTGTAGGATGTAATTGGTTTGTGATGTAATGAGTTGTAGATGTCGTAAGTCGCAGAATGTCATGTCTTGCACGATGTCAAAGGTATGGTATGGGTTGTAGGATTTCATAGGTTGTAGGATGGTATGGGGTTGTACGGTGTCATGTCTTGTAGGATGGTATGGGTTGTAGGATGTCATGTCTTGTAGGATAGTATGGGTTGTAGGATGTCATGTCTTGTAGGATGACACAGTCCCTGAAACATTCTACTTTCCAATTTCTCCATGCGCTCACAGTGCATTCACTTGCGCTCTCTGCACCGCTCAGTTCACACTCACTGTTCACAAAGCCCTCACCATGCGCTCACTGTGCGCTCACAAAGCATTCACCTTGCGCTCACTGTTCATTCAGCGTTTACTTATCGTTCAGTCCATTTTCATTCATTTTCATTCAGAATTCCAAAGTGAAAGGATTGGTCTTTGCAAGTCACAATAAACTGAGGAAAGAATGCATGCGTAAAGGGGGAAGGAACTTATATTACACATTACTAGTACATAAACAACATTTATTGCTTCATTTGAAGACTTCAGCCATTTAAAAACAGAGGAATTCAATCAACAAACGATTCGACAAATAATTATAAATAAGAAATCATGACGTTGTTTGTTTATTTTTTACAATTCATAAAATTCCTTCGATGTCCGATCACAAATGTATCCATGCCGACAATAAACTGAACAGATCAAATTAAGAAAAGTAAGCTAACTATAAATGCGTGTGAATTTATAAATTAACAATAAATCCAAATGATTGATCAATAAATGTGATGGTTTTTTGATGATTTATAAAGTAATTATAATTTCCCGAATCGTGTTTACATGATCGTCGAATGAATCAGCCGATTACCCAGGAACTTAATTATTATAAGGAAAAAAAAATTATGTAAATGTTTGTTTAAACAATGAATAAAAGTTCTTTATCTGCTTTATTTGTTATAATACATTAATCTAATGAAAACAAAAATGTATCATAATTACTTACCTGTTTGTTTACATAATTGTGTACACTCCGCATACGATCTAATATATCCGATCCACAGGTAATTAAGTTACCTCATTCTAAAGATTTTCGGTTTTATGTATTAATTAGACATTTTCATTATTACTTTATTCGTTGATGGAATTATTATTGTCTTAAATTTCGTTTTATTTAACTTTTATTCCTAAACATAAATGGTATGGTAAAGGATATGATAGGATAGAGATTATTTGCAGGATAGGATGCAGGATACAGGATTTAGGATAGAAAGGATTGTTTTGTCAACTTTAACGATAACAGCACTGTGCATGTAGTTCATTTGCTATTTTTACCTGATAACCAACAAAATACAATCTAAGAATAACTTCCAAAGCACTCTGAATAAATCGTTCATCTGCGTTCACAAAGCGTTCACTTTGCGTTCTGCGTACGCTCATCATTCACCGTTCATAAGCGCTCACCAAATTCCATTCAGCATGCGCTTTCCGTTCGCTCAGAGTGCGCTCACTGTTCAAGTGTGAAAGTAGAACGTTTCAGGGGCTGTAAGGGTTGTAGGATGGTATGGGTTGTAGGATATCTTGAGTTTGAGGATTCCATCTTACCTTGTGATCCCTGACTCATACAGAGAGATCATACAGTCATTCTCCTCATTCATCAATCTTACCTTGTGATCCCTGACTCATACAGAGATCATACAGACATTCTCTTCATTCATCCATCTAACCTTGTGATTCCTGACTCATACAGAGAGATCATACAGACATTCTCTTCATTCATCCATCTTACCTTGTGAATCCTGACTCATACAGAGAGATCATACAGTCATTCTTCCCATTCATCCATCTTACCTTGTGAATCCTGACTCATACAGAGAGATCATACAGACATTCTTCCCATTCATCCATCTTACCTTGTGATTCCCAACTCATACAGAGAGATCATACAGACATTCACCTCATTCACCCATCTTACCTTGTGATTCCTGACTCATACAGAGAGACCATACAGACATTCTCCTCATTCATCCATCTTACCTTGTGATTCCCAACTCATACAGAGAGATCATACAGACATTCACCTCATTCACCCATCTTACCTTGTGATTCCTGACTCATACAGAGAGATCATACAGTCATTCTCCCCATTCATCCATCTTACCTTGTGATTCCTGACTCATACAGAGAGACCATACAGACATTCTCCTCATTCATCCATCTTACCTTGTGATTCCCAACTCATACAGAGAGATCATACAGACATTCACCTCATTCACCCATCTTACCTTGTGATTCCTGACTCATACAGAGAGATCATACAGACATTCACCTCATTCACCCATCTTACCTTGTGATTCCTGACTCATACAGAGAGATCATACAGACATTCTCTTCATTCATCCATCTTACCTTGTGATTCCTGACTCATACAGAGAGATCATACAGACATTCACCTCATTCACCCATCTTACCTTGTGATTCCTGACTCATACAGAGAGATCATACAGTCATTCTCCTCATTCACATCCAGGTATTCCACCAGTCCCTCCTTCAGGAAGTCATCAAAACTTCTGCAATCCAAGAAAAGAGAACTTTATGAAGAAAGAAAATCTGTGAATCCTGAATTTAAAATTGGCTGTTTGACAATATATAAAATATGTGGGCAATGGTCTTCTCAATAACATCCAAAGTCACATGTCATGCATGTACCAGTATTTTGATGAAATCAAAATAGTTGTTCTTTATGCACAGTATATCATTATGATGATAACCCAAATCTGAATCCTTCGTAGCAATACATACATGTATAACACAGTCCTAACACAGTCCTAGTCTAGATCAATACATATAACACAGTCCTATATTAGTCTAGATCAATACACATAACACAGTCCTATAATAGTCTAAATCAATACATATAACACAGTCCTATATTAGTCTAGATCAATACATATAACACAGTCCTACATTAGTCTAGATCAATAAATATAACACAGTCCTACATTAGTCTAGATCAATACATATAACACAGTCCTACATTAGTCTAGATCAATACATATAACACAGTCCTACATTAGTCTAGATCAATACATATAACACAGTCCTACATTAGTCTAGATCAATACACATAACACAGTCCTACATTAGTCTAGATCAATACACATAACACAGTCCTACATTAGTCTAGATAAACATGTACCTAATCAAGCACAAATGTCCTATGAAAAATCCAGCCTCACCTGAACCCCTGAGTCAGCTCTTCAATGTGTCTCTGTTTAACAAGAGGCTGTCCCTTCTGTACAATGATATAAGGCCTACAAAAATTTGTAATTGTATTATAATTGATAAAAATTTCATTCTTCTCTAAATAGATTGTGAATACATGTATATAAATTCAATTAGTATTTGAAACATTTAATGATAATCAACAGAAATTCATTCTTTTCTAAACAAAAAGAAACAGAATGTGAATGTCTTTGTATTTGACACATTTCATAATGATCACATAGCGTGAGCATCAAATATTATGTCAGTCTTTATTAAAGAAAATTGAAAGAGTGAATTAATATGATAATGTACATGCATTAATACACATTACAAATAAGCTGCTTCAGACATCTTTACCTGCCTTGCATTGACAACTGTGCAGCAAAACTTTGTCTACACACTTCACACACCTGGACAGTCTGCTTCTGTCTAAGGAGATGTAAAACACCTGTGTATCTTACCTACACAATCGTCCTCCATCTGTGGAGATGTAGACACACTTGTGGGTGTGGTTGGTGCACACAGACACAAACTCACTGATGTACCCCGACCGTCGCATCAACCGGAAAGTCCGAACCAGTTTCTTGTGGTCACGGATCACCCCTAAGATATTACCTGTGGAATAGTGAACATGTGCAATTACGTTATAAAACCCCAAACAGCAGTATAATTCTGGTAATTATATATTGTCTTATTTATAATATACTTAGCACTTAACACATGATGTCATAAATAAGTTCAATTTAAATGGATAGCTTTTTTCATCTTAAAAGATACCTTTTAATCTTGGCCAGAATGTTAACTAAATTAACTTGAATTCACCCAGCTAACATGTATTGAAAATTAAGACTAAGGTTAAAGAATAATAGTAACCCTCTGATCCTTGAAGCCCCCTTACTTACCATTCAGGAAGACCAGATACACCCTGGAGCTGGTCATCTCCTCCCCACTGAGCAGCTGGATGTCTTCCACCCCCAGATTAAAGGCCAGGCGGATGATCGGGTCCTCCTCCATGTCTGTGGTGATGTGAGTCATCAGAGCCAGGTTTTTAACCAATCCACATGCCTAGAAAGTCAACCAATCAAATCAGCTCACAGTCAACCAATCAAATCAGCTCTTAGTAAACCAATCAAATCAGCTCTGTCAACCAATCAAATCTCTTATTATCTAAACAATTAACTGCCTAGCAATACACTATGATCACCAGTACACAATAAATTCAATCTATTTTATATGATGTTGAATATGAATTGTAAAAGTAAAAATATTATTTGATTTACAGATAACCTATCATTCTCAGAGTACTCAAATATACATGTCAGAATAACCTTTTTTTGCAATATATGCAATATTGATTTAAGGCAATTTCAATCATGTTGCTCAGATTTCTTTAATAATCAAAATTTTATTTTTTATATATGAGTAAGACCAATTTAAAAATGCCTCAAAATTTTTGGAATTTTTATTATTTTTCATTAAAAAATATTGAATACTGTCTACTGTTAACCATTATTAAGAAAAAGACTAGTCTATTGTTTATTGATGAGATCTTAATATAATATTAAAAATGCACTTACCTCCCCTTCTGGTGTATCTGAGGGACACAGCATCCCCCACTGTGACGGTTGTAGAGACCTGGGACCACTCACTTTCCTTGTCTTCTCAAACTGTCAAGGAAAAACAGATTAACATCAACAACTGCATCAAGATGGAATCAAGATAACATAGGACACTCATTATATCTAATGCTGAGATAAGGTAGAGATGAGATGAGATGAGATGAGCCATACTAACCTGGCTGGATATGCGAGTCATCATCCCCAGGGCCGAGATGAAGGAGAGACGAGACAACACCTGAGTCACTCCAGCTCTCTCCATCTTGAATCTCTTGATGGACCAGTTCCCCTACAACAAATTGTTTAGAAAACTCATGTGCATATTAGTAAATACTGTATTTATTTAGCTCAGCATATGTACATGACATATTAACTTCCTCCCACACTTGATTGACAACTCCTGTCGAGATGGCGTTGACATTACTATCACTCTAACTCTCAATGCAATTAACTGTGGAGATTGCGTCAATACTACTTCTTCTCACAAATAATTCACACTTACAGTAGAGATAGTGTTACTGTAACATTAATATATCCCTAACTTTAATTATAGTTTATTAAAATCGTCCAAATGTGACGGAAACAATAACTTGGAACAGACTTTAAGTTCCTAACTTTATAATGACTCACTGTGGAGATGGCATTGACCAGGCCGTTAGTGATCTGGTCCTGTCGCATGTGTTTGATGATGTCAAACTGAGCCGCTCGGGGTTTAGGGATCGTCATGTCTGCTATCCTCTTCAGCTGGTCATGAAAAAACCACAGGATGAAATATGTGGAATAAAGGTCTACTACACTGATAACATCAGAACACAGAAGAGGTCAGAGTTAAAAATTAACAACATGACCTACAGGGATATATTCAAAGCATGACTACAATGACTAAATAGGAATACCATATTATCCCTAATAAGCACCCCTGCCCCTAAAAGCGCCCCCTCAAGCTCTTTTCAGTTGTCGGAAAAGATGGGCCCCCTTTTGTTCCCAAAATGTTGGGTCTTTTTTTTCGTGGAAATAAATCCATAAATATGACTAGAGTGGCATATCTACATAGGCAATTTTGCCCCATAAGATTCTCATATGTATTGCCTTTCATACGAGAATCATATTACATGTATAATCATATGTGTATGATATGCATATCAATTCATATGAGTATCATATGTGGCAGATCATACGAGAATCATATGAACACTCATATTCTTAGATTTTCACCTCAGAGTTAAATTTCTTGAAGAGATCTTCAAACAGCAGGGAGAGGAGCTGCCCTGCCAGCTCCAGCCTCTTGTTGCCATAGTAATCTCTGTCGTCACCTTTGACCTGTTCACCTTTGGCCAGGATGACCCTTCGGACCATTAGCGCGAGGTAGGCAGCCTTCAGCTTAAAGTTCCACTCCACAACCTGTTTACAACGCAGAGAAATCTTTAAGTTAAATGTTGTACGTCATCATCAATACAAGCTGTGGGATCATGTAAACTTCGGCTAAATTAGACACTAACTTCTGGCTTGTAATGTTGTATATTTGTATGTATACTTGGTGAAATCTTTTTTGTTTTCTCACTAGAACATGTGGTGTGAACCAGTCTTTGTTTTCGTTTATGCCAGCACATAAGCAAAGTTTATAATGGAAGGCATGTCATTGTTCTTATTTATATACATGTATGTACATGTAGATAGATTTAAAATCTCAACACATATATATGTACATGCCAGGACAGGTAGTGACTAAAGGAGTACATTTGTTATTGATTGATGCTATGCAGGACTCCTCTAGACTTATCTACTCACTGGTACATGTGCCAGGACTATGTCATGCAGAGCCTCTCTGGCCTCATCCACTTTGGTTTTCTTAGATCCTCCCCATACCCGTCTCTGCCTTACTCTCTGTCCAATGTACTTCAGAGCCTGAAAAACAGTCACTCAAACTATCAGCTTAACATTCACAAAAAATCAAATACAGGTAAGTTATAAATGATGTTAACCTGTTGCGTTTTGACCAATATTCTATGTGACTAATGAGATTTATTTTCCTTGTATATGTATTTTATTTTGAAACATTGAACCTATGTATATTTCAATCTGTAAACAATTTCACCACAGGTTTTTATATTACCTACTGTTTTCTTTTATTTGTAGTTGATGTCACATTGATCTCATCTGTAGCTACATGTAGGTAAACCTCTGGATCTTACTTGCAGTTGATGCTACCTGGATCTTACTTGTAGCTGATGTTACCTGGATCTCACCTGTAGTTGGGTGAATATCTGGATCTCACCTGTAGCTGTTACCTGGATCTTACCTGTAGCTGGGTGAACACCTGGGCGCGGTGACACTCCTCCAAACAGGGAGCCACGGATGTCAGGATCTCCTCCTCACTCCCAATCATCTGGACAATCTCCTGGTCACACTCCATTCCCATTGCCTTGAAGGCTATCGCTACAGGAATGTCCTAAAAATAAAAATACACTGTACAAACTACACATCTCTGAAGGCTATCGTGCCAGGAATGTCCTTAAAATAAAAATACACTGTACAATCTACATATCTCTGAAGGCTATATACATGTAGCTGTCACCAGCATTTCTCAAGGATAGATATAGGATAATTATAATAAAACAATGCTGATAGTCCTCACTTACATTATCTATTGTACCCGTAGCTTACTTGTTATTCAAAAGAATTTATATTGGCTTATTTGATGATTTTATATCTGAGGGGAACATTGAATTAAAACAAATCTCAAACAAGCATCCTAACAAAACACAACACAATCAGGATCTATAACCACCTCAACTTCTTACCTCGGTGAACGTGTTGTGTCTTAAATAGAATTTCTCGTGTTTCGTAGAGACGTATGTTTTACTCTTGCGTTCGTGAGTGGAGCTGAAACACAGGAAAACTAAAATTCATTCAAATGTATGGATGTAATGCTTAATATCATGTATTTTAAGTATTAAACCAGATTGAAACATGTGACAGTGACAAAAAAAATACCATGCTGATTTTTATGGAAAAGGAGTTTTATTTATCTAGCGAGTTTCAATTTTCAGGGGAGATTCTGTACCAGAAAAAGGTTTTTGTACTTCAAATTACTGAGCAATCCATGGATCAGACACTGACCTAGTTACGTAGCATTCTGTGGATCAGACACTGACTTAGTTATGTAGCATTCTTTGGATCAGACACTGACCTAGTTACGTAGCATTCTATGGATCAGAAACTGACCTAGTTACCGAGCACTCTATGGAGCGGTTCCGCCCAGTATCTGTGTCCACTATCATTCTGTGGATCAGACACTGACCTAGTTACTAAATACTCTATGGAGCGGTTCCGCCCGGTATCTGTGTCCACTATCATTCTATGGATCAGACACTGACCTAGTTACCGAGCACTCTACAGAGCGGTTTCGCCCGATATCTGTGTCCACTATCATTCTATGGATCAGACACTGACCTAGTTACCGAGCACTCTATGGAGCGGTTCCGCCCAGTATCTGTGTCCACTATCATTCTATTTTTAGACAGCTGCTCTTGGATTAGGATGACCTTTTCTGTTCCCCGGGTGATGAAATAACCCCCAGGGTCCATGGGACATTCATTCAGTTTCGCCATCTCTGCAGGACTTTTCCCATTCAGGACACAGTTCGAGCTGCGTAACATGATCGGCATCCTATAAAAAGACAAAGACTCTCTGATGCTGATTCTCTGAGCACATTACAGTAAAACATGGTTATAGCGAACACGCTTATAATGAATTCACGCTTACAGCGAAGTGATTTTCATTCCCCGTTACTTTAAAACATGCTGTAAACTTGACGGAAATAACGAATTACGTTTATAAAGAAGTAAAATCGCCCGTCCCTGGCACTTGGTTATAAGCGTGTTTTACTGTGTACATACCGGTAATATAGTTATACATGCATACACGTTTGTCAGCTTGACGGTATGTTTGTTTTGGTTGGTTTTTAATTGTTTTGAAGGAGGAAGGGTGTCAATGTGTTTGTAAAATTTTAAGAAAGAAGTATGGTATTTGACAGAACTAAAGCTTAGAATTACAAGATAATTATAACCATTGTGTGTCAGAACTTCAATATTCAGATACACATATCATTCCATTGACCATTTGTTTTATAGGCTAGTATATTTATTTCAGTGAACAATTGTACTTTGAGAAGAATTTCGTTGTATTATATTTTTCAATTTCTATTTTAGAATATATTAATTCCATTTGATAAAAATATCCTTTATACATGTAAGTATAAATATAAAGACAGAACTTATGCAGAATAAAAATTCTTAAACTTTCGTTTATCATCTATTATACTGGATATTTTTGTTTGATTTATATTACCTTCCAATTGGCAGATTATTGCGGACGATTCTTTGGTTCCCGCGAGTGTACTCAATGTCCACGGTAATAGGTGCAGAGTAGGTCATGTCTCGTAAACGACACTGAAATATACAGCAAGCTGGGCTCTTGATACTAAGTAGTAATTGAACATCAATACATATACATATATAGTAACTACTCAAAAGATTTTTAATAAGAAGACACTGAAGGCTAGTTTTACCGGTACATACTGTTAAAGCTACTCAAAATTGCATATGTTTAATTTGATTTGTTTTTCTTAATTTACAAAATGAAAGCATTTATTAACTGCAATGTCAGAAAATGAAAACATACATAAAATGGGTGAAATAATAGACAGGATATAAAGAGAAATATGATAAATGATACAAAGAAAAATTAATAATCTGGGTATGATTTTACAACCAAGGTTACAATACAGAAGACTTACTTCATGAGGAGAGATAGGCTTCGTTATGTTAAACCCTTCCTCAACATCAGGCATTCCAACATAGATGTTCAAATATCTACAAGCAAAACACATGCTTACCAAAGCCGATTCATTTAGGCAATATACAATGCATTTCTGTGATAACTGTAATTCCTAGGGTGACATATCCCATAACGCATATTATCACATCATGGTAAATATGCAAACATTATTGAATGGAAAATATGTCAACATTATCACATCATGGTAAATATGCCAGATGGGTAAAGCACTTCAAAACGCCATGTTTACCAGTGTATACTCAATTTTTATTTATTTATCATGTTCGTAATTTAACTTTTAAAACATTTTCAACTTTTGATAGATGTAATCGCATTCATAAAACTATAAATGCAACTTATAATTGTAAGGTTTATAAGGTGCGATATATATACAAACATTTATCAGAGATTTTGTACTAATTATCCAACTTACTTCATATAAAAGTTAGGGTCTGCATCACTTAGGATCTTGTCATTAGCTTTCATTATATTTTTAATCTGTTGAGTACAAAAATATTTAAAAATTTACTGCAGAAATATTACAATGTGCATTAAATGAAAAAAAAAATCCCCCCAAAAAATCAGAACAACAAAGGTTCATCAACAAAAAAATTGTTACTACTCCACGTTGCTGCGTTCAAGGGAGATAATTTTTCAAATCAAGAGTTATCTCCCCTAAAAGCAATATTGCAATAGGATACACTTTTGAATTTTAAACCATACCTCTACGTTGATGAAGTAGTTGAAGGAATCAATGTGCTGCTTGACGAGTCCTTTCACCTTCAGAAAAGCTGGCAGCAATTTCCATTTCTCCTGTGGACATTGATCAAATATTAATTACTTGACAGGTGCATAGGTAAAGTACCCAAGCCACGTGCAGTGAGGCGTGACTAATCCCGTCTGGCCAGCACTGTCGGTAAATTTCAAAGTGATTTGGGAAGTCAGGGTGTTTATACAAGATTCTCATGAGGGGCTAACTCGTGAAAAAGGTGTGAAACTCAATTGACAGATCTTTCTATTATATTAAGCGGGGTGCACATTTTAAGCCATTATAATAACCGATGTAAAATACAATGATTTATTAAGAAATGGTTTTGTGTTTTGAAAAACTATTATATTAACCGAACTATAATATTAAACGGGTATTATATTAAGCGGGGCCCTCTGTACTGTGATAATGTACTGTATTTCAGAAATCATGACAATGTGATACATATCAATACAGAAAATAGTGTATCATCCCAATCCTATTCCTAACTTTTAAATATGTATTTACAGTTGAACTTCGATATCTCGCACACTGATAACACAAATACAATGGATATGTAGAAGTGCTTTGTAAGTCCCAACCACTCAGTTTTTAAGTATTTTACCCTCGATAACTCGAATACTCGGATCTCTCGAAGATTTTAAACAGTCCCATCGAGTTTGAGATAACGAAGTTTGACTGTATATTTATTAAGTTTAAAATCTATAATCTCTCACTCAGATTTTGAGTGTACAAACAGGTACATTACATTAATATCAAAATATACAGCATTTCAAATCAAATTTGCAAAGCACAGGAACGAAAACAGATTTCATACAAAAATTAATAATGGCCGGGAAATGTTGACATCTTGTCTCCATTCAGAAGTACTTGCTCAATTGCTTAGTGTTATTATACGGGGTACTTTCATGTCCTTTGCAATGCAAAATCCATGTAGACTTATTATTTTTAGCCATCATCACTAACAGTATTCCTGTAGAGGGGCTCATGTTTCAAAATAGAAATCTTACAATTTGTTCATATTATTCAATGAACATCATTTGAACCCTGAGGTATTTATAAATATCGAATAATTAAAAAAAATGGGCTGCATAAATAATCTGGGACAGAGTATATAAATCATGTATATAGGCCTGTAATATAAATACTGGCATCTGCATGGACTATAATCATATCATACTCTGTCCCAATATATACTGGATTCACATTTTGCTTAATCACTCGATATTTATAAATACCTCAGGGTTTAAACGATGTTCATTCAAAAGTATGAAAAATTTCCAAGATATTTCCGTTGAAACGCCCCCTCTAGCTGACCATGTTTCAATACAAGGCTAAGAAATGTAATGTCTATGGAGATTTTGTATTGAAGCAGACCCGGATGATAACGTTAAAAAATTGCGCGAAGTATTCCGAGTGACTTCCGAATGGAGAAAAGATGTAAACATTCCCCATTATAAATCTCTGTAAGAAATCTGTTTTCATTCCTGTGAATGTTTATGAGTAAAAATTATAATTTGTCAATGAAGATATCTTGGAAATTTTCCCTTTCACCGATTTCAATTGTACTTCTTTCACAGGTATGTGTATTTTTATTCAAAATCGGCCAAATATGCTGCATAAATATCTTGGGACAGACTATAATGCCTAAATGGATTTAGACAAGACTAACTGTCATCAAGACGTCAATAAGGACTTGCTCCCGGCAAGTAAACACAAAATAGTACAAAATACGCTATATCACTGACTAGCTTTTTAAATATATTGTCCTTTATAAGCTAGTGTAAAAAAAAAAATAGGTTTTCCCCCAAATATCACAACAGATTAAGATTGTACCTCAATGGTTTTTATTGGCGCTGCCAGCTTTTCTTTGTCCATTCGCATTATATCTTCTATATCATCCATGTTGATTATGCAGTTTCACCTCTCCCAAAAAAGAGACTCCCTTAATCTAAATAGATTACTTTGGTTACATTTTTATTTCGTCAGTTTTGCACGCACCATGCTGAAATCAGCATTTCGAACCCGATTATTATTATCTCTTATAAGAAGAAATCATAAATTGCCTTCAATAATATTTTATAAAGTATCCATCAATTTTAAAAAGTTGAGTGTGTTTCATTCATTTTTCTTTAACATGTTTAAAATCACTTTATAAGAGAATCCTCTAAATGGTTTATTTTAGTCGGGTTTGATATTCAATTTATTTTCAATTTCCGCCACATGGTTTAGACGTAAATAAAAAGAAGTTGTCTTTCTGTTTATGCTGGTATTTCTGCTGTCAAATGTATCAGTTTTAATAAATTAGCGTGAAGACTTTAATTTCCTGGTTGTATAGTTATCCGTGACTTTTGAAGTCTAACGAGCTGTAACACTGTCAACTGATTCATCTGCTCATAACTGACCACACTGAAAATGATGGAAGACGACGAGGATCTTATAAATGCTCCTAGTGCCAGCGAGGACGAGGTATTTAAATAGATTATAAATAGCTCTACAATATAAACACCATCACACTTACCCCCTTTTCGTTTGAGATTTCTATCCCTTAGATATCTCCGACTAGAACATGTAGAAAGAATAATCTTACCGTGACCAGGTTACGCTCAGTAAGAATTCGTCCCATATACTTGCAATGTAGCAGCCGCGAACCGGATCCGCTTCGTGTTGATTTTTAGTTTGTTAAAAATAATCTGCTAGGGGATGGGGGGGGGGGGGGGACGCATAAATATACATTACAAACCTTCTTGAACGTGTACAGTCAGGGTAGTCCGAAATATCTGACGTTTTCCTGGCTTTTTTTAAGGATTTTGATATATACATGCCAGGAAAACGTCAGAACCAGATCCATTACAAAAACTGGAAATTCGCCACCTCCAACTGGAAGCACCATTCTAGGCTCGATTTTAAATAGATAAATATTTAAACTCAACAACCCAGATAGCATGTCTTTGTTGGGCCAACGTTGGCCAACGCAACCAGTTACATTGGCCCAATGTTGGCAAATTATGTTGGCCCAATGTAGTTTTGCTAATCGGCCCAACGATGGCCCCACATGTTGGGCCGACATCGGCACAATGTCACACTTGTCATCTTCTGATATTGGCCCAACGGTGGGTCAAGGTGCGTAAAGCATGACCAACATTGGCCCAGCGGTGGGCCAATGTACGTAAAATATGACCAACATTGACCCAACGGTGGGCCAGGGTACGTAACATAGACCAACATTGGCCCAATGTTAGGTCAGTGTTGGCCCAATATAGGTGCTACAATACAACTGCAACAATATATCAGATTTTAAATGATGGATTTATTTTGAATCCAGAATGCACAAGCCATGAAAAAAATATCCTTGAAATCAAATAAAGGTCGTTCGTTATTTAGCTAGCGTATGTTCACAGGGTAAATCTATATCCACACATTTTAAACTTAGTTCCTCCAATATAGAATAAAGTAATAATTCACTCTCTTCTGTTTGTTTTGCTTCATTTATATCTTCAGTTGTTCATAGTCGTCCAAATAAAACACTGGTTTTCACAAACATCAAATTTCAGTCAGTGGAAAGTGGAAAGTTCATCAAACTGGGAGCGGCCAGCTTGAACATTCCCTAAAAAATAAAAAAAAATATTCAATATATGAGAGAGCTCGAGATATATATTTAGACGTTAATAAAATTGGCTTAACATATGCAGTTATTTGAGAAAAAGATACTTACATTTCTGTTTTATTCGCTAGACTGTGGCTTTACATTTAGCAAACTGTTTAACTCTAGATCTGTCCTACAAAATGCTAAATGGGAGAAGATTTGGCCATCCCAACAGATCAAATATCACAATAACCATGGAAACTGGCCAGTCTCACGCTGTGAAAACTCTGTCCTAATTGCTTGGTCAGTGAATGTGCTATCTCTTATCTCAGGATCAGCAGCTTAAATTCTACACTTTAGAATAATTGTGCAGCAGAATAGATTTTGCAGAATATTCTCATTATGATTTTGGGCTTTTACAAGCTTCTTTAAAAGAATGAAAATTAAACTTGCATATATTTACATGTTTCCTTTTATAAAGAGTATACATGTAACTATTCACAGTATATTTTGCTTTTAGTAATGATTCTATTTCTAAAGATGGTAAAAACTAATAAAAACACGTAAACATATAACCATTGTTAAAAAGTTATGCATGTTTTAATAAATGTAATCGACCGACCAACTTTTCAGTAAATAAAAGATGTAATTAACGGACGTTGGATCATTGTTGGGTCGATTTCATGGTCTCAACTAACATTGATGGTAAATTACAACATTGACCCAATGTTGGCCCAACTTTGTGTTCCCAACTAACATTGACACTCAAGTTAGATATGTCAAGTGTACATTGGCCCAATGTTGGTCCAACGTTGTTCAGTCAACGCCAACCTTACAACCCACAGCCAATGTTGGCCCAACAAAGTCATGCTATCTGGGAATACAGCTTAAAGTATAATTTAACTGTACATTTTGAAAATCACACTGATAAACACTAGTGTTGTTGACCTATTTTCTCGCGAGATTTAAAAAATTGCACGAAATCAAAACAAATCTCAACAGTTCGATAGAATGTGTTCAACAGCATGTTTATGGGATATAAGGACTCATAAAAGCAATATTAGTGAGGAGTAAAATCATCGTTTTATTAATAAGTTGTGAGTGAAACATTTGATTCAACTCATAAATATTTAAAATCGAGCCTAGAATGCCGCCTCCAATTAGAGGCAGCGAATTTCTAGTTTTCATAATGGCGCCGGTTCTGACGTTTTCCTGGCATGTAAAATATCAAAATCGTTAAAAAAGCCAGGAAAACATCAGATATTTCGGACTACAGTCAGGGGTGTGACTGAAATCCATCATATTGAAAAATAACTGATTATTGTCATTTCTACTAACTTACAGACTTACTAATTTGATAAAAAATGATGAAATACAGTCATATACATTTTACAAAGGTCACTCTATGTCTTAAAATAAAATCCAAATAGTTATGACTGATTTTCATCATTATTCTAAAAATGATGAATTTCAGTTATTACTAAAATTCAGTTTTATGACTAGAAATCGTCATTTTTAAATAAATTGGTAAGTCTGGCCGCACTCAATTATCTCATTTGTTTTACACGGTGCACTAATTTATTTTGGTTTCAACTGTGGGTCAAGATGTTTCTCTATACACATGGGACCATGGCAGGATAGTGTACTATGAAGCAAATGGGTTGGAAGAGATAATTTGGGAATGGAAATATGATGAAAACAACTCAGATTTACAAAATTTAAAAGATGTGTACATTATGTAGTCAGTAAAAATGACAATAATCAGTTATTTTTCAATATGATGGATTTCAGTCACACCACTGACTGTTGTATGTAGTGAACGATCTCCGATCCTCAGCAATGTTCGATAACTCTAAATTATCCAGATATTTTTTATTTTTTTATATAGACAATTTTAATTAGTCTTGAACTGTTAATATTACACTAAGCCATTCAATGATATGCTTGGCTTAGTGGCTCCAAGGAGACCTATTACCTAGAGGTAAAGGGGTTCGAGCCACAGTTGCACAGTTGCACTGATACAAACTTTTTTTTCTAATTTGATCTCAGTTTGTATACGTTATTTATTCCATTATATTCATCATGGCCAAAATTGCAATAACTTCATAAATTGCATGGATACTATCAAAACATTTCTTTTTATTTTATTTTATTTATAAAGTAACAGTTTGAAGGACAAATAACATTTTTAGGATGAAAAAAATACTTTGAGGCTGAGGATCGGAGAACCTTAAAGTCCACAAAATATCAAACATGATGTTAAACGGTAGTGATTTTGTTGCAAAAACAATAAATGTGGTAAATGGGAGCAACAAAAAAAAGAGCAACAATGGAGGTATTTTAGACTAATCATGTGAAAATTTAGGCGAGATACAACGCAATATTTTTTTTTCATTTGCTACGAAGCGAGTATAGGGATGAATTCTATTGTTAAGGACATCTGTCATTTTAACGATAGAACATTCTATCATATCTGTTACATAAGATTTCAAACCACTACTGTAACACATGAATTATAAAATGCCTGAAATTTACTGACGTATATTTTGTGTACTAAATATGTGCACATGGACAATAAAAATCTACTGGAACCATTGTTCAGTCTAAATGTTGCCTTTTTCACAGGATGATGACAAGAGACATGCCAAGTTGTTGGATGCCATCTCTGGGCTTGGTGGAAAGAAAGTGTCAGTAACTTTATTATGAACTCTACGTCACACATTTGCATGGAACCATTATCCTTATGTGCAAAAGCAAAACATAATAAACATTTGCAATTCAGTGCTAAAAATCATTACCATTATATTGTTTGTCTGCAGTCAGTTTCCTTGGTAGTTGTAAACTACTTACTGAATATTGAACTTTCATGAATTCATTTATCTAGATACATGACTATTCTAAACTGGCAAAAAAAGTAATTTTTTGTATGTTCTGTGTTGGATTTTGTTTTACAGCAACAAGAGAAGTCAGAGAACAGTGCCAACCAATCAAGTGTCAGAGTTCAACTTTACAGCAGCCACAGGCGAGTGTAATGTAACATACAGCAGATTGAAAATCAAATAAATAAAAGAACAGATATGATTCAATAGAGACTTTTCCATGGAAAAATATTATATTGCTTACTGTATGAACTAATACATGTAGAGAATTTGCCTTTGCCTGTATTTATATGTATGTGATTATTTACAGCATATATATTAAGTACTACTTACTCAGTCTGTTTTTCTTCTCAGATGACACCAAGGTTAAGCTACATGAGTTGGTGGGGACTCTGAAGACCTCTGCCAAACACGGTTCTCTCAAGAACCAGCTGAACCGGGTCCAGAACCAGAAAGTTTTGTCAGTTCCTCTACCCAAGCACCAAAAGGAAAAGGTAAAGGAAGAGATTCTGATATAAATAGATCTGCAATATATGTCAAAACATGTCATAGCTAAACAAGTGATCGTTAAAAGAGCATACTCTTTATATACTTATATTACTGGGGTAAACAAATATTACTCTACAGTGTGAACCAAATATAAATTCCTATTAATCTAACAGAGTACATGTAGATCATAAAAGAACAAATCTAGTAGTTATGTGCTTGTAGAAATGAAATAATCACTATCTCATTAATTACAGATCGAGAGAGAAGTGGCTTACAAAAATACAACCAAGGAGGTTTCTAAGTGGGACTCTGTTGTCAATAGCAACAGACAGGTAACCATAGTGATAGGCATCAAACACAAATTGAGGGTCTGAAAAATTTGCATATTAAAAATTTTTGACAATATTAATTTGTATTAATAAAGATAAATATAGTATTAAGTAAAGAGTCAAACACATTTTGTGGACGTACCTACATTGTCAGTTTGAGTAGAATCAGAGGACACAACTTATAACACTGGTACCATGTAATTAAGGTTGAATTCTCAGACTGATGTATTTTTTATACAGGCGGAACAGCTACAATTCCCTCTCCAGAAATCTGAAGTCCACCTAATGAACACAACAGGGAAGTTCAAACAGCTTAAGGTGAGAGACAAGCTATAGAATCTAAAGGCTGTGAAGCCTTCAATATCAGCTGTCATAACTGCATACACTGATTTTTTGTTTAATAACCCTCCTACCTTGTGTTGGCAGCCCCGCACACCCCTGGAGCTGGAGATCGCAGCTGTGTTGAGCGGGAATCGTGATGTTCTCCCTACCGAAAACAAGGAGCTCACCCCTGCGGAGGAGAGGGCGCTGGCAGCCATGGATCTAGAGGAGGTAAGTCATTACCTTGGTGATGTCTTACAAAGGTCATTTAAAATCATTCAATTGCTACAGTAAATTCTTAGTTAAAGGCAAGAAGTTAACATCTGCTAAAAATTGTGACAAGCATCTCCCGCAGACTTTAAAATCTCTCAAGTTGATAATTGTTTGATGTGTGAACTATATGACATTACAACAAAAGTTTGATAATCACAACTGCATTTTTTTTTTTTTTTGTGATCTGATACTAAAATGCAATATTGCAGAATTTAGTAAATATTATAAGAAAAATAAGGAATGTACAGCATATTATAAGATGCAAATAGAACTTTTAAAGTTCTAGGACTATCGGAATTTATTGTATCAACAGGCTAAAGAACGTCGAGCAGAACTGCAGAAGTTCCGAGCTCTGATGTCATACAAAGAAGCCAAGGCGAAGAGACAGAAAAGGATCAAAAGCAAAAAGTAGGTTAACTCTTTAGAATTTTATCATTGTTAGCTACAAATAGCCACATCATTGTTGATCAATGCACAAAGTAATTAAGTTGTTCATATATTGGACCATTATTTCAAAGATGATGACAGATATCACAGAATGTTGTATTTATGATGTTGACAGATATCACTTGGTGTCATTTTCATTATTTTGGATAGATATTAACAGATGTTGTTTTATGATGTTGACATCACCAGATGTTGTTTTATAATGTTGACATATATCACAAGATGTTTTATGATGTTGACAGAAATCACCAGATACAGTAAAACTTGTCTAATCCGGCGTAGGGTGGTTCTGAAAAATTTGGCCGGATTAGGCAACATCTGGTTTGGAGGACATTGTTGCAAATTGATTTTAATATTCAATGCAGTAGGTCTTAATCATCTATTCTTGCAAAATTTTCGATTCTTTTGAAGTATATTAGACCTCCTCGATCGTGATTAGGGTGCCGATTTTCATTTTCATTTTTTATTTGGAAAACAATAATTGCGTAAAGGAATAGTTACGTACAATGGGAATACTTTTTCAATCAAATCATCGTAATTGATAAATTTTCAAACACCCGATTAACCTGAGAAGCCGGACACAAGACAATTGCATGCTTCACCAGAAACAAACATTGACCACGCGACAAGTCAACAGGTGGCTGATTACGTAATGGTGAGAACTGTTTTGATGCAGGGAACAATGGATTAATCTTTATACGAGAATTTAATAAAGAATGAAGCATTTTGACAGAATAAAATATAACTATGTAAGTGTAACATACAACGGGCATTACAAACGATATTGGCAGTCTTACTACCGCGGTATCCAGAATCACGGCCTGAAAAAATGGGGTGAAGTATGATTTAATTATCTAATTTTGGCTTTAAAAAAAAATGCATATTTATTCATAACAAGACTTAACGGTATAAACTTAAATGAGTTGCTAGTTTGGATTTATATTTACAGTTGTTTAAATCAATAACAACGACAGGAAAATTGATCGATAATTGAGCAGTAATTATCCACCATAATGGCCGATCGATAAGTGGCTGGATTACAGGAGACAAGTCTCACTAATTACATGTATAAGAAGTCGGTTCTTTTCATCGCGGCCGGTTTACAGAATAGACTAGATCCAGATTGCACAACATTTTTTAAACATAAAATGATAGGAAAACGTCAAGGGACTGAATAATTTCGCCGGATTGGACAACATGCCGGAATGCACAACATCCGGATTCAACAAGTTTTACTGTATGTTTTTATGATGTTGACAGATATCACTGGATATTTTTTTATGATGTAGACAGATATAACTTATTGTCTTTATGATGTTGACAGATATCACTTATTGTCTTTATGATGTAGACAGATGTCACTTATTGTCTTTATGATGTTGACAGATATCACTTATTGTCTTTATGATGTTGACAGATAACTCTGGATATTGTTTTTGATAGATATCACCGGGTGTTGAAGAAAGAGAAGCTGAAACATGAGAAGAAGGCACTAGAGGAGTTAGAGAAGAACGATCCGGCGGCCTACCAGGAGAAACTGGAGGATGTGGAGAGGCAGCGCATACAGGTGATCTCACATGCAATACATAATTAGTGAAATAAGGGGAGGGGGTTATGTTATAGAGAATGGTATGATAATTATATAGTGTACTGTGGAGAGGCAGCGCATACAGGTGATCTCACACGCAATACATAATTAGTGAAATAAGGGGAAGGGGTTATGTTATAGAGAATGGTATGATAATTATATAGTGTATTGAGGAGAGGCAGCGCATACAGGTGATCTCACACGCAATACATAATTAGTGAAATAAGGGGAAGGGGTTATGTTATAGAGAATGGTATGATAATTATATAGTGTATTGAGGAGAGGCAGCGCATACAGGTGATCTCACACGCAATACATAGTTAGTGAAATAAGGGGAGGGGGTTATGTTGTAGAGAGAGAGGTATGATAATTATATAGTGTATTGTGGAGATGCAGCACATACAGGTGATCTCACACGCAATACATAATTAGTCAAATGCAACCAGGTTTATAATTCAAAACAGTACTATAGATTCCTTGTTCTATGCGAGTACTGAATTTCGTATGCAATCATTTTGCATCAAAATTGCGAGAATATAAAATTACGGGTACTAATGCCAAATTTTAATCATAGTTTCATTTAGTTTACATCTGTCCGAAAAATAAAAGCCAGAATTTTTTAAAAATCTGCAAGATGTGCTTCTCGCCATTTTACGCGGATATTAATTCTTCATGTTTAGTTAAGAATTTACCAGTATTGAATGTTAAATTATTAACATCATTACCTAATCTCAAAGCATCGAATATATAAGATACTGTACCTGGTCCAGGCAGTATATTGTAGTTTGTGGGAATATTTTAGCATGACGCAGTAAGACACTGGTTTGATTCTGGTAATCCAATTCTTGTATCAAATAAGTTTTCCAGACTGCAACCTCTACAATGTTATTAGGCCATCAATTTGAAAATTAATTCCTTGGTTCTCAGGCCTGCTGGCATCAGATTTAACATTGCCCGTTTTTATCATTACTGGTAAATGAATAAAATAAAATTTCTCTAGTGCGCTTGCAAATTCCAGAAAAAAAATCCGGATTTAGGACCTCATTTTAAATACTCAAGTCAGTAAAACGCTTGACTTTAATAAAGAACATTATTGCAAACATCGTGATGATTCAGACTAAAGTATAGCAAAATGCAAATGGCAGCCAAATCTAGTTACGAGATGCTGTGTTCAAGTTATGATAGAGACAGATATGATTTTAGTTTTGGTATGAAGGAAGAACATCGTTTAACTTCAAATGCATGTAGGAGGAAAGTTCCTGCAGCTTGTACTATACTAAATATTTCATAACTTAAACACAGGGCTTTCTCAAGCCTTGTAGCTGTGGTGTTTCCCGAAGAACATGATGATTTGTATATTTCATTTAGTTTGAGCTAATAAATCTAAGACCGATACATTAATTGCAAGGTAACTATTTATTTGCTTTAAAACAATAAAATTAAAAATACTGCATCCGTTTTAGCTCACCGAGACGAAGTCGGGGGAGCTTATGCTATACCCTCGGCGTCGGCGTCTGGACCTGGTTAAAGTTTTTGTTGCAGGTCCTTTATCTAAGTTATTACTTGTCCTATCTTCACCAAACTTGCATGGATGATGCATCTGGACCTACTTATGGACTTGAAACACTTGGATGCTGAATCTGGGCCATAAATTTCAGATGCTGGATGAGGTAAAGGGTTTTGGAGCAGGTTAAAGTTTTTGGTCCAGGTGCCCTTTAATAGCAATTTCTAAGGTACTACTGGTCCTAACTTCACCAAACTTGCATTGATGGTGCATCTTATGATACTGATGCACCAGACAGGCTTGAATGCTGAATCTGAGCCATAGGTTTCGGATGCTGGAGGAGGTTAAGGTTTTAAGAGCTGGTTAAAGTTTTTGAAGCAGGTGCCCTCTGATGATTATATCTTAGTTATTACTAGTCCTAACTTCACCAAACTTGCATGGATGATGCGTCTTATGATACTGATGCACCTGACAGGCTTGAATGCTGAATTTGAGCCATAGTTTCGGATGCTGGATGAGGTTAAGATTTTTAGAGCTGGTTAAAGTTTTTGGAGCAGGTGCCCTCTGATGATTATATCTTAAACGATATTGTATATAAGGATATTGGTTTATATAATATACTATTATGTCACATGAAATTGTATGATACGATATTGTTATATATAATATTGTATCATATGATACGATATTGTATAATATGATATTGTATTATGAATATATTACTATATCACATGATATTGTATCATATGATATGATACAATGTTGTATCAAATTATCTTGTATCATATGATAAAATATGATCATACAATACAATATCATACTATATTATACAATATAATATCATATGTTACAATATTGTTATGTATTATGTGATATGATGTTGTATCATATAATACTATATTGTATAATATATATATTAAGGATATTGTATTATGTGATCAAATACAATAATGTATAACACGAAACAATGTCATATCATATGCTACAATATCATATTGCATCATTATTTATTACAGTATTTTATTGTATTATATGATATATATTGTAAGTATCATAGGATGCAATATTGTATTTTTTATTATTGATAAACATTTTATCCTATAATACCATATGAAATGAACATATGATTATCATACAATTTTTTAACATATGACATAGTAATTCGATATTGTGTCAAAACAGTATCCATGTATATCCAAGATCATTAACTATGATTTTATGTAATATGATAAAGGTGGTCTCATAAAGGTGATGCTTCATAAAGGTGATGCCTGGTCTCGGTGAGCTTTGTAATCTATGATTACCTATGTTTAAGAAATAAAAAGAAAAATATATCATCGCCCGACCGAATCTGTTTTTGAAAATATTGAGAACTAAGAGATAAACTTTTTATGGCCTTAGTAACATATTAGATATTGCTGACAGTATTTTGATATCCTTTGTAGGAGAGAATGAGTTTGAAACACAGAGGAGGCAGTAAATACTCCAAGAAACAGATGCTGTACGCCAAGTACGACGACCAGGTACGCAGTCACAATGGCCAAAAAAGTCAATCACAAAGAATTGCTTCATATTGTTTTCTTAAAGTCATCAATGTTTAAAGATCAGATGAACCTTTTTTTAAATCGAAAGGCAAAAACGTGCACCTGGTACAAATAAGAGTGAAATGGTACATGCATGTCATGCAAATCATGTTTTATTTAAGCTTTGTTTTTTACATCCTCTTCCATAGAGATTAATTTACCGATGAACATTAAACGTTCCTTATTTTTAAAACCAAAATGCAAAATTGTGTTCTTGCATAAAAAAAAAAATTGAAATGGAGCTTTGTATTTCTTTACATCCTTTTCCCCAAAAAATTGATATATCAGTAATCAAGTGATTTCTGATCAAACAGGCAAGGCAGAGAGTACAAGATATGCTGCAGACGAGTCGGCAACTGACGCAGAAGTCCGTCGCAGTGAGTGACAGTGAAGATGACGAAGAGGACGCGATGGACTCGGAGGATGAAATGATAGAGAGAGAATTATCTTCCCTGTCTTCCAATCCCTGGATGAAGGTGGCAGCACAGCCAGTGGCAAAGTCTGAATTTTCTCGCCCAGAGGTCATGCTGAACATTGAAGGAAAAGAGGAGGAAAGTGAAAGCGAGTCTGATGTTGATGAAGATGTTCTGATGAAGATGGGGAGGGAACTCGAGAAGAGACAGAAGAAAACTGTACATGCTCATCTTGTGGAGGAAAAAATCGAAGAAATCGTTCAAAAGCAGGGAGTTGAGACACAGGAGAAGGAAAAGTCCGCACAAAGTTTCGGAAAAGGTGTCAAAAACTCACAAAATAAAAAAAATAAAACACAGGATAAGAAAAAGACAGCTATAAAACTGGAGGAAAACATTGATAAAATCTTCCAAAAGCTGGAAGATAAAGTGCAAGATGACAGGAAGAAAGTGGAGGAACCTGTGAAGGGAAACACTGAAAATAAGAAGAAGAAAAGGCGAAGAAGAGGGAGAAAGAAGATGGAAGACCAGGATGATGAAGCAGAAAAGGCAGAGGACATGAATGAGGCTCCTTTAATCAGTGAAGGATTAAAAAGGAAGAAGACCCTTGATGATTTGGAAGAAGATGAAGAAGAAGAAGAGTCTATTTCTGGCAGATCTTCCATGATGGCCAAGAGAGAGACTGAAATAACAAACAATGGTTCATTTACTGAGGACAGTCCAAATACCAAAGAAGAAGTATTTGTGGACCCCAAAAAACTCCTCACTCTGGAGACAAAGATATCGGACATTGCTAACCCTGACATCACAGGCAGAGACGGGGAAGATGAGTCGGACGGAGAAGAGGCCCAGCGCTCTATCATTGCTCAGGCCTTTGCTGATGATGATGTCATCGACGAGTTTGTGAAGGAGAAGAATGCGATCGTGGACAAGGACAAGCCGACAGACATTGACCTCTTTCTGCCTGGCTGGGGGGCCTGGGGAGGGGAGAGTGTGAAGGTGTCCAAGAGGAAACGCAAGAAGTAAGTGCTGTATTGTAGTAGAGATTGTTATTTGAAGGAGCCTCAACATTTGTGCTTATTGGAGAAAAACTTTATTTTTGTATTTTAAAAAAAATTTCATAAGTATGAAATTTTTTTCAAGCATTAAATAATGAAAATAGCATCTTGCCAAAATAAAGTCTTTATGAAAGTAACTTACATATGTATGATCAGCAATTCTTAAAATTAATATGTATTTTTGAAAAATTAAACAACAGTATTTAGCAAATAACTAAGATCTCCAGAGTGTGCCTAAAATTATTTATTTTGGAAAAATTAAACAACATTGTTCAGCGTATAACTAAGATCTCATGAAATAAAGGTGATCTATAGAGTATCTGGTTCAGCAATAAATGTACCCTAACCAGTGATAATTCACTCAAATTCTGATTGTAATGGAGCTATTTAATAGAATGCCTTGATATTTAGTTTTCATAATATAATAAACAGATTTAGCTCCCTTGCATTATATATTAGCTGCATTGGAGAATTAACATCTCGGCCAATATGCAGGCCCAACAATCTGTTTAGTACAATGTATATCAGACAAAAATTCTAAGTTCAATTTGATGGATTCAATTAATTTTGCAAGATTAAACAACATGCACCCAAAATATTGATTTGACAAGTTTAACTTTAACGGTATACATGTACGTGAACTCACATCAAAATCTGATTAATCATTTTGATGTTTCTTTTGAATTTCAATTCATGACTGTCTTATCATTTATTTGGACAAAACATTTTAGCATAAATAGCATTAAGCTAAAACATAAAGAGGGCATTCAATTGCTAGAACCATTTATTATTGCACAAAACTGTGGTCGTCTGTGTGCATAGTCAGTTGGTAGATGCTTTGTAAAAAAAATTTTAAAGTCTCCAACTAAAATGATACATGATTGTCGGACATGATGAGCTGTTGATCATTATGTTAGTAGGTTTCCTGGTAGTTTGTCACAGTTTCAACAATTGTTTAAAGTCATAACAAGATTTTTGTTAAGTACATTGTACCTGAGATTAAGTACCTCTGATAATGACCGGGTACTTGTGATAGTGTGAGCCTGGGATGAAGTGGACCCTTCATGTTGTTCTCATATCTCAGCACATCCCAGGATAAAAAGATTATCTGGTGAAACACTTAAAGCTACCCTCCTGACCTTGGTTTGGTCATACAAATGTATTTTGTTTTCTCTGTTATTTGATTGACTGGAATCATGCTGGATATATACATGTACAAAAATTGAAAGTTTGAGTCATTAGAATAAGAGAGCTTTGGTTTTACATTATGACATGAAATTGTTTCTCTATTGAGCTTGATTTTTTTAGATCCCTCAGTGGATTTGTTCTCATAAAATAATTTTATGTTTCCATGGTAACAGGTTCATTATTAAAGCACCCGAGGGTCCCCCGCGTAAGGACAAACGCCTTGGCAATGTGATCATCAGTGAGAAAAAAGACAAGGCCATCAGTAAACATCAGGTGAGTCTCTACTAGCAGGCATCAGGTTTTTTTTAATATTTATTTCATAAAACAAACATACGTCAAGTTTGCTTAACTGTCCAAAGATTTCTTTAATAAAAATAAATGTACTAAGTCATCATGTCAACTTTTTACTTCGAAAGGTTACTAAAGAGCTACATTCTGTCTTTATACCTCTATACCTCTCTCTCTCTCTCTCTCTCTCTCTCTCTTCTTTTATGTTCTATCCTTAAATTTAAAAAGAAGAACGTCAGACTCAGACTTAGCACAAAGGTAGTTTGTGACCTTAACATGCTCAATGATCCTTAGCAAAAGTTATATGAACAAATCAAGGTTATATCCCCAACATACAATGTAGTATACATACAAGGGAGAGAACTATGTATTAGGCTGCTCTGTATTTATATATACATGTACTTGAATATTATTTATAAAATAAATTTTAAATTAAATACTAGAGACCCAATAGGTTGGGGGACTAGTGTTTATTAGTCCTTGGACAGTTCTAGTGACAGTAGTTACTTTGCTACAACATGCAAAGTCATTAGACTTCAAGTTGGTATATATTTCTGTCCTGTTTACGTGATGAAAGTATTTGATCACACTGCTTCTTGTAGGTCAATGATCTACCTTTCCCATATGTGACAGTGGAGCAGTATGAGCAGGCGATCCGTGCTCCGGTCGGAAAGACCTGGAATCCGGAGACAGCTGTGAAGGAACTGGTCAAACCAAAAATCATCACGAAGCTCGGAGGAATCATTCAACCAATCAGCAAGGCTGACGTGTTTAAAAAAGACAGTAAAAAGCGCAAACCTGACATGGGTTTTCAAAATAAATCTGTTGATATAAAACGTAAGAAGCGGAAACACTGATTGGATATTGTTATGTTTTGTCAGTGCCTAGTTTTTTGACAGCTATGTTTATACAATGTATTAAATAGTAAAGAGGATTAAAGTGAAAGGCTCACCTATAAGAGTAGTTATTTTTTATTTAGTTTGATTTTTTTTATATTGTTCTTTGTTTCTGCATAATATTATAATAATTATCAATGAAAATAATTTTAAGGATCAATATATCCAAATGATAGTCGATATAAAATATATATTAATAAGTTAACTTTGTAAATCAATAACTATCTGATAATCCCTTACTGATTTTTTTTCAATTTAGTTTTTGTGAAAGTAGTGCACTGTTAATGATGAAAAATATCGGCATTTTGTGGAAATAAAGTGACTGCTCAAAGAAGGAGAAAAAATTGTTTGATTCCATTCAACAGGTTGTCTTGATGGATTTCCAAATAAAAAAAAAAACCTAAAACATTAAACCTATTATTTTTGGATAATGACCATTAAATCTTATGATATACTAGTAATTACATGTAAATTTGGGTTTATTTAATTTTCCAAAATAAACTTAATATGCTAATATTAAGATGAAATACAGTACAGGTAATAAGGTGACATTTTAAAACAAAATACAGAAAAATTAAAACAGATGAATTTCATGATTTATCTTCCATATTGTAAACATTTGGGAGAACTATTCATGACGCTACATGCGGGAATTTCCGTGAAAAACTATTCCGGTCATGTTTGGTTTAGATTTTATACCGAATATTGACAAAACCGCGTTATAACGCAACTTTTGATTGGTTGTCGCTATGTCACGTGATGTCAACAAAATGGGAAAATTTGTACGCGAGATGGGTGCAATAGTTGAATTTAAAGTTTCTTTGGTGTTTAATGGGACCATCGCAATATATAGGTAGGTTGAACATTCACATTTTTATTCTAGAAATATTCACGAGACAAAGAAACAACCTAGCAATAATCTTAAAGCTGCGATCGGGACAGGTGTAGAGCGGGTGTGAAATATTAGTGTGGCTATCGCATGATATGTATCGTTTTGTATAGGTCATTTAAAAATCGGAGCAGTGGGTGATTGATACTCTACATTGTGTTAATCTCTTGAGACCTGTATTTAAATAATGGACTTTGTAAAGCGCCATCGCGTCACTAGAGTGTGAATCTTTCAATTATAACGTCCTACGTACCTTGTAATACTTAAAGGCACCCGTATTTCACGACTGCTAGGCCATTAAATTTCAAGGATGTTTTTTTCAATGGCGGACCAATAAATGTTATTTGACAGTAATGTGATGTTATCTAAAGGAAGTGAGAATTATACCTGTCTATCGCAGTGCGGTTTAAATTTGTTTGAAGTGTTCCTTTAAAATATATATCTGCATGATCACTCTGACTCATGTATCTTGGTGAAAATTCCTGGAATCACATTTGGGCTTAACTTATAATGTAAGAGGACTTTCCACTAAAAAACTTTGAGGTAATGACCAAATATAGGTCTGACATACCTGGCATCAACTATATGATATGCTTAGATTGTGTATATAAAATTTATTATCACATGCATGCAGGTATATTCAGAATGTGACACTTTTAAAATTATTCTATGAAGAGAATCTTTAGGAAAAAATAGGAATCAGGTGTTAAATGTTCAGAAATTAAGTTAATTATATTGTCTTTAAATTATAAAAAAAAATATTTTCATTCACTTTCAGATTAAAAAGTTTTGGGATATGTGCTGTTCTTCAGTAGTGGTGGAAACTTTGGATAAAAAGAATGTCAGAGAGGCCTAAGGCAATAGTGTTTAGAATAAATGACCATGGTCAGGGCCCGGAGATTCTTCGTCAGGTTTTCTTAGAACGTGGGTGGATCGAGTTTGATGAGGATTTGCAGGAAGATTACGACTGGAATATTTGGTGGAGAACGTCCAGGTTCCGTAACTGCGATTACGACAGCATCCAAAAATGGCAGAGATTAAACCACTATCCAAAATCCACAGGTATTACCAAGAAGGATTGCCTGGCACGGAACTTGAAGCGAATGAAAGGTGTCCATGGGGCAGGGGTGTACAACTTCTGTCCAATGACGTTCAATCTTCCAAATGATTACACCAGATTTGTCGCTGAGTACAGCAAGCTGAAACAGAAACAAGGCGAAAACAAAACAATGTACTGGATTTGCAAGCCGGCTGACATGTCAAGAGGGAGGGGCATATTTATCTTCAGTGACATGTCCGACCTTCAATATGACTGCAATGCTGTTCTTCAGAGGTACATATCTAATCCTCTTTTGATTGGAGGCTATAAATTTGATGTTCGAATCTATGTAGCAGTACCCTCATTTCATCCCCTGACAGTTTATATATACGAAGAAGGAATCGCTAGATTTGGAACTGAAAAATTTGATCTTTCTGCTTTAAAGAATGTCTTTTCTCATCTCACCAACACGTCTATAAATAAACACAGTCCAGCTTATACGACTGACAAGGAACGGATAGGACCAGGCTGCAAGTGGACACTGACCCAATTACGGTATTACTTCCATCAGAATAACATCGACGACAGCGTACTGTGGATCAGGGTCATGAATCTCATTATTCTGACAGTTTTAGTCCAGGCCCCTCAAGTCCCTAAGATGGAAAACTGTTTTGAGCTGTATGGATTCGATGTCCTGATTGATGAGAATCTGAAGCCGTGGCTGCTGGAGGTCAATTTCAGTCCTTCGCTGAGTTCAGATTGTCAGACAGATATTTTAGTCAAGAAACCACTGCTTCACGATCTGATGGATCTCATGCATTTCAAAGAACAAGACAAGGAACGAGGAGGTGATGTGTACAGGCAGTTGACCAATCGATCCAAGGCCCTGGAGACGGACCGCTACTCATCAGTCAGTCGAACTGGAAGAAGTTCCGCCATCAACAGAAGTTCATCCAACTTTCAGAAAAGTCTCAGTGCTCTCAGCAAGCAACAGTCTACAGTCAAAGAGAGCACGTCTTACATTGAACAAGACAACGAAGTGGAGAAGAAGAAAGAGGCGGAAAAGATGTGTTATGGGTTGCCATTGGTAAATCCTGCAGACGATGACAAGCGGCCAGATAGTGCAAGTTCTGGTGTGTCCAGTGCAGGGAGTGAGAAGTTGGAGGAAGTCACAGTGGAGCACAAGCCGATCATCCACAAAAGTGCTAGCGCTGGTCAGTTGACGCGAGAAAAAAGCAGAACATCTGTGACATTCAGTATAGGTCCGCCCAGCTCTAGGTCCATTGTAAAAGCCCCTAGTTTGACGGACATGAATAACAACCAGCCCACTAGTCAATCTGTGATCCACACAACTATTGGTCCCGTTCAGACCGTGTTTGTACGCAGATCCAGTACGCTGTCCTCAAATTCCAAATCGCACAAGGCTGAGAAGGGATCCTTGAAGAGTTGTGCTACCTCCGACAGTGCAATATCTAGTCTCTACTCGGGATCAGGGAGCGAGAACTCGGATCTCGTGTCGCTTCCCGAAGAGTCTCGGAGACGGTCAAGTAATCTGGTCACCGGACAACGAAGGCCCAGTTACACATACGGTCAGACCAGTGACAACACATCAAACCTCAAGAATAGCAGTGACCAACCAAAGAGCTCCTTAACTAAATCCTCATCATCTAGTCAACTATCATCAAAAATCAAATCTCTCAGACCTAGTGGAAACTCTAGTGCTTTGAGGAAAATTTCCTCCTCTGGAACAGTGACCCCAAAGCCAAGTTTGTACCCCCAGAGGGCAGCCAGTCGAGCCCAGCAGACGAATTACGAAACCCCATCATCACAACGAGAAGTTCGTTCCTTGTCCCACCAAAGCAATACACAACGAAGCCAGCCAAGGCGCTTCACGCCAGCCAACGAATCTCAGGCACCTTTTGCAAAGGTCTCCTTACGGAAATCTCAGGGCAGTAGGTTGGGGGACCAGGAGGGTGCCCACCCACCTCGACGAAGCATCAATGGATCTCGCATGAACATTCGTAATCGAGCACAACTCAACAGCCAGCAGGGAAAGTCAAAGGTCAAAGGTCCTCCGTCTAGGGTCGGTAGTTTCTACCTCGCTTTTCCGTTTAGTGAGGTCACCTACAAGACAGCTAACGGAACACTAGATCCCCATGTAGTGATTCGAGAGTCGCAGAAGAATTTGCGAGAAGTCCTTCATAACATTGACAAGAGTAAGGGAGAGAAGAAGACGGGGGGCTTCCTTCCTTTTGGTGCCAAAGAAGACGTGGACAGAGAGAGACTATGGCCTCCAGTCAAGCCTCCTCCAGAAGTCACATGACCAAAGAACGTAAGTTAAATTTTCATTATCATAAAACTATCCCCTCTTGTGATTAGAAGACACTAAAACAATGACTGATTTGTCTGACTGTTTATGTTTACAGCAGATCTATTTACTTTAGCTTTAAGAATAATGGAGGCTAGTGATCTTTTTCTCTAATTTATAGAAATGTCTGCAAAGATCAAAGCAAAGTGGTTTATATATACAATTTTACTGTAAGTTTTATTGTAGAGCCCAGTCAGACTAACATGCTAGAGATTTTCATCAGGCATTTAAGATTTTAGTTTGCTTCACAATAATTCAAGTTTTCATGTGCATGCAAAGAATCAAGTTACATACATGTGAAGTATCTTTGTAAGCTTAAAGTATATTAGTCAGCAAAAGTCGGTGCAGGTTCATTATAGACCCATTTATCTCCAATGTAGAGACTTTTAACGTGTATGTACACAATACAGATCAATGCATGGGGAGCAAAATCAAACTTTCCAGATGGGCATTGTGCTCTGTGATGTTTAAAATCCACTTAGAGACAGAGGAGTTGAAGCCTGAAGTAATGTAGTGGCATTATTTATCCATTCCTGTTATGCAATCTTTTTTTTCTAGGGTAATAAATGATGTTTGAAATAGTGTAGCCATGTTACCTTTTGAAGATCAATGGCTTACTTAGCAGTCCTGACTCATGTATCATCCTGTCTAGTCTGGATTCTATCCCTTAAATTCATTTTGTGACTGAGCCAATTTTGCAATAAAACAGTTTTCTTAAAAACTTAATACTACTACACATAATTTAACTTGACCATGCTGCTTTGATAGATTGAGCTGGCTAGAGCTCTGGAATAAGTTTTTAAGCTATTTCTTTTTACTTGACCATTGAACAGTGTTTGATCAACAAGGACCTCTATTCTGTCCACATCTGCTTTTTACTGTTATTATATAAACTATTAGCCAGTACTATGCAGGGTACACCATTTCATTCTGTACTCTTTCACTATTGGTTCTATTTCTACTGCTAAGATACACATTATTTTTTTCTTTGTCATTATATAATCAATATTGCAGTATTACACCAGGTTAAATAATCATGGAATGGTTACATATGTTAAATCAGTAACCTTGGTTTAAGTTGGTATGTCAGTATTTAGGGCATTATATTGGCAAGTGACTCTAACTTAGCTTAATGCTGAAGTTTAAAGTTCTGCACGGTTGATGTCTGTAATGGGTGATTGTGCCAAAGATATAGTCACATTCTACTGCTTACCAATCACCGTCACAGCAAATCTACTGACCATTTGCCAGAGAGGTCACAGCTCAAGTAAACCTTGGTGCTCCCAATTAGAGAGGCAAAGCTTTAGTAAACCTTGGTGCTCCCAATCAGAGAGGCAAGGCTCTAGTAAACCTGGGTGCTCCCAATCAGAGAGGCAAGGTTTTAGTTAACTTTGGTGCTACCAATCAGAGAGGCAAGGCTTTAGTAAACCTTGGTGCTCCTAATTCGAGAGGCAGGGCTCTAGTAAACCTTGGTGCTCCCAATTAGATTGTCAAGGCTCTTAAGTTTACCTTGGTGCTCCCAAGCAAAGCTTATCAGGCTAACACTTCAGTATTACTATACTGTAAGTCACCCCATTTGGTAGAGTGAATTAATAATGTGTCAAAGCCTAGTTTACGTCTTCACTGTTATACATTTATTGAAGCTATTTCATTTAATTTTACATTGTACATTGTAATTAATAGGGTATATATCATATAATTTAGGTTTGAAGGGAATGATAAAGGATCTATCATCAGGTATAGTATATAAGCTGCATGCTGCAATAAATTAAAGTCACAGAGCTTAATGTTTTACCACAGGTATCCATGGCATATGCCACTCAATATTTAAAGAGTTAAATATATTGGATACAGAACTACATTTTGTGCCTCAAATTGAAAAAAAAGAATATTATCTGAACATTATAGTCACTGTTCATCATGAGCAGTTGTGATTTGTTGATGGCTCATTAAAATCCTCGTACTGGTAGCCAAACCCCCCACCCTCCAACCCCAATCCCCCAGCCCAAAATGGGTCTTGCATCAACCTGTCCGAAAGAACTTGACCAACAACTATACATGTTCAAATTCTAGGACAACTCTATCTTTATAATGCACTCAAGGTCACACACAACAAAAAGAAATGTAGGGTTTATAAGTGACTTGATAAGTGTTAGAGCATGTATGTATTATGCTGCTTGTGTAATTAAATATGGGATGAATGGCTTGCATGGCTGTTCAGGTTTTTTAAGTCCCCACAGATCAGTATAATCCTCTAGCCATCATAAATCCCTACAGGGCTCATAAGGGACTGAGTCCTTCTACTCTATTTACCTAGTATATGCATATTAATTCGTTCTATTGTTCTCCGGTCTGTTGATTCTTAAGTATTGGTATGCACAACAGTAATCCATTAAGTTGTAAGGTGTATTTTTTCATACACTTGTCTTTTAGCCGTTATAATGTACTGTAACGTTGTATTAGGTGGCCTTGCCTTCTATTTGAGGTTTATTCCCATTTTGCGCACACTTTAAAATCAGGTACATAGAAAGAAATTGCATCAATATTATATTGCCATCTCCAATTTTTTTTCTGACTCAGCATAAAAATAAACTTATTGTTATTAAGCCATTATTATAGTTGTTATTGTCTCTATGCTTGTTTACTGGGGCATTTAATGAAATAAGTAATGTCATAAAGTTCATAAAAAAAAATTTAACCCTCCCCCCTCCCCCCAATTGAAAAAAAAATTGGTTCAGAATAAGAATGCATAAATTCGGGACATATTGAGTCATTTTACCCAGACGTCAAAATGTCTGCGCTGATTAAATTGTGTTTTATAAGAATGCGTTGACTCTGGTTTTGTTAAATAAAATAGATGTAATGATGTTATTGTCAATACACATAGCACATGTGTCCATTTTTTCTCTGTCTCTTTTTCATCATTTTAAATCAATATTGAACAGCAAAATATATAATATACAGACATTTTGTCTGCATCTATTCAAGCACTATAAAAAATTCTAAGATAGTTAAGAGGAAGCATTTAATTGAGGCAAATGGAGAGTTCATTTAGAGATTTACAGATTTTTCAAAATATTTGCAACACAAGTTAAAAACTGCATGGACAGTATGAGGACAGTAACACACCAAAATTCTGGATTACAAGTACCGCAATTAAAACTAGGAAATCAAAGAGTTATAGAGTAGAAAATGGGTGGGAAAAGTAGGGACCAAATACACCACCACGGCTGGAGACAAAAAGCAATTGCTGAATAATTTAGTAGATAATGCAAAGTAACCAATGAATATATACACCTGATTTTTGGACAGGTAAATATCTTGTTGAAGCTATTGGTATGTACAAAACTGTGCACGTATAAAACATGGAGAATAGTCCTTTCTTCACACCCCAGTATATTATATAGGCTGAGCTGTAGCATGTCTCCAAAACACACATTGCAGGCAACTTAGTTCTATAGATCCGGATTTCATTCCAACAAGTGGTCAGGATCGTTTGAACTCTTTATTTTGAATAGAGAGAAAAAATACGTTTGAATGTGTATGGGGTTGATTCAAGGCCTGAATTTGTCCTTATCTTGTTGATGACTGGTAAGACCGCGGCCTGCATTTTTTGTGTTTAATGCCGCACATTGGATCTCATTATTCTGTATTATAAAACTTTTATATTCTGACAGAGTAATCTAAAGAAAACAGGAAAATTGCTTGTACATGATAGTAAGCAAACACTTAGGGCAAAGAAAAAATATATATTAGGGGCGTTTAAGTGCATGAGACAGACCTTGAGAATCTGAGATCACCACTGCCAACAGCTATGAATTCCAAGACTCACAGTAAATAGATGTACATAAACCCAGTTTTACAGGGTGCAATTTCTTGGTAAAAGAGTTCAATTTCACTGCATGTTTTTTAAATTTTATTTTTTTTTTAAATGTCGAATAAAATTAAGGATGTTTTAATAAATCTCTATTTCATGGTAGTAAATCTCTATTTTATGGTATAAATTAATTCATACCAGTACATATTCCTCAGTACATTTTTTAAAAGAAGTATAAATTATTCCTTTGTAAAGCATATATTGTAAAATATTATATTAACTGACACTGATCACTGGCTATATATATATATATATATATAGAGAGAGAGAGAGAGAGAGAGAGAGAGAGAGAGAGAGAGAGAGAGAGAGAGAGAGAGAGAGAGAGATATTAAAGGGGGGGGGGACGTGGCGGCAGAAGGTTGAATATTATATAACCTTGACAAGAGAGAAAAATACTGACCTCAACAATTCGAATTAATACATACATGTATATATGATTATATACAAATATATAGATAGATATACAATACTCTATATATATAGAGAGAGGTATATACATATAGATAGATAGATTGGTTTATGTCAAAATTTTGAATTATTATAAATTTTTAGTAACTTTCAGTAATTTGATAAATTTCCGTTGGAGGCCTATAATGAGGATGGTAAAATATTTAATAATTCCAAGAGAAAGTCTTTTATTATTTATTTTGGATTTAAATTTAAATACAAAAAAAGCAATAATATTTTTTTTACTTTGAATGATTATAATTAAGTGTGTCTGTAGATGTTATTGGCATGCATTAAAATCTTGCTTTAAATAAATGAATCGTAAGATTATCACTCATATGGAAAATTTTAAATAATTAGTGTTTTATGATATTCTAACCTTAATTATAGTTGGTGTGACCTGTATAGAACTAACAATTTCTTATGCAACAGAAAAAAAAAAATGACTGATAGAAATCAGCCTTCAGTAGTAGGGGAGATCAGAAGGAGATTATAATTATCTTGCGCATTGATCATAAGCATTTAGAGTGAGTGACATGTTGCCAGACAGTAGCTATACCCGGCTATACCCCAGCACTGCCGCCGTGTATACCCACTACAAAGCAGCTATTATCTACCGGGGCTTTAACAACTTGTTCAAATACTGATATGTGCTGACCTAAAGCATTCATTCCTAGCCCAATTTTTGGATACATAGACCATTTAATTTGTACTAGCACTGCTTGATAATTTGACTATCATTTACACAGATTTAGGAAGAGCCTTTGCTCAGCAGTTCGACTGCACCAAACTTTTAGGTTAAATGCATTGTTGGAGACTTTAATTTCTATATCATTTGAATATAAATGGCAATTAATTTCTGATTAACGAAATTAATTATAAGTCATTTGGTGTTATAAAAACAAAAAAGATAATGTTATAAAACAATGTAAGAAATGAACTAATGTTGGAGAGGATTATGATATTGTAGAATTCTGTTTTTCGGAAATCTCCTACTCTGATCGACAAATTATTTGAAATTGGGAAAATATATATTGGAAATTGCAAGTCACACATACTGTGTATTAGTTTATTTTCAGGCCACCAGTGAAATACATGTACGTTATAGATTAGAAGGAACTTAGCTGTGAAAACTTTGGTCAATTTGATTGAAATTTCAATTCATTTTTTAATAAGTGTCTGTTTGATGCACTAAGGAACAATTAATTTTTTGCAGCATTAAAAAATTATCTGGTAAAAGTGGTACCAGTGAAGCTGTTGAGCATGGATAATGTTTAATAAATTGCACCTTTGTGCATGATATGTCTATATGTTTAGATTGTCTTCTTGTTACTTCTTCTAAGATCTTATTCTGATAATTCATGCAAACACTTATGATGATAAAGCTGATGATATATAAGTATCACAAACTTAAGGTAGTTCACTCACTCAGTTGTAGTTCATGCAGTTCTTTAAGGCTGAAGGCCAGAATTTTACATAAATAGTTTCATCACAAACCTTTAACTTATTTCATTTGAGGATTCGAACTTCTGATTAATTTCATTTGAGGATTCAAACTTCTGATTGATTTCATAGGATTCGAACTTCTGATTAGTTTCATTTGAGGATTCGAACTTCTGATTAGTTTCATTTGAGGATTCGAACTTCTGATTAATTTCATTTGAGGATTCGAACTTCTGATTAATTTCATTTGAGGATTCGAACTTCTGATTAATTTTTAATTTTTGTTTTGCCTTCTTTCTTTTATGACATGATCTTTGAATCCCTTTTAAGATTCTAATTGAAAGTAAATGATTATTTTTCTTTTAACCATTAATTTCTAACAAAGTGTTCTGAATTTATGTAATGGCTCAATTACTGTACTTTATGTTAAAATAAAACATTGATAAAAAAGGACGGGTGTAAAAAATCGATACTGCATTATCGATTTCTGCTGAGATTGGCCATAAATTGCTTCTCTTTACACTTTAGAGTTGGTTTTGGGTGTTTTTTCTATAGACAATATGTCAGTGAAATTAAAGAAATAAATCTTTGATTATGTAGAAAACCCCACAGTGTCTCTAATCTTTGATGGAATTTAACCTCAAGATACCGGATTGAACAAACATTTTGAAATTTCCCTCTTTAATGCCAATACATTTTAAAATTTCTGTACTTTCAGATCGGATTTTTTCGTTGGAATAGAATGTTTCATTCAAGATCTGGATGAGCCAATGGAGTCCCGAAACCCCAAATCTCAGCTCCGACCAAGATGTTGAGGACAAACAAAAACTACCATATCTTTCTAGTACTCAGTGTAAATTTTTATGTTGAGTTCATTAATGTAGTACTTGCTCCTTTTATGTTGAAAAAATCCCAGATTTCTAAGGTTTGTTCTTTTTGTAATTATGTAAAAAACAAAAACACTCATTTTTATTAAAATTATGCATTTTTAAATTTAAGGAGTAAAAAATAAATCAAGATTTTTTGAAAAATTAATATTCTGACAGCATTTATCCTGTTACTCCTCATGTATCTTCCTCCAAAAAAACTGAAAAACATTTTAGGGTGTTTAAGATACTGTTAAAGTTTTGAAGATAAACTATGCTTCTGGTGCACAAGTTATCCCCCTTTTTAAGCATTATACACCTTAATTATTAATTTTATACCAAGACACCATGGTCATTTGGTTCTTCGTTCTCCAGGTTTTGTTGCAGACATGTGGACAATAATGTACTGTTCATGATATTTATTAATTTATCTAATTTATTGACGTGCTGCTCTCTTTCTGACCATTTTTCTGTGTTATTTATTAAGTATTTAGAAGTTAATGTAAATTCCTTATTTTACGCGAGGAATTTATCTCATGATTCCACTGTCTTTTGTATCCAATTTGCAATCGCGAGAATTTAAAACCACAAACTCAATTTTTTGTTATAATTTAATTCATATAGTTCAAAACTGTCTGAAAACTTAAAGTGAGATTTTAAAATCTTCGAGAGTTGCTTCTGGGATATTAATTCCTCGAGTTTAATAAGGAATCTAGAGTATATATTTTTGTGTGTTAGTGGATCTGTAGATGTCAAAACCTTACATTTCAGTTGTGTCAACATCATTTCAAAACCTGTAAAAAAAACCCTGTAATCTATCTCCTGATGTTTGTTAGACGGCTTATGAATTTGTCTTGTTTGATCCAGTACACATCAAATGGAAGCCCATATTTAAATAAATATTTAGACTAAAATTGGTTTGTAACCTTGCTTGCAGAAATTTTAATAAACCCCAAGAACGGATGACAAATATTTCATAGGAATATATTAATATGTAAATTATTATATTGCTCCATTAAATTTTTTTTTTTTTGCATATTATATTAAGAATTATAAATAATGAACTGAAAAAAAAATGTTGAATTATTCAAAAGCATAGCATGTTTTAAAAATTTTGCTTCCTTAATGATATAAATAATTGCTACATCAATTTTGAAATATATACATCTACCACGGTAAATGTTTTGATGAATGTATATTTTTTTGTTAATGTGAGTTATATGTATTTAAAAGTCATGATTATGGAATGTTTAATCGAGTGGTGTTCTGTTCACTAATTTAGATACAGTATATGTTTATGTGTATATTTATATACAGTATATGTGTATGTGTATATATAAGATGCATTTCTATTAAGGTGCTGTGAAACATATCTAAATCTATCTTTGTTGTGATATGTTTCTGTTCCGCTGCGTAACATTTTGTCTATCTTATTTTATTTCTACCTTCAGTTGATATTTTCAATTATTTGATTGACTGGACATAAAATTACTACATATTTATTTTTAAGCTTCAACGTCAAGATCTATTAAATGAAAGGAGCTTACAACTTTCTGAAATTTGATATATGAATTTTTTCAATGATGCCATATGAATTTTTTCAATGATGCCTTATAACAATAGCTTGGTTTTAAAAGGTGTACCGGTGCTTAATTTTAAGATAAAAACAGTGAAAAATGTTGTTTAAAACTGTCATTTTGAATGTAATATGAAGAAAACCAACTACAAATCTCCAACTTTTTTTCCGTTTTTGACAAATGAAATATTTCTATCATGCCTACAGTCTCTTTAAAAACAGAATATAAAATGTTCTTGACCTTTCCTTCAAAATGATATTAAATTGAACAGTACTTATCGGGATTACTTTTTTTAAGATGTCCAATGGAATGTCAAGAAAATGTTCCATTTTCTGTATAATTCTCTTATTGTCATAAAGAACAGGAAAAGAAATATCAAATCAATTATGACGTCATAATTGTTCTAGCACCAAAAAGACACTCTAGAATCATTTACTAGATCTTGACCTTAAAAAAATTATTTCATAATCTGCAAACTCAAGCGAACACCTTTGACAATGGTCAAAATTATTGGTTAGACAGAAAATGTCAAGGCTGAAGGTTAAAGGTTAAGAAATCTAAGGTTTACAATGGGAACAACTGTAAGCTTTAAGATTGATTTCTCAATTAGCTTCTGTTCTCACTTTTTTAAATAAAAATTCATCCTTGTTTGGAGCTTGTAAAGATTTTATACATTTGTAGACTTTTTGTGCCAAGTCTTTGAACAAATTTGAACCTTAATGTCCATTGATCTGTTTGAATGGATGCTTGAAATGTTTGTAGTACCTCCGGTTTGTTTATTGACAGTTTTTATGATTATATGTAACATTCATGTGAAACACCAGGTAATTCATTAGCCATAATTATAGTTCTGGCTTAAAGTTGTGATTCTAGATGTGTATTGTTTTTGTATTTATTATATTGATCAGTCATTTACAAAACATGTGTTAGTTCATCTTAAAAAGACAAAGGTCTCTGTGAGAGGTATGTTATCAACAGACTTCCAGGTGCCAGATTACATTAATTTATAAATAATTATAGCAAAGCCTAACTGTGATATGTATCTTTAAATTATTACTTAGTTATAGATGTGATATAGTGCATGGGGCAACAAGCCTTGACCTTGAAGTGCAAAGGTCATGGAATGTTACCTTGTAGGTATTGAAATGGCAGTTCACCAATTTGTAAATTGTGGCCATCAAAGCCAAACTGTGATATTTACATCTCTGTTTGTTTTCATTGTGTGGATGTGATTTCTCATAAGTATTTGTGTGCTTTCTTTAAATCTGTGAATCGGTTGATTATTCATTAATTTTTTAGGACCCTCAACTTCCCAACAAAAAATAGTAAAAACTATATATATATAAATCCCTTTTGATTTTTTAACACATATTAATTAATGTTTTTAAAATTTTATTTTTTTGGATTATTATAGCATTTAAAGCTTTATTAATTCTTTTAAGTGTTTAAGGGGGTGGGTGGGTGTGATAATTCTGTTTACATCTTCATACATTTCATCATCCCAATCCAAATGGCTTCATTTAGAAGGGATTTTTTGAATGATTGAATGATTTGGACTTTTGTTTTGAAATGTTGACATCTTTTGTTGACTTTGTTTGGAAAGGTTTGTTCCCTCACTTTGTCCCCTCTCCATCTTGTTGACATTGGAGACTGTTTAAATAGCCGGCTGTATATTGTACGTAAACCGTGTCCGATTTGATAGTTACGTGCAGTGTAAACAATCAAGCTAACTATACTTCAGTACCTGTATACTTACATTTCACTAATGTTCAGGGGATAGCACTGGTATTAGAATGAATACAGCAATGGACCATGCTTTCAAAATGTTTGAAGTGCTATTTGTGTTAGTGTAGCGCTGTTTGATATTTAGACAGTTTACAATACAGGAGTGGCTTTTCCTCTGTATGCATCACTCCAAGTTTATAATATTAGAATTCAAATCAAGATCAGGTTTATAAACCATTAGCACTTATGGCCAGAGATTTAGGGTAATGCTTTATTGTTTAAAGTGCTTCTGAACTTCACTTAATGTTTAAGGATTGTATTAGGTTGGTTATAATTTCTATATGGAGTAAAAGCAATGTGTTGTCCAAATTGCTGTAAGTTAAATTTATTCTCCATAATGGCATATGGATTTTTGGGAGAAAAATTTTAAAATCACGAAGTTTGAAAGACTTCTAAAAAGGTTAACTTTTTAAAAAGTAATTTAAAATATATTTATTTTAATTTTATACTGTGATATTTAAAAGTTTATTTATTTTTATTTTTTTTTGGAGTGGATGGGGTGTATGCAGTTTCTATGCAATATCCTATGTCTGCTATCTAATGCTACATTTTACCCATAATGCATTACATCTACAATTGTGTTCTGTATTTCATATGTGGCATAGTTCTGGATTCTTTTTTACCATTGTTTGTTTTTGTGTTCTGTAGATGCATCATAAAATCATTCCTACAATTATAAATGCCCTTATTCATGGTTAGCTTTAAATCTTTAAATTATACCTATATTTATATAGTCCCAGTTGTTATATTGTTTATTTCTTTTATGTTGTCTTCTGCTTGTTTGACAAATAAAACTATTTTCTGAAAAAGATCTGGTTTTGACTTTGTTTATATCAATGAATTTGAAAGCAACTCCAGACACCTAGCATTGTTTCTCAGAGTAAAGAGTCCAGACAAAAAATAGAGAGGATAGACAAAAAGTGGAGGGGCTAGACAAAAACTAGAGTGGTAAAAAAATAGAGGGTTCAGATAAAAGATGTAGGAGCAAGACAAAAAGTAGAAGCATCAGACAAAAAACAGAGGGGTCAGACAGTGGCTAGACAAAAAGTTGGAGGTTTCAGTCGAAAAGTGGAGGGGTCAGACATTGGCTAAACAAAGAGTATAAGAGTCAGCCGAAAAGTTGAGGGTTCAGACAAAAGGTGTGAGGGCAAGACAAAAGTAGAGGCGTCAGACGAAAAGTAGAGGGATCATACAGTGGCTAGACAAAAAAGTGGAGGGGTCAATCGAAAAGTTGAGAGTCCAGATAAAAGCAGTAAGGGCAAGACAACAAGTAGAGGCATCAGACAAAAAATAGAGGGGTCAGACAGTGGCTAGACAAAAAGTGGAGGGGAGGTTGAAAAGTAGAGGGGTCAGACAGTGGCTAGACAAAAAGTGGAGGGGAGGTTGAAAAGTAGAGGGGTCAGTCAGTGGCTAGATAAAAAGTAAAGGGGTCAGTCGAAAAGTAGAGGGGTCAGACAGTGGCTAGACAAAAACTACAGACGTCAGTTAAAAAGTAGAAGGGCCAGACAGTGGCTAGACAAAAAATGGAGGGGTCAGTCGAAAAGTTGAGGGTTCAGACAAAAATTGGAGGGGCAAAACAAAAACTAGAGGGTCCAGACAAAAGGTGAAGGAGCAAGACAAAAAGTGAAGGGGCTAGACAAAACGTAGAGGGCAAGGCAAAAAGTAAAGGGTCTAGACAAAAGGTGGAGGGGCCAGACAAAAAGTGAAGGGGCTAGACCTAACGTAGAGGGACAAGGGAAACAGTTGAGGGTTCAGACAAAAAAGTAGAGGGGGGGGGGGGGGGCAGATCAAAAGTGAAAGGGCTAGAAAATAGAGTGGCAAGGCAAAAAGTGGAGAGTTCAGACAAAAAGTGAAGGGGACAGACTAAAAGTAGAGGGGACAAACAAGAAGTGGAGGGGTCAGACAAAAAGTGAAGGGGCTAGAGAAAAAGTGGAGGGGTCTGACGAAAAGAAGAGGGTTGAGACAAAAAGTGGAAAGGCTAGACAAAAAGTAGAGGGGTCAGATAAAAACCTAAGGGGCCAGACAAAAAGTAGAGGGTTCAGACAAAAAGTGGAGGGGCCAGACAAAAAGCGGGGGTTGTTTTTTTCAACTCAGTAAAAGCATGCAAAGTGACCCCATTTCTGTAAGTTAAATTTATTCTTCATGATGACATTTGGATTTTTTTTTTGGGGGGGGGGGGGATATTTTACAATCATGAAGTTTAAAATTAGAGGCCGGGGGACTAACGAAAAATGGAACGGCAAGACAAAAAAGTGGAGGGTCTAGACAAAAAAAAGGAGGGGACTAACAATAGTAGAATGGCAAAACATACAAGAGGCCTACAGGCCACATTGCTCACCTGAGCCACAATAGCCATAACTGATCAGAAAAGCTTAGGGCACTCTTTAGAGTTTCAAATCGAATATCTAGACAACTTAGTAGATTAATCTTGGTCATAAAGATTTCCAAACTTTTCTCTACATATTCTTAAATTAGCATTGAGCTCCTTTTGTTGTTTCAGTTTTTGAGAATAAGATAATTATACGTTTTTCTATATTTTTTCCCCTATAAAAAATCCACCATCCATCCCTCCTCCCCACCCCCACACACACCCACCCCTTATTGTAGGCCCACCAAATCACCGGGGATCATGATTTAAACATTGAAGAGACTCTCCACTACTTGAAGATGCTTCCACACAAGTTTCAACTCTTCTGAAGAATTTTAGAACTGTTCTCTATAAATTATCATGTAAAAATTTGACCCCCCCCCCCCCTTAATTGTGCCCAGGATCATGTTTTGAACAAATTTGAACCCCCACAACTTGAGTATGCTTCCACACAAGTTTCAGCATTAATTTCTCGCCAATTGGTTTTTGGGAAGATTTCTAAAGATTTTTCTCCATATTTTCCTATGTGATAATTTGCCCACCCCCAACCCCTCATTGTGGACCCACCCTACGCCTGGGGATCATGATTTAAATAATCTTGAACACTACCTGATATTGCTTCCACACAAATTACAGCTTTTCTGCACACAAGTGATGTCAGTCAGACTGATCACTAGGGTGCCTGCAGAGCGGGCTGTGCAAATTTAAGCGGCAATAATGTAGCTCTCTCAGATTTCATTACATGAAGTTTTCTCTACCCCCACCCCCTAAAAAAATTGAGAGAGGACTACCTTAATCAGAAGCAGCTCGATTCTTATGTACCTTGAGTCAATTATTTTAATTGTGTTGAAGCAGGAATGAATAATTCTTTAAAAATCATTTCTTTTTTAATATTGTCAGATTAGAAAAACAAACAAGTTTATATATTTCATTCAAGGTTTTATTCTATATATGTCCATGCATACAAATGAATAAACCAAAAATGGTTTGAAATAGATGTAATTTATACAACACTTGGATTTAATCACAGATCTGTGGGTTCCAATTTACAACTCAAGACATTTAAGACAGATTGGACACAGGATAATGGGTTCACCTCACTCTGATAAATCTGCCCCATTCTATCACAGACTTTAAATCAGACTGTGTACAACTCACTCGCACAATACATGTATATGTAAAAATGTACGTCAAGTTAATCTCACATTCATCAAAATTACATACAACAACATTGAACATGCTCAAACATCCAAGTATATGTATTAAATAGTACATATAGAACATTTATACATCTTAGTATGTGTGTATATATATATATATATATATATATATATATATATATATATATATATATATATATAAATAAATGAACGCACCTGATTTCAAAATAATATACATTCACTCAAATAACATGTGTAATACTTGACCAACTGATGAACGCACAGAATACAATAACTCACATATCACATACACTCGTCTCTAGAATTAATAGCATACGTACATCGAACACAGAATCATGTAAAATACACATAACATGTCACAGAGCATTAATACCAGCATTGCTCATATCCGTCAGAACAAATATACTGTAAACCAACTTTTATTTGCTTGCAAGAAATTTTCGCAAGGTTCGCAAATGTTTCTTGTCGCCAATCAGTTCTTAAATGTCTCTTGTATATTAATTTCAAGACAATCTAGTCATCTTGATCGCAAAAATTAGTCGCCGCAAACCAAATTGCGAAATAAAAACGTCCCTAATAAATGTTGGTTTACAGTACTATGTCAACAATTTCATAATCCTTAAAGCTTATAACATGTGAATATGAAATCAGCAGAATAGAAATTGATAGCATTTAATAGGCTACATACCCTCTTCAAATACTAAATTGGTATACCATCTGTCAGCAGTTGTCCTTATGAACAACAACATCTACACGTACAGTGAAAATTACATTTAAAATTACACCTCACCTTCATTTAAAGACAGCTGATAATGATTATACAATGCTCTCAATTGTGATAATTACATGGATAAGAGATATTATTATACCTCAATATGATTATCCTATGTAACGCGTCATCTGATTGGTCTAGAGTCACGTGACAGGGCGAACAAAATGTCGTGTCTCCCGGGGAATAAATATCGTGTCTCACCTCTTCGGAAATCTCGGGATTTTTCATCCCAAAGGTATGAAATAGCCAAAATGAGAACACGATGTTGACAAATATGATTAAATCAAAAATATTTAAGCATTTAAATTCTCTTTATACCATAAAAACCAATTTTACTATATTTGATTCAAATTTATGAAAAAAAAGAAAGACAATAAAAAAAATCCCAAAACAATGACGACATTATTGCTTTTGACAAGTCGAAAAATTATTAGAAATCGACGTATTTTGTATAATCATATGCTGTTCGGTATAATAAAACTTTTATTGCATGAATGTTCGGGAAATATGAAGATTTATTCCCCCAGAAAAATCATATTTCCCTCACCATCATGCAATAAATGTATGATGTTGATCATTTTTAATTAAGTCTATCAAACAATTTCATGTATAACCAGAAATACATTGTAGCAGAATATAAACTGGAACATATAACTGTTAAGCCCCACTGCAGGGTATTACAAGTTTGTTAGTAAAAATTTCAACATAAACATTATGTCTCCTGTTTTTAAAAGGAATTTTTTCACAGATCAGCAGTAAATAAATTACAGACTCTAAATGTAAAACGTCACTAATTAAACAGTCAAATGACCTCCTGACAATCACTTCCGTACACGTAAATGTAACACGGCGTTGGGTGTGAGTCCAGCATCAAGTAACGAGACTTTTTCGTCGTCAAAAATCTTGCTTGGGTAGGCTGACACGATGTTATAGGGCTGAGAGTTTGATGACCTGTCAATCAAAATGATAAAGGGGAATAACTCTTGCAGTGAATAGCAATAGAATTCAGTAATTTAATGTTAATTGAACAATTATCTATTCTTACAAAAAAAACTTCATTACATACACATAATAAAGACAAACAGGTGCGGTATACTTAAACACTAATGAAAATTATGATTTTCAACAACTTTATTTAAAAGAGGGTACTAATTTATGGTGTATTTGCTCAATTATATATGTAACTCAATTCCACATATCTTTAACTTTACTGAATAAACTAACAGTTACTTCTCCTTGAGTAGATGTTCGAATACCTGTGCAGATCAATGTATTTCCGTAGATCTCGTATCGTTTCGTGGAACTTCATCTTCAGTATATATGTGTGGTTGCCGGTGTCAGATTTTACTCGAAGTGTTGTGATGTTTCTTGGGGTCATAGGTCGTCTGTCCTCGCTACCTTCAAGTCTAAAAATAGAAGCATTTCAGTCACTGACTCCGACTTTCTTTTTACACTTATTTTGTCTGTCTATGTGTCACTCCTATTTATAAGGTCTTTAAACTTTGTAACTGCATCTTTTTTCCAAGTCTTATACAATATACATGTATAAACTGTTATTATCTATCAAAATGTCCTAACTCTTTTTTACAGTAAGGTTTTTCTATCACTACCCCTATATGTATAGGAAAGTGTGTCTCATCTTTTTTCCAGATATTCTACAGTAAATAGTTATACATGTAACCATTTATTATACTTGTAAGTGTTACTGGCATAATTATACAGATGTAATTGATAAATGATTTTGTCCTGATTATGTGCCACAGTGTTCCTCAATTTACTGTGTTTGTCCTCAGTGTGATAATTTCTGTGTGCCTCACCTCCCCAGTATGTTGTGATAATTTCTGTGTGCCTCACCTCCCCGGTACTTTGTGTCTGTGTGCCTCACCTCCCCAGTACTTTGTGTCTGTGTGCCTCACCTCCCCAGTACTTTGTGTCTGTGTGCCTCACCTCCCCAGTACTTTGTGTCTGTGTGCCTCACCTCCCCAGTACTTTGTGTCTGTGTGCCTCATCTCCCCAGTACTTTGTGTCTATGTGCCCCACCTTCCCAATATTTTGTGATAATTTCTGTGTGCCTCACCTCCCCAGTATTTTGTGATAATTTCTGTGTGCCTCACTACCCAGTGCTTTGTGATAATTTCTGTGTGCCTCACTACCCAGTGCTTTGTGATAATTTCTGTGTGCCTCACTACCCAGTATTATGTGATAATTTCTGTGTGCCTCACTACCCAGTATTTTGTGATAATTTCTGTGTGCCTCACTACCCAGTATTATGTGATAATTTCTGTGTGCCTCACTACCCAGTACTTTGTGATAATTTCTGTGTGCCTCACTACCCAGTGCTTTGTGATAATTTCTGTGTGTCTCACCTCCTCTTGAGATCCTTCACTGTTTCTGTCTCCACTACTGTAACAGCTGGCTGACCTCCCTTACCATCCTGTAATAAGTCATCATAAGTTACATGCCCTCCCTTTATATTCACTGTACATGTTTATTATGCAGCTGCATCAATATACCCTCCCCCATCTGACTTGGTTGATGGAATGCAATGTATGAAGAATACATTTATTTTGACCCTCAATTTTACATTATATTTTACTTTATGTCCTTTATTTTTTATCTTTATTCACCCTTTGATTTTAATTTTCTTTTGCATCAATTGGTATATTTCTCTCTGTGTGTGCATATTCGTCTCTCTCCCTCCATTTGTGATCATCTCTCTTTTTCTCAGATCAATCTCTCTCTCTCTCTCTCTGCCTCTCTCTTTGCTTTCTCTCTCTCTACTCTCTGTATGTCTGTCTGTCCATCTGTCTGTCTGTCCATCTGTCTGTCTGTCTGTCTCTCTCTCTCTCCCTTCCACAGATTACCTTTAGGTTCTCTCCCACAGAGTTACGGATGTCAATCACTTTCCCATCCTTGACTACAGACTTTGGCAGTTTCTGTAAGAACTGACCCACAGTCATCTTTGCTCCTGAAATCATAAATTTTGTTGTATGTGGGTGAAATATTAAGGATTATTAATAAGATTGGTTGTTTTGAATAATAATATTACAGTAAAACTCGGTTATAGCAAAGTCCTAGGGACCAATGGATTTACTTCGTTATATCCGTAATTTGTTAAATCCGTACAATGAATTCATAATAATAACTATAGCGAATTCACTTTATACATAATATTTTCTTTCACCAGACTACATTTTTTGCGAATTGACGCTTAGAATAAAAATACATTCTTTTGATACCTTTAATAATCGGATTGTAAATTCAAGAAATAATGAGAAAATAAATTCATTCAAACTATTATGTTAAATGGTAGTGCAAGTTTTTTTAAACTGTAAAGAAATTGTTACAAAAGTGGTAAATTTCGTCATTATTTACCTCTACGGGACTCAAACTTAGTTCACAATATACGTAAATCCGTTATAACCATAAACATTTGCAAAGATTTGTTAAGAATTTTATCGGGGACTCACAAAAGCTATATCTGAGATTTCGCTATATCCGTGTTCGCACTTAACGAGTTTTACTGTATAATAATCCCTTTTCAAAGTTTCTCTAAAGAACAAGGACTAATTCTGTATATTATAAATGAATCATGTTTAGCTGTGTATATATAGGGTATGTTTGTGTATATTGGTAGCTTGAGACCGAGATGTTTCCCGATACCTGGTAATTCTGTAGCAATCTTTAGCTGTGTATGTTCAGGTGTGTTGGTAGGGGCTGAGTCGTGATTTTTCTCAGTCGTCTTGGATTCAGGGACCAGTCTAGATGGCCTTGTCTCCCCCCCTAACACCTGACCCATCCCTCGGAACACTTCTCTCCGTGTGTCCTTGAAATACGTGTCCCTATAATCCGTCACCTGTCAACAGAATCAGAAAATCATGGCATTGTATTTCATATACTCCACTTGTACAAGCTTTATGGCAAGCTGTATCATAAAAATCATAGAATTTACCGCTCTCAATAGAAGAATAAAATTACATGCAAAGTACATTTACTGTTGAACTTAAGCTAGTATTTATATATATATATATATATATATATATATATATATCAAAACTAGAATATAACGAACACAGATCTAGCAAATTTACAGCTATAAAGAATTCTTATTCAAGTCACGGCAAAGTCCTTGTACAAATTTTTAGAAAATTGCCATAAATAAAGAACATGTCTATATGAATTTACGGCTATAACAAAGTAATTTTAAGACCCCTGCTGGCAACATATTAATGTATTTATCATATATATAACTAACATTTTCTTTCACAAATTTCATTGAATTTTCAGATATAATAAATACTCACAATCAAATATTGTACAAATTTTATATTTTTTAAATTGGAAGTGAAAAAGATTATATTGACATTTTTTGTAAAATTAATGACTGTAATATTGATTTTATAACTTACGATAGTTTGAAGTACTGTCAGCTGATTATTACGAATTCACTATATTAAGATTTCTTATGAATTCACTATAAACATATAATGAATTACGGCTATAACAAAGTTTTTTCTATGGTCCCTTAAAATTTGCTATAAACGAGTTTTGCTGTAAACACTATATAATTAATTGATATTTTTAGTAAATTATTGTCTTAGATTTTAAACTTGTTGTGAAGGAATGATTTAACATAAATTGTGTTGTTGAATATCATTCCATTAAATTGAAAATGTATATACAATTTTGTTATACCTTCTTTTGTAAAATGCAGTTCAAAATTTAAATTGAATACAAAATTTTAACTATAAATCATGTTTTTGTACCACACCAAAATCACAAAGATACTACTCACCACAATTTACCTCAATCACATTGATACTACTCACAACCACAATTTGCCTCAATCACAAAGATACTACTCACCACAAACGGCACACCGTCCGGGAACTTTTTCTGTAACTCGGACGGGAAGTATCCGTCGTGAATGTCCTGTACACACTGCTGGGTCACGGGGTCACTGAAAGGTCGAAACGGTCCACTGAACAGCATGATACCATTCGCGTAGAACACCAGGGGAACTGGGTCAGGAAGCTAAAAATAGACATTGGTGATCAAGAGCAACATGTAAAGTTTCAAAGTCATGGTTGACAATTTAACATTTACTATAAAGATGAACTACCTGTAATAAGCCTTATCAAATGTATACCTACCACATTAGATAGCTTTTTAGAAGAGTATACGATTCTGGAATGTGTAGCTTTGATTTGCATTGATACTATATACTGTATTTATTTTAAGAACTTCCTGAGTGGGAATCATTAAGTTACCATAAAATAAATGTTAAATGTTTAAAATGATTCAGAAGAAGAATAATTCACCCTTAGTCTGGCCCCATCATTAGTGTGATGGATTTTGGACACACCCTCTCCCGCCAAAACATTCAGGTCCTTGATATTCTCTATAAGTCTGTCGTAGTCAACGGCGAATTTTGATTGGACAGTTTCTGACCTGGCAGTAGTTGCTATGGCTGTTTCAGGAACAGCACTGTGGGACAAAGAAGTCTCTGGAAAAATGAAAAAAATTATAATTATTCAAAATTTTTTTTTTGAAAACTGTTTAGTTTTGTGTGCAATTTTTAATATTATGTTGTTAAGTTAGTAATTTTTATGATATTGACTAATGACAGACATTCTACTACAGTTATTGCCACGATCAAAGAAATGCCATGGCCATTATACCTCAATATACCACAAAAGTCATCAGTAATTAATTATATGATCAGAAACTACATATTACCCTAATAGCACTGATCATGCATACTGATCATAACTTCAGAACTTATTTACGCTTTTTAAACCATGTTGGTCTTGAAATGTAGTTTGAGATACAAAAGCATGATGTAACACCCCAGCTTATAAATTTCAAAACAACAGTTCTCCATCTCATAAGTTATTCTGCAACATTCACAAAAAATCTGTTTGTTTCTGATGACTGGAACACTACAACAAACCTGGCCTCCAGACCTCCTCCTCCCCCTCGTCTTCCTCACTGTCGCTGTCATTGGATGACTTGTCATTGTAGTAGGAGGAACCTGTGTCTGATTTCTCCCCCACCCACACCATTCCATAGTCAGCCAAAAACGCCTACAAAAGGGGATACAGAGAGTGTAATAAATGAGAGAGAGAGAGAGAGAGAGAGAGAGAGAGAGAGAGAGAGAGAAGAGACAGAGAGACAGAGAGAGAGACAGAGAGAGAGAGACAGTTAGAGCAGAGAGAGAAAGCAGAGAGAAAGAGAGGGAGAGAGAGGGAGAGAATGAGAGTACAGAGAGGGAGAGCTACAGAGAGAATGAAAGAGAGAGAAAACAAACTGACAATATAAAATATGTGTATGTATAAAGATGAGAAAGTTGCATATAAGAAAATAGTGCTTTTTTGACAAATAATCCAATATAAAATGGGTAATTAAGTATTGGCACAAAGTTCTCTAATACCTCCATTTCATGGACCTGTTGTTGAAGGAGTAGACATTTTTTCTCCAGTTCCCTTGACTCGCCTGGAGACAGGTCTCCTGCAAAGAATCACAGATTGTTTTAATAATAGATAATGCATTCAATAGAATTGTTATAGCTATATAATTATAGCTGCAAGAGCAGACACTATATTCAGAAGCTTGTTATTGTAGCTATATTAGACAATAGAGTCAACAGCATTTAATAGCTTACTTATTTCACATTAGATTCAACATATTGATGTAATATGTACCTTGCTTGCAAAAACACATATTTAAGCTAGATTTCACTGTTAATTATAAGCATACTGTTATATTTATATACATGATATTTCTGCATATATATGACATACCCTGAGCTTTCTTCATTATATTAACTTTGTCTTCCAAAATCTTGATTTTTTTGTCCTGAAAAGGAACACAAAATAAAATAAGCATGAGATATATACAGCAGTGGAGTAGCAGTCTGTGTGTAAACCAAGACATTTGAGTCGAGATTTAAGGTCACACGGCATCATTTTGTAATGTAGCTGCATCAAGATTGATGCATACAAAAAGGTACAGTAAAACTCGGTTATAGCGAAGTCCTAGAGACCAATGGATTTCCTTTGTTATATCCGTAATTCGTTATATCCGTATAACAAATTTGTTATAATAACTATAGCGAAATCTCTATATACCGGTACATGTTTCTTTCACTAGACTACAATTTTTGCTAATTGAGGCTTAGAATGAAAATACATTCTTTTGATACCTTTAATAATCGGGTTGTGAATTGAAAAATTTATGTGAAAATAAATTCATGGGCTTATCTGGCTCATATATATATATATATCACTGTGTACACTGTACTACCTTCTCGGTCAGTTCTTTGGACTGTGACTGAACTTTCTGTTCCAGTAGAGTGATTCGGGTCATCATGGTGGACATCAATTCCTGGTCGCTAGGGGGAGCTGTAACCATGACAACAGGGTTATACTTAAAATAAGTTTTTTTTCTCAGTTTAATGTTAAGTCAACAATTATACTTGTAAAGTAAATTGCAGTTTCTATATGATTTAAACAAATATAGAGTAAACATCTATTCAAAATCAATCTTAGAATACAGCGCACTTGAGCAAATGCTAATAATTATGACTACAAAATATATGAAAGGACCTTATATGATTTACTGGATACAATGAAATATTATTTTTATTCAGAAAGTTTTTTTTTATTTTCATTAATGAGACAGAAGCTGTATTGCACTCAAACCTCCAAACTGCATGAATGCATAAGTCGGATCAAACTAAAAACTCAGTGGTTAGTTTAGTGTGTATGACCTGTTTTACCTCCGAGTCTTCATTTAAATCAATAATTACATGTACGTCATTTCATTGCTTATGAATGTTTACGTCATTGTATCATATGATATAATCAACAGAAAGTATTAAGTATGGAAGAAATGCAAATGGGTAATATTTTTGGCAAAAATGTTATATATTTAAATAACTAATTGAAATGAGAAATTATAAGAGATTATATGATGATGCAATAGTAGCAGACATAACAAAAAAGCATGAAATGTCACTAATATATATACATGATATATATATATATATATATATATATATATATATATATATATATATATAATTAAAAATAACAGAAAGCCAATTCAAAACTCTACCGGTTTCGTTGTAATCTTCAGGAGTTTTAAGCAATCACCATAGATACATAGGTACATACATTTCAAATGATCATTGTGACGTCATATAACATTATACAAATGTTAACTGGGGTTGAGGGCAACATTGATTATATGAGTCCCCGAGGGACGGAATATTGCCCGACGCAAAGCGGAGGGCAATATATTCGTCCCAAGGGGGCTCATATAATCAATGTTGCCCGAAAATACAGTCAACATTTGTTTTGTTATATGAAGAAACAAACCAAAAATCAAGAAAGGATTTGAAAACAGACCACAGTAATTTTCTTAGCTCAACATAGAATTCACGAATAAAATTTTGCGCAAGGTTCATTTCCAAAATATCGTCGGCATCAAATGGTCACTGGTGATATTCCGGCGCCCGTAGGAATTAAGTTACAGATGTTCTACCTGATTTTACTTCACAGTAATTCGTAAATCCTTATATCCGCCATGATAGCAAACCGTCGCATTGCGCGTCCGTTGTTTACTTGGCTTGACTGATTGCTTATTATGACGTCACCTTGTTTTGGAGTTGCGAAGACTTATTTACGTCACCGTTTACGAATCCACGAATCAGAAGCAATTAATTGAAATATAGGGAATATTCTCTAGATATTATTTCTAGCCGGTCAATATTTTTTTGGACAAGCTAATATTACAATTATTGACTATTCATCTATATAGAGTTATATAGTGAGAATATACTACTGAATATAATAATAAGTATATGTTGCACAACATATATGAAAGTGCACATACAGCTGAGGTATAGTATGGTAATCGTATATTCGGTAACTTTCGCGATGATCTAATTTTCGCGATCACTTTAACATCGCAAACTATTGAATACGCAGAAAGTAAATCTTGTATTATAATTTATAAGAAACTTTTCAAATTGCAAAAAATGACCAACGTAAAATAAAAATGTTGCATATTTCCCCCATTTTTGCACATTTTGTGATATGTGTAAAAAAAAACTCCTATATGCGTAATTGTGATCATGCATGACTCAAGCAGTCATATTGTTACTAATTACAAAATAATTGGCTAAAATCTTCTTAATTTATATTGCATCAACTGATAAAGAATTACACTTGTCAACTTGAAAAGTTCTCAACTTTTTTCATTTAGCAATATAGTTTCCAAAACTAATCTTCATAAATTTAAAGTCAATCTATTAGTTAGTTATTTAACTAGGTATAGGATTTGTAACAAGTTTTATAAGTAAGAATGTGTATTTATAGATATTAATAGTAAAGAATCAGAAGATTGATTCCTTTATAATAGATATTCCAGATCAGAGATAGACATTCAATGATAAATATAGGATCAATATATCAATAGTTATTGACAGTTAGTGATGAGCTCAACATTTTGAAATGGTAATACCAAAACCAGATAGGAGCATTTATATAAAATGACCAAGTACATACACAAAATGCATTAAGTATACCATAAAATGTTCAATGAAAGGGAAAGTCTGATAAGCTGAAAGTAGCCAGCTAGTATCCATAACAAAGTTCTATAGCGATAGCCACGCCCCTAAAGGGACTGATATTGATACCTGTCAAAAATGTAGCATTATCTGGGGGTGTGTCATCTAGAAATGATGACGAGGAATTCATTCTCTCTACAAAACAATTTTTCAAGACATGAAAAAAAAAAATTGCCAGTGTCTCTGAAACTAAACAAGAAATGTGAAATTTAAAATAAACAATTTCACTTAAATTTCTACTCCATGTACTCTCTCTCTGTTTATATATATCTGTAAACTAGTGTTTCTATCACAATTTATCTTCTCTCAACAAGTAGTTCTCTCTCTCTTGATCCTCTTGTTCTCTGTTCATTACCTTGAATAGATGCTCGCGCTCTCTCTCTCTCTTCTCTCTCTCTCTCTCATGAGCTTGAAGATCTCTCTCTTTCATATGAGTCATATGAGCTTGAACAGATGTATGAGCTTCAACAGATGTATATGCTCTCTCTCTCTCTCATGAACATGAAAATATCTCTTTCTCTCATATGAGCTTGAACAGATATATATGCTCTCTCTCTCTCTCATGAGCTTGAAGATGTACCTTTCTCTTTTGAGTCAATTATGAGCCCAAACAGATGTATATGCTCTCTCTCCTCTCTCTCTCTCTCTCTCTCTCTCTCTCTCTCTCTCTCTCTCTCTCTCTCTCTCTCTCTCTCTCTCTCCCTTCTCTTTTTTGCCCCCTTGTTTCTACTGACTTATTTTGGGAGACACTCCCCTGGATACTGACCGTGGGGTGGGTTGTTGACCCTGGGTACAGGGTTGTTGTGGGTCGCCTGTGAGCGAGCTGTGTCTAGTTTTGGGAGACCTCCGTGGAAGGGGTCCGCCCGGTGAGCCGCTTTGAGTCGACTCGTCGCCATGTTATTGGTGATCTCATCCAGAAGTCTGCTCTCATCATCTGAAAAATTCCGACCAATTTATCCAGGATTAAAAATATCCAAACAATTTATCCAAGATTTAAATAATCCAAATAAGTCATTCAATTTCAAAATAATCACCAACTACAAACATACAACTGATCAACATTCATATATGAACAAATCAGTATAATCATGAAATTACTATTATAATGCTTATCAATGGACTACAAAAAATATTCTTACCAAGAAAAAGTTGAACTCTCCAAGGAAGAAAATAACAGGACATAGTTATTTCACTGACCAAAGAACCTTACAGCCTTGGGCTAAATTGTCACTCCCAGTCAGTTAATACACATATATATCAAAATTACACTTATTACAGTCAAGTAGGTTATTATACCAAAAACCCAGCTCTAGGATAACATTATTCTGTATATATTCCAAAAAAAATGATTTAGGATATCACTGAACAGATTGAGAATGTCAACAAACAATGCAAAACTCATGAACCATTTAATTCCAATGTTAATTTAGTACTATTGGCCAGTATGTATGTATGTTACACATAACACAGAGTCCAGCACGTCTATGCATAATGCACATACATTGTAACATCCAACTAAAAATTATGCTAATTTGCGTATTCCAAATAAAATATAAGTCCATGGTTGGTACACTGACTGTTTACAGCTGAATCCTTGCTTTGATTACAGTATGTATATATACACACTCCAATGACTATGAATCAGTATAATCCCAGGTATTTTAGACCTGTGTAGTTAGTACCCTGTCCTTTAATTCATAAAAAAAAACTTTGCTCGGCTTGACCTTTTAATCCCACATTATTGTTAGGAGAGCTTCTAAACCAACAAATTACGACTGATATTAAAACCTTGCTCTGTATATCTATACAGACAGGGACTAGCTATGTCATTTAAACCATTAAATTATTATCCCTGAAAGACCGAACAACAAACTCCTAAATGCCGGAGTCAAATGTCACGTTGTGTATTGAAATCTACACCACCCCTAATAGAAGGGTTCTTACATCTTTATCAAGGCTATATTCAATATCACAAAGTCTACATCATTAATTGAGTTTTAGAAAGCAATGTTAATTTAAAATATTTTTAACTGAAAATAAGTGTTTTTCATTATTATATTTTAATCCTTTTGATCAATACAGCACCCAATAAACAAATTTTATTGGCAGCTAAGATGCAAATGGAATCTGCGACATCTCAACTAGTTTATTCTAATTAATACACTGTCAAAAAGGATGGAGATACAGTTTAAATCATATCAATGATATATGTCTACATCATCTCAAGAATAATATCTTAGAAAACATATCAAATACAAAATTGTTTCTCATTTAAATACAGTAACTAAAATACCATGCATGTTTGAATTTCCTTAAAAATCATATGCATCAAAAATAACTTGTCATTAATTATAAATCTCAAATTTTGAGATTTCAACTTAAATATTGAAATACACAAAATTTGAAATATACTTTATTTTGAACAAATCTAAAGATTATAAAACTTAATTAGTTTCATGTGAGCACTTAATTTTGACCTCTGAGATCAAGCCGTTTTTCTTGATACATAATAATTCTATACACCCCAATGTTATTTTGACCTCTGAGATCAAGCCGTTTTTCTGGATACATAATAATTCTATACACCCCAAGGTTATTTTGACCTCTGAGATCAAGCCGTTTTTCTGGATACATAATAATTCTATACACCGCAAGGTTATTTTGACCTCTGAGATCAAGCCGTTTTTCTTGATACATAATAATTCTATACACCCGAAGGTTATTTTGACCTCTGAGATCAAGCCGTTTTTCTGGATACATAATAATTCTATACACCCCAAGGTTATTTTGACCTCTGAGATCAAGCTGTTTTTCTGGATACATAATAATTCTATACACCCCAAGGTTATTTTGACCTCTGAGATCAAGCCGTTTTTCTGGATACATAATAATTCTATACACCCCAAGGTTATTTTGACCTCTGAGATCAAGCCGTTTTTCTGGATACATAATAATTCTATACACCCCAAGGTTATTTTGACCTCTGAGATCAAGCCGTTTTTCTGGATACATAATAATTCTATACACCGCAAGGTTATTTTGGCCTGTTATTGTTTTTACCCCATCTTGAATTTGCCAAGACCCAGTTGTGTTAAAAAAGAGATAAATTGAGACTTTTGAATTTGCCCAGTCTTAAATTCTTTTTAACTAAATTCGCCCACTGACAATGAGGGCGAGAGGTGCAAAAATAAAACAGGGCAAATATTTCCTTGCAATACATGCAGTATAAAATGTCTGCATGCACAGTAACAAACTTGATTTGGAAGTTAATTATTAATTGAAATTAATTGTGTTTCAAATTAATCAACAAGCTATAAAAGTAGTATAGATGTACAAGTTTAATTCTTGCTGAAACTGACCTGAATATGCGGGATTCCGGAAAGGCATATTCCTGGAACTGAATAAAAAAAGAAATTTGTTTATTATTGTGTAAGCGTCTTCTAGCTATTAAGTAATTATATAACAAACAATATGGTACAGGTAAAATATTTAATTATTCAGTGTAATAAAAATGTCAACAATCAGATCGATATAAACAAAGTTATTTTACAAATTCAAAATTTAATGTTATTAATAATTACAATGATTTCACAAAATCATCAAATTAATACCAAATCACCACCAAACTCAACACTGCCAGGCGGGCATACATTGCAAATTAAGTACGTTTTTGATAAATAAATGTATAAACAACACATGCACTTTGAACTTTAACAGTAATTTCTGGCAATAATATTGTCTGACTAATTCTAAGTAATTTAAGGATGCATATACCGGTATATCAGAACCTGATCAGAAGTCTGCTAAATCATAAAATATTTCTACTGGTAATTCCTATAAATATATTGTCTACTTTTATATTAATATATCAATTAATATCAAAAGAAATTTTACTATGGTATACAGTACATGCACATGTTTTGCAAAGTATATTAATATATCAATTAATATCAAAAGAAATTTTACTATGGTATACAGTACATGCACATGTTTTGCAAAGTATATAGTAATATATATATATATATATATATATATATATATATATATATATATATATAGCATATGTTGCACTTTTTTCCAGTTGGAAATTAAAATTGGAGATTCGCGTAACAACATTAAAATAGGGAGGGTCAACTACCCAGGGCCGTCTATCAAATGAAACTGATGTAATATATCACCACATACTTCACACCACTGAGCAAGCCAAAGTGATTTAATAAAAAAGATATATTATTTTCATGTATTATAAAGAATTTTATCATTAGCTCCTTTGATAGCACATGTCATAGTAGATAGAATATTCTATCTTTAAAATGACAGATGTCCTACGAACCCGGTTTAACCTGAGCGCAGCCTCAGGTAACGGTAAGATTATTCTTTCTAGTGTCAAAGTACCGGTATATAGAAATGCGGATAGACCTGTAATTTTTAAAAATAAACTTTTAAAACTTGGATAGACTGTAATTTCTAATTATAGATTAGAGAAATTTTGCTAAATGTTAAAATGAATTTGATTTGCTAGCATGAGTCATCCCTACCAATCAAAATTCTCTCTCCGGTTTAATGGGTTAAAAAAGAAAACTTGCAATCCATGTTTCCATAATTTTGTTTAATTTAAATCTTGCCAATCCTTCTTTGGAAATTAATATAACAAATGTAGCCCAATTTATTAATCCATAATTATTTAAGGAATAAGGAATCATTCCTTGAAAATTATGAGGTGATAATTTCGGTCGGGGCGTGATCAAATCCAGTAAAGCCAGATTTGATCACGTCCCGACCGAAATTATCACCTCATAATATTCAAAGAATGATTCCTTATTACTTATATTTATATAATTTTCAGCAGTTGTACGATTAAATATCAATATATTAATTATGCAAACCCGCTTGCGCCCCCAACAATACGTCATTTGAAGTTATTGGGCTATATAGTACAAAACCGATTCGTAGTGTTATCACAGAGAAAGACATTGGAAAATGTAAATATTACAAAATTACAATGAAGTGCTTTTAAAAATGTGAGTGTCGATTTAATGATATATATGTTGTCAATGCATAAAGTAATAACTTATCGTATCGTACAAATAATCAAACTGAATGTACAATTATTCCATATCCAGGCCAGTGTATGCATGGTGTAGGTAAAATTAACACACACACATTAACCAGAAGTCAGTGCTCCTATTTCCAGAAGTAGCACTTGTGACACAGACATACATGTACCTTTCGTTGGAGACTGCTTTACTGAAATCCTCATGCTTCCTGTAGGTATGTAAAATGCATTTGTTCACAGACTATAGTTGATACATGTATATATTTTAGGTCAAAATATTAAATATGTTTGTTTCAGGTTTTTTTTTAACTTGGTTTGGATTAAGGAAGTTTTTCCTTTTTTAATTGTTCTATTTTTTTTCTTCAAATTTTATTATTTATTTGTACATGCATGTTTAAACTTATACACAGAGACTGTAACAATGAAAATACATACATCGATGTCAATTAAAGCCACACAACCACAAATTCCAAAATCTGAACATGAATCAATAAAAATATAAGGGTCAATCAGCAGATAAACTGGCCAGTTAGAAACATTTTTTTTTAGGTTGGTCTTAATTAATCTTAAAAGTGGACAAAAATTTTATCCTTTGGTTGAGATTTAATTAGTGAACTTCAGATTAATGCAACTGAAAAGAATTATAATTATTCCGAACAGGGTCAGACTTTGGGTTTATCAGTTAATCCAAAGGCACCATCAGATTGATCATGTTGATTAAAAGTGAATGACTTAATTAATTTCAGATAGATCTGTACGTGCAATATGCCTCGACAGATCGATTTCTAGTTTTGGGGCTTTTTTTTCTAACTTTTATAGTCAGGTCTACAACTTTGAAATTGGACTTTCATGTACCACAGGCACTTCATTATGTAAGTTCCTAATAATTTCGAACAATTTGATAAAGACAAAATAAAACACCTACTACTGTATATTTATATTGATCTGATATGTTATAAGAGGCTGCATATGAGAAATTTATAAATATTTCATAATTGCTGGAGATTATAAATTCATGTGATTGTGACGTTACCCCTGTGCATATTCTGTTCATGTTCCCATGTACATATCTATAAAATGATACTATGTGCGCATGCAAATTGATCGGTGATCAATAATTAACTGATTATTTAAAGCAGTTCGACAGCAGAAATATTTATCAACAATTAACAAAGCAAAGTTTTGAAATGTTGGAAAACTAACTAACTCCACTTATCATTATTGTTTTTCTATTTATAAAGATGGTCTAAAGATGATTGCAAACATGTACTTTCTTTACGATGTGTGATGACTCGCACATACACGTGATCCTAAGACTAACGTTAAACAAGCACCAACTGTACTTCCACTTACCCTAATAATAGCGGGTTTTTGTGGGATTTCTTCAGGCTTGAAAGTGGTGAACTCATCTTGCAAAATCCCAAATTGTGTTCCTGATGGCAGATTTAGTTCATAAACAGAGAGTGTAATATTGGTCTAACTCGCGTAATTCTCCAGTTTGTTTACATCTAAGGACGCCATAAGTAACCGGAAATGACTACTATCTAAAACCAAATGCCTGTGAATTCCGTGCTGACACAAAATCGTTTTGGGAAAAGTAGCATCTCGGTGAATGTGCAGGATCAGATAATTTTTAATCCTTCTTAGCTCACCTGAGTTGAAAGCTCAAGTGAGCTTTTCTGGTCAAAATTTGTCCATTGTCTGTCGTCGTTGGCATTGTCGTTGTAAACTTTTCACATTTTCATCTTCTTCCCCAGAACCACTGGGCCGATTTCAACCAAACATCACTAGGTGAAGGAGATTCAAGTTTGTTCAAATGAAGGCCACACCCTCTTTAAAGGGGAGATAATTTAGAATTATTAAAAATTGGGTTGGTATTTTTTTTTAAAATCTTCTTCTAAAAAACTATAATGCCAGGAAAGCTGTAACTTGTATGGAAGCATTCTCAGGTATAGTGTAGATTCAAGTTTGTTCAAATTATGGTCCCCAGGGATAGGGTGGGGCCACGGGGCCACAATGAGGGAATGGTTTTTACATAGGAATATATAGAGAAAATCTTTAAAAATCTTCCTCTTAAAAACTATTAAGTCAGAAAAGCTAAAACTTAATTGTGTGGAAGCATCCTCAGGTAGTGTAGATTCAGGTTTGTTAAAATCATGGTCCCCGGGGGTAGGGTGGGACCACCATGATGGATCAAGTTTTACATAGGGATAGAGGAACTATTTTAAAATCTTCTTCTCAATTTGGCTAGAAAAGCTTAAACTTGTGTGTAAGCATCCTCAGATAGTGTAGATTCAAGTTTGTTCAAATCATGGTCCCCGGGGATAGGATGGGACCACAATAGGGGGATCAAATTTTACATGGGAATATATAGAGGAAATATTTAAAAATCTTCTTTTTTAAAACTATTAGGCCAGAACAACTTAAACTTGTGTGGAAGCATCCTCAGGTATTGTAGATTCAAGTTTGTTCAAATCATGGTTCCCAGGGGTAGGGTGGGGCTACAATGGGGGGGGGGGGGGTCAAATTTTTACATGTGAATATATAAAGCGCTCGATTGTTACATAGGAAGATATAGAGAAAATCTTTTAAAATCTTTTTCTCAAAAACCATTTGGCTAGAAGAGCTTAAACTTGTGTGGAAGCATCCTTAGATATTGATCGTGGCCCATGGGCCTCTTGTTTTGTGTCATGGTAAAACGTTAATTTTCGAAATTCGTTTGGATCGTATAGTAACAGAAAATTATGATTTTGTGATAATTACCTAGTCAAAATGTACCGTAAAGTAGTTTTATAACCATGGGTAGAACTTAAACCACGAATGCTTACCGAGACTCAAAGAACGCTTTGGAAAATTGAAGTAAACATGGTGATTAATACAGTTTGAAAGATAGTAATAATTATTATTATTTATTCAGAAATACAACTTTGGGCAATACAGCCCACCAGTTTACAATAATTCACATAATATAATATAAACATTAGACTCTTTAGAGTCTGAAATGGGGGGGGGGGGTTGAAACCCCTGATCAAGTGTTCCACAGTTCCCACAGTTCCACACATTATATATAGTATATTAAATGTAAATTTGCATATCACATATACCGATTTGAATATACAGTTTTGTGCCAACAATTATTATACATAACTAAAGGCATAGTATAAATGCATAACAAATGTTAACATAAAAGAGAATATATTTTCTAAAAATACATTGAATGAGTTACATGCAATTTGGCAATTAATTATTACGGATTAATAAAGCACATTTGATATAATTAGCAAGACCAACCAAGGTAGATGCGTGATCTGAACCCACCAGTAATTTAAATGTACTTGGAGACTTATAATAGTACTCGCTTAAGTATTTTTTTTCGTAAATTATAATATTTTGGACATCGAAGAATAAAATAAAACTCGTCTTCAATTTGTTGAGTATCAAAAAACATCACATAATCGAGCCTGCCTGCTCTTACCTTGGTATCTTCCTGTTTCAATATTTAAACAATGTGAAGACAGTCTTATGCGAGAAATTTTATCTTAAGATTATACTGGATTGGTTTTGTTAGGTATGATTGGATTTTCGAGTAATTGTGTTTTGCAAGATATCTGTATGAGACACTTTGAAGAATTGTTCATAAAGTCATTGTTTTCTTGCATGTAAATCCTTAAAAATTCTATTTTCATATATATGTAAAAACTGGCGAGAATTAAGTGACTGCTGTCCAATCCAGAATTCTCCTAGACCAACATGAAACAATTCATTTTTGACGTCTCTTGCCCAATTTACACCAGAAGCTACACAATTCTCAGCACTATTTCGTAGGTAATCATAAGACGATTTTAAAATACAATTTTCAGATTTTAGTAATTTACACCAGTATTTCATAATTTTCAATTTTCTTTGTAAAATAAGCGGACGTCGACCTAATTCACTAAAAATCATATAATTACATACATTACGTCTAACACCAAGAATATTCTTACAAAATGATAGATGTAAACGCTCAATTTCTGGTGATTTATGAAAACCCCAGATTTCACTTCCATATGAAATTACACTTCCAACATATATATCGAAAAGTTGACACTGGGTTTCTGCCTTAAATTGAAATTTCTGAAGATTTCGGTTTAATCCAAAAAGTGCCTTTCTGCCCTGGTCTGCTAGTTTATTTTGGGTAGTATTAAATTTGCCGTTATAATTCAAACACAATCCTAAATAATTGAAGAAATCAACGTTTTCCAAAATTTCATTGTTGTATGTCCAGGAATGGTCAATGGATCCTCCTTTTCTAAATACTAATGTTGTTAACAGTTAAGTTCCATAGAGTAACATATTCGTGTAAGGAATTTAGAGTAGTTTGAAGCTCATCTGGTGAATTCGCGAATATAACGGTGTCGTCTGCAAACATTAAAACAAACAGGTTTAGTTCTCTTAGTTCGACGGGCTGACAATTATTACCGATGAAATGATTTTCTAGATCGTTTATATACATTTTAAAGAGAATTGGAGACAAAACTTCACCCTGTAGTAGCCCAGTGTTGACTGTAAATTCTTTGGATATTTCACCGGCACTTCTGACGGAGGCTATCACGTCGACATAAAGTGATCTGAGGATTCGGAGGAATTTTCCAGTGTTGCCGGACTTTACTAATTTGTAACATAATTTCTCTCTATTAATCGTATCAAATACTTTTTTGTAATCTATAAAACAACAATAAAGTCTCTGATTCTTATTTAACCTTTCTGTTATTAAACTATGTAATGCAAATATTGCGTCTGTAGTCGAGCGACCAGCCTGAAAACCAAACTGTGCGTCCGTGATGATATCCTCATTACGGTTCCACTGCATTACTCGCTCGTTCAGGATCGACGTAAAAAGTTTTCCTAGGCTGCTAGTAATACTGATGCCTCTGTAATTATTGGGGTCATTGGTGTTTCCTTTTTTGTGTATTGGGATAATGATAGCTTTTGACCAGGGGGAATACTCCAGAATTAAGAATTTTGTTAAAGAGGCGAACGAGTATAGGAAGGATTATGTCACAGAATTCGGAAAAATGTTCGTTGATTAGCTGGTCGTTTCCTGCGCTTTTGTTTGTTTTGAGTTTGTGAATACAAGCTTCTACTTCCTTTGCTGTAATTTCCTTGTCTAAACGATCAATACCGGACAATCAGTGTCCATATAATTTACTATTGAAATAAAGGAAGTCTGGGAATCTTGTGCAAGGTTCCGGAAATTCAAAGAACTGTGTAAGCGAGACTTTTGAAGGAGATGTATTCCGTTTGCTAATTAATGTTTGAAAAATTGCTTTGGGTTGTTTTTCTTTAATTGTTGAACCATGTCTCCCTGTTGCCTCCTGTATTGGTTTTTTAGTTTCTTTTGAAGACTTTTGTATTTGCGATTTGATTTCGTAAGAATATCGTAGTTTTTCTTGTTACTGTTGCTGTTGTAATTTTCTATAGCAGTTAAATATCGAGAATATGTTTTTAACTTTTTGGTTGAATCATGGTTTGTCCTCGTCGGTTGTAAGGTTTGTAGATGATAAAGATGTACTTTGCACTATAATTAATATGCTCATACATTGTAATATTTTCCGATAGTTGATTATAATATACAACCTTTTAATATATATATATAATTTTTTGAATTCCCAATGTGTGCACTGTGAAATTTTATCCTTGAACTTATTTACTTTGATGTATTCTGATGATATGGTTCTTTTCTCTGAATCGATCGTATAACTGAAAAATCTTGTAGATGAATTAAATGAATATTGCATCGCATGTAAACTTTCGGTGAATATTGTTAAATCCAAAATTGTGATTTTTCGAAAGGGTGGTAAGGTAAGAAATGATGAAAAATGGTTTCCATAAACGAAAACCTAGAAATTGTTAATAGTCTTACATATCTTGGTATAGTTTTTAATTTTAAAAATAAATTTTCGAAAGCTGAAAAGCAACTAGCTGTGCAAGCCAAAAAACCTACGTTCATAACCATAAAACGTTGTTATTTTTATTTGATTGTTATATAGGTCCAATTGTTAATTATGGCTCCGAGATATGGGGTACACAAAAGTTGAAAGAATACACTTAGATTTTTGTAAACACATATTGGGTGTTAAGAAATCTACATGTACAGCAGCTGTGTATGCAGAGTTGGGAAGGTGTCCTTTGCTTTATCACAGAAAATTCGCATTAATCAAATACTGGCATAAATTACTATATTCCAACAACTGTATTTTGTTAAATTGTTATGACAAATTGTTTGATGATGTTGAGAAACATAAGAAAATCAATTGGGTGTCTGATGTTAAAAATTGTTTGATTGATTTAGGTTTTAGCGAAATTTGGAATGTACAGAGACGCAGTGAAGGTACATGATGTGTTATTAAACAAAGAATATTTGATCAAGCAAAACGAGAAAATTTTGCATGTATTGAAAATTACAGTAAATGCTTTTTTTATCGATACCTTATTTCACAACATTGTTTACAATACTACCTTACAAAACACATACCTTCTAAGTTTCAAAAAATGTATTTCTAGAATTAGATTGTCTTCTCGTAATCTTGTTGTTAAAACTGGTCGATTTAATAGAACCACCAGAAATCAGAGAAAATGTATATATTGTAATATTAATTGTGTGGAAGATGAATTTCATTTTATATTAGTGTATCCTTCGTATATTTTTCGTAAAAAAATATATTAAACCTTATTTTTAGAGGAGACCAATGTTCAAACTTGTGCAACTTTTAAGCTCAGAAAATGTCAAAATTATGAATAATCTTGGAAATAATATAAATAATTGTTTAAAATTACGAAATGATTTGTTAACATATTTTAAGTAAATTGTCTATTCTCCTGTTCCACTTGTATATTTGTATGGTATAATTATTGTAAAACATGAATACTGATGGGCTGTAAAGCCTAAAGTAAATAAAGAAGAGATGATTATACCCAACTGTAACAGAGGTCACACTTCGCTGCTTCATTGAACACATATCGCCGTTATCATCGCCGCTCCAAAGAACACAGATCGCCGTTATCATCGCCGCTCCAAAGAACACAGATCGCCTTTATCATCGCCGCTCCAAAGAATACAGATCGCCGTTATGAAATTCTAATTTAGTCTTATTTTTTTAAAATTATCTTTTGTTAAAATTATTTGGGCGGTCCGCCCCTGTTCAGACGCCTTTGGCTCAGTGGTTAAAGTATCGGGCTTAAATTGTTCCACCATAGCAGATCATGAGTTTGAATTTTTCTGGGGCTTTTGTTCATATTTACTGAATTAATTGTTTTTTTAAATCATATAATATTTTATCCAAAATTGCATATTTCTCGCTTATTTGAAATATATTTCTTTCATCATGATATCTTTCATAATCAAGTAATTTTTTGCTGATTTGAGAAACTATTTCAAGGTGTAGTTACCCACCTTAAACTTATTCATTTTAAAAATCTACTGATTTCTCGCGATGATCACACATCGTTGCATGGTTAAATTGTTTGCATGTAAGTGAAAAATGTACCGGTTTACCAATTCATCTCCCCACAAAAACAGTTAAGAATCTCTTATTTTTGTCATCGGTTGTATGTATATGTAGAAATAGCCGACTAAGATACTGTTATATTCCTGTCACACAACCACCTGACGTTATTTAATCTTGTCATAATAAAAATACATACCCGCTATCTAATAATATTATCTATTATTAGATTAGGGTTTATATATTTTTATTATGAGAAAAATATATAACATCAGGTGTCTGTGTCCTGTCATTCGAAAAAAGGTAGATAATGTAACTATTGTTTTTTTTGGTCCAGTATATATAAACATGAAATTAGAACATGTAAAAAAAATCATTCCAAAATACCATACAATGAAAATCTTGGAAATAAAAACTTGCATAGACACTGCATATTGTTGTGATGATGTGAACATATCTCGTTCCTGAGTTTATTTGTTGCATATATATATATATATATATATATATATATATATATATATATATATATATATATATATATATATAATCAATAAACGGTAACCCCCACTGTCAATCAGGATTGTGTTCTTTCTGAAGAAATACCATGCTTCAAAATGACATCTGAGTATGGGTATTGTGGATATATACATGTATATTTACATATAGATTCCTTAAGATTGCCAACACCTTTTTTCAGTTCAACTCATTCTTAATGGTGACATTAGTCTTACTTATGAACAATATATTGCAATATCTAAATATTTACATCAATTTATTAAATCTACAGGATTTGAATAATCCATCTAGTCCTTCTTATTGTCTAATACTACAGAACCTAAACCTGTGTATAAAGCTTTTTATTTATATTTTCTCTTTTGTTATTATTATCATTACTAGTTACTACAAATTATAATATTATAATAAGTATTATTATACCTATTGTAATTTCTGGTCATATATTACAAATATAAATATATGCATATATTTATCGACTTAATATATATTATTATAATATTACTGTCAGTATTGTACAACACAAAATCTTCTATATATGGCTTTGACCTTGTATGTGGGAGAGGATTTATATAAGCAATGTCTGTTATCCCATCCGTTTACGTGTTACATAATCAACTATTGTTTAAATTAAATATTTACATTTTTCGGTGCCTTTGCCTGTGATAACACTTCGTATCGATTTTGTATATACAGTCCAATAAATTCAAATGGCGTATAATTGGGGCGCAAGCGGGGTTTGCTTATTTATATTTTAATATTTAATCGGACAATTGCTGAAAATTATATAAATATAAGTAATAAGGAATCATTCTTTAAATATTATGCGGTGATAATTTCGGTCTGGGCATGATCAAATCTATCATAAAGCCCTTCGGGCTTTATTGGATTTGATCACGCCCCGACCGAAATTATCACCGCATAATACTCAAAGAATGATTCCTTATTCCTTAAATATGTTTAACATCTCCTGCTCTCGTTTCACTGATTCAAGTGAAATGGCGCATCGTTTCTGGGATGTCAAAATTGGCACGTGATGCGTGACAAAAGATGAAAATTAATTTCACAAACGTGTCTTAAAATTTGTAAATATAGACTCAATGTTGTGAGCCAGTGGCGTAGCTATATTGAAGCACTGTAAGCACTGCTTACAATTTTTTTCTGAATCTCAATTTTTTAAAACATTGTTATTTTTTCATTGCAAATCCCGACCTTTTGCATTTGTGTACAGGAACTTTTCCTGTAGCATCATGAACTTGTTTTTATACATGTAGTAATACATTTTTCGAAATATTGACTGAGTCGTAGGTTCAAGATTTAAATCTAGATGACACGAATTCACAAATATGACTATCATTACAATCGGCGGATCAGCGCTTCAATCAGTCAAATGAAAAGAAGCAACACTGCATTTTTCAGAAGACAGTTCGGGTAAAAGGGAATATAAATTGCATTCCCTTATTAGACAAATGTCAGGTATAAAATTGCTTGAGAAATACTGCACCTAATAATGAAAAAAAATACTAGTCAAAAGTTCCTACTTTACTGTATATTTTCTTGATTTTTTGGGGTATCTTGATTTGTGTTTTTATTTTTCCAATTTCTTTGATATTTTTGTTTTTGTCAGTCATTACGTCCTGTTTTTTTTTTTGTTTTTTGTTTTTGTTTTTGTTTTTTTTTTTGTGTAATTAAGTGCGCAACTCCTCTTAAGGTAATACAAAACAGATAAGCTAAAATATTCCTATAATTCTATTTTTTCTGAAATGTTTATATTTTGTTCTTTGGAATGAAATCTTTAAATATGTCAGATTTGAAAAAAGAACGACCTCACAATTTTTGCCCACATTGCCCCAATCAGACCATTTAAATCTCCGTTCAGTGGAGTGTAAAATGAAATAAACATTGTTATAATTTCCTATGCCGTTAAGTTATTTTTCCAAGATATTAGAAATGTTTATGCTGCTATTGATACAGGAGACATTCTTGTTATTTAAAGACACTGAAATAAATTCTAACTGGTAACTCAAGGTAATTTCTGATGCAATTTACTAGCGCTTGTGAATTCTCTTTTAAGCCGAAAATTTGGAGCGCTTAACGATCTCTTAAATGAAAATGCATTATTCAAATCTGAATAAAATTTAACAGTATGATTATCATGATCCTGCAATTAAAATATATGAAAATAAAGGAAATTTATGCGTTGGTTTTAGATTAATTGAGGTTTAAGTATATTTGACAGAGGTGAAAATTGATAAAAATCCTAGATGACGTCATCATATTTGGCCTTTGACCAGTCGATATGACCTTGAAATTTGTTGGACATAACGCCTAAACACTGGTGGTGGTTGTCCAAATTTCAGGTTTTTACTTTGAAAGGAACACAAGTTACGCATTTTTAAATGATATAAGGCTAAACTGCACAAAAATCATATGAACCCCATCCAAGTGTATGTTTCAAAATTATCAAATATGTTTTACCTCAAATTTGTTCGGCCTTGAGTAATTGATTGGTATGATTTATATTTTTTTCTTAAGATAACGGATTGAAATTAATTTTTACATAATATTAAGTCATTATTTTGTGTATTTGAGAAAATATTTCAAATAAATAATTTCAGGGGTGTTTCGTACTACCTTAAGCTGCAAGGAATTTCGCAAAACTTTGTATGAATTTATGACACAATGTGTAGATGTACATATTACCAGAAAATTCCGATTTCATTATTTTCCTGGAAATTTCGTCCCTTTTGAATTTAGAATTTCGGCCATATATTGAATATAGTAATAAAAAGTTTGAAAGCACAACTCTTCTTAAACCGCTGCATGGAATTTCATTAAACTTTTGTAGGTATATAGGATATAGTTTGCAGATAAGCATATTACGAGGAAATTCTGATTCCATTATTTTACAACGAATTTTGGCACTTCAGAATTTTGTTGTATATATCGCTGTACATACTTGCAGGGAGGTAGTTTTGATGTGATGATTTCATTTTGGGAGTTATCCTCGTTTTAAAATCAAACTATTTTAAATGCATACCCTGCCATTTTATTATGCGTAGCATTGTCATGTAATGGGGAGCGTGAGCTTGCTCTCTTTTTTCTTTCACCGGGGGGGGGGGGGGGGGGGGGGGGGGGGGGGGTGGCTGCGCTCCCAAACCCCCTGTTTACAAATATTTTGTCCCTAGCTACGCCACATTCAATGTCTTTATAAACCATGAACGTGTGGCCAAAATCATACACACCCTTGCTCTAGATCTTTCATCCATATCACGAGACATCAGATATTCTCATGTGAGCCCTCTCATAGATATATCTAAGTTTGTTTAGTCCTCAAGTATCTCCAGATGCAACAGGGCATTAACAGGGCGTATGGTGAAGTCAGGATCAGTATAAACTTGTGGGACCTTCTCTAAACACTTTAAGAGTGGACACCGACGGTAAAACATAAGATTTATGCCCCCCCCCCCCCCCACCCCCCGACTTCGTCTTGGCGAAAAGTAAAACACTTTATAAACGTAAGACTTAGACCTCAGATTAAACACTGTTAAACTGAACCTGGGACCTACAGCGCATACATGTAGGTTGTCTGGTTTGCCTTAATCTAATTTTTGCACTGTCTCTAATTAAAATAAATAACTGGCAGAGGTGGGGGGGGGGGGGGGCAGTTGGCTTTAAAATTTAATCCTTCTTCTTACTATTAATAAATAAATATAGGATCTCTCATGATTTGCGATGGTATATGATTTTCATCCAACGAGTTGTGTGTTTTCTATCCCCGAGCCTTGGTTGGATAAAAATCATATACCATCGCAAATCATGAGAGATTCTTTTTATCACATGTTTTACAACGTTTTTTGTTAATCTCAATTTTTTCTGTACAAATTATAATTGTGAGCCGCACAACACATTAACTACGAGACGTCAACAACTTTACGCATGGAAAAAAGTTCCTTGAAGTTTAACAAACAAACATTTCATTTTCGAACAATTTCTTTATGAATTCATGAAAAATAAATAAAACAACATTAAATGCTTCACTTTTACAACTCAACACTATTCAACTGTATTATTTTTTAGTTTTTCATTATACGTCAATCAACCGGCTAAGCCTACGTAATGTTTAATTATGACGTCACGTGGCGTAAGAACACACAGTGGAATATCAAATATTTATCCCATGAGTGATATCCACCGTATATTGAGATAAACATGTGATAAAACAAAATAGTATACTATTACATGTATGGCTTTGTTAAACACATATTTTTTGTTACCAAACAAAACATTCAATTAGATCTAATTTGACATTTATTATTTCAAAAATCAAGTGAAATCATGATACACAATAATTTTACAGGGGTAAATTGATAAAATCATGTATAATCACATCAGTATCAAAACAAAGCACGGCCTTTCATTTTAATAGATAAACAGTATACATTCTGACTATTGATCATGTGGATATATAATATACATCTATATACATGTATATCTCACCAGTTCTCCAGTATTTCAATTTTAGATGAATGAATTCATATTAATCCAATTTGATTTTGTCACTACTTTCCTCTGCCTACCTTACAGAAATCAAACAATGCATCAAATATACGGGCACCGTTCTCTATTTCTTACAGTTTGTCTCTTAACCATAGAGATGTTTTTAGTCTCTTGACATAATACAGGGTAAACCAGGGGCAGATTGTCTACTCCATTTTGCATAAGATATCATAATAAAAACATTTTTTTCATGGACACATATAGTCAATACACAGATCATGTACACATCTTGTTTACATGGTTTACATTAATTACATAAACAAAAATACATACACAGTTTGTTTACATATAATACATACACAGTTTGTTTACATATAATACACACACACAGTTTGTTTACATATAATACACACACACAGTTTGTTTACATATAATACACACACACAGTTTGTTTACATATAATACACACACAGTTTGTTTACATATAATACACACACACAGTTTGTTTACATATAATACACACACAGTTTGTTTACATATAATACACACACACAGTTTGTTTACATATAATACATACAAAGTTTGTTTACATATAATACACACACACACAGTTTGTTTACATATAATACACACACACAGTTTGATTACATGTAATACACACACACAGTTTGTTTACATATAATACACACACACAGTTTGTTTACATCAGATATTGTATTTTCTTCACTTTACCTGTGACGTGTTCAGCCACAAAGAGGTTGTCTCTGGTGTCCACACATAAACCCCGTGGATACTGTAAATGACAGTTGTCAATGTAGCGGAGGAACTGTCCGTCCTGATCCAGGATGTGGATACGGTGGTTGTCATAGTCTGCTGTCAGGATCCGACCCTGGCTGTCTGTTGTGATGCCGCGTGGAGAGAATGATCCCTTGGTAGTAGAGGGAGGACCAGTGTAGGTAAACCGGAGTTTCCCGGCCTGATTGACCACCACTACTGCACGGGCTGTATAGTCTGACACACAGATATCTAGGTTCCTGTTCTCACTGATGTATTTAATGCTACCAGATGAATAGAGAGGTTGTCCTTTGTCGTCGTACTGAATACTTTGTTTCTCTGTGGAGCCAGAGTAACACACAACTTTTGTTTGTTTATCATCATCACTGTACATGACAACCAGGAGGTCACCAGAGGAGGTACTACAGACACCGCGAGGTCTCCACCCCTGTAGTCTGATCACTGTCTGTATCTGTGTATTCTTCACTATGTTCACAGTTCTATCTATGTCATCAGTATAAACTAGATCCCCACTCCTTGTCACTGCTATGTCCTTTGGAACGTTCCCTGACTTGGTTTGGACTGACTTCACTAGTTCCCCCTGCAGGTTGTAGAGACTCATTATCTTATTATTATAACCACACGTCCAGATTTCTTCATCACTGTGACAAGTAACACTGCGTAAGTTATACTGTGTCTGTATGGTGGAGATGATCCGTGGCTCATCAAGCAGTGGTTTGAGAGGAGAGGATCCAGCTTCTGAGGTTTCCATGGTGTAGCCATGTTCCTCTGTTGTAATGGAGAATGCTGACAGGGAACCAAATTGTTTGTAAAGTTGTTCTGTGTTAATTTTCTGAGGGGTGAAGTTTGGTAGAGACACTGTGAGTTTAGGAGGCAATCTTCTGAATTCATCATTCCTGGATTTGTAGGCAGAGACACGGCTGACATCATTGGAGTCCAGTAACTTCTTCAAATCAGTGATGCTCTGTGTGATTTCAGAAATGGTGCGTGTGATTTCATCTTCCTGTTTGTTTAAGACAGCCAGGTGTTTGGAGTCCATCTCATCAAGATCAGATTTCAGTTTCTGTATAATGGTGTCTATTTCTCTGTGCCAGACTTCTCCATGTTTGTTGATTTCTGTTGTCAATTTCTGTGAGTTTTTATTTAGATCAGCTTTCTGAACTGTGATGTTGTTTACAATCTCTTGATATTTAGGAGAGAGGGATTTTTCTAATTCTTTTATATCTTCTTGTAATTCTATCTTTTTTCTTTTAATGATGCTGAAAATGTCTACCAATTTATGACTTTGGTGATCACCAGTGGCTGTACAATAAACACAAACTGAAATGTCACATTGTTCACAGTAATGTCTACACTGCTCTTTAACATGTTCTGAGCAATTAGGATAATTTGGAGTGGATCCTCGGTCTTGAAACGGCACCACCTGATGTTTTTTTGAAAAATCCAACATATGGTCCCCAACACAAGCTTTGCAGAGATTGGTCTGACAGAAGTCACAGTGTAGTGGGGGGACAGGAGTATCACACACATCACAACGCACCACATCCTGGGCGCTGTGTCGGGGGTCCATGGTCAAGTTCTTTATGTTTGATGCAGGGTAGAGACTGAAATATACATGTATATCATTAATTTTAATCCTATTGGAATCTATCATATTTATATACATATAAGTACATTCTTTACCTTAATAAAATGCTTTATTTTTCCTTAATAAGATGCTGTTCTAATCATAACAAAAGTTTTCAATGTAATAAGTGTTGTCATTCCCTCCTTAAGTATGCAAGCAAGCATATTAACAAATATCAAACAGATTTAAGTATATTTTGCATGCTTTCAACAAAATTTGTTGAATCAAGATTATTGAACCAATTATCAAAATGTTAGTCATAATCGATCTCATTTTTATCATTTTATTTCTTGTTATTCTATCATTAAATTTTGTTATCTCAATAATATGAATTACAAAATATATTCATTTCTTTACATATTTTGATTATACAGAATTTCCCTTTACTATAAATTGTCAGCTTTCCGGTTGTATAAGATAAATCTGTGAAAGACAAAGGCAGACTCTCTTTTACTTGTTTATGGCAATTACTGGGGGTTCATTAATTAATTTCACCCAGTGTCAGTTTTAACAAACTAAGTCAAATCTACAGTTTCATGGATTTGTAACTTAGTGGATGATTTCCTACCAATACAATATGTTGTAACATTTCTTACTTGGATGACAATTCAATTTTGTTGATCAACTTGATCTCAAATGCAAACAAATTTAGTCGTCAGCTGTTAAAGATGAAAACACAATATTTGTTGCTATTGGTCTACTTTATGGTGATTTTTTACTGATACATTCCTGTAGCCCATTACATCTACAAACCTTGTACACTTTGGTTCATGTTAACAATGTACTGATGTTGTAATGGAAGTTCAGCTGGGGAATTTTGTAGCTCATGAGACAGACCTATAAATAATAACAAATAAATCAGAATATTTATATTTCCCAATCTCTTTGTCTGTGATAATACTACAAATCAATATTTCATCAATGACTATTTCAATATTTAATGTACAAATATTTAAATATAAGTGATAAGGAATCATTCTTTTAATATTATGAGGTGATAATTTCGGTCGGGGTATGATCAAATCTATCATAAAGCACTTCGGGCTTTATTGGATATTATCACCCTCGACCGTATTTGATCAGATCATAATATTCAAAGATTTATTTCTTAAAAAATAACATCAGTAATCAAAAGCTGGTTTAAAAAAACAAATATCATTACAGATTTTATCATCTCACATCAAAGGCTTTGGTAAATGTAAAGCTTTTTTATAAATAGGATTATTAATTTTTTCTATTTTACTTTAGATTTACTTTTATCAAAATGATATACATGCATAGTAAAGCAATCAACTAAAGACATTGGGCCCTTTTGCTTTGCATCTGCCAGATGACGATGAACGGATACCAACTGCAACCTAAGTGACTCAGGTGACCTAATAGATGAACAGAAATATTTTCACATAAACAAGGACTAGATTTAAGCTAAGAGAGAATGATTATGTTTGCACCCTGTAAATGCATGTATTTATGAACAAAGTGTACTTGCTAAAAATCTGAATAAGCTGGAAAGGCGAAATCCCCCATATGTTGTGAACTGACTTGATAGTCGGCAGCTTTATCCATAAAACAATGTAAACACTAACCAGTGAGGTTCATGAGCGAACTCCTGTGGCTTCATCAATGATATACAAGGCTATTATTCAGAAAGCTGAGGGGACTATTCCTAACTCAAAATACTCAAAATACATGTACACTGACCACTCACTCTACAACAAATTTTCACATCAAACTGATAGGAGTTAATTTTAAATCATATAAACGATAAATAAATTTCGATTACCAAAAATATAAATTTCCCTTAGGCTATATTTTCGTGAAACATGAGTAATTGACTATAAGAGGGGTAAGATTTTTGCTCTGATGCTTTTTATGTTATTGATAAAAATCAAGGAGTAGGATGTTTACAAATGTTCTTACGTTTTTACTGATAAAATACAGTGCCTGTTAGTACTTTGCATTGACCAGTTCACCATGTTGATATTCTGCTACATCACCATTGTCAAAACCTTCAAAAGAAATAGTAAACATTATTGAACCATCTTGATGCATGCATTTAAACTGAACAAACAAATATCATACTTTTTTATGTCATTTTGGATTATTTGTATAGTCTATTATTGACAGCTGTAGGTACCTTGTACCGATCCTTTATTGATAGACAATAAACAATTATCTTCAGAGAGATAACTTTTTGAATTTTTTAGAAATTGTTTAATTTTTATCGTCTTCTATGGAATTCAGAAGTTCCTTCTCATTAAATTTGTTTTTAAAAACAATATTTTAAAATTAAGTTTGAAATCTGTGTACAAGGATCATTGTTAATTTTTCTAATTATCAAATTAATGAAGTCTTTATTTTTCTGTGAGGGAGAAGTGATTATATTACATGCATTAAGTCTCCATAAAATTTTGCTGTAGGTTGGTCCCTGTAGAAAGTAATATTTTCAATGAAAATGTCCTCTTTTTTGACACGGCTAATGAAAAAAATTCTGGACTAGTGAAAATTGAAAGGACAGCAGTCTGTTTGGCTGATACATTTTTTGATCAATTTTGATCCATAAAACTAATACTTTTCAAGATTATAACAGTAAAATATTTGTTTCATAATGGGTAGTTGTTGATGTCACTATTCATTGTGACGTCACAAGTTAACAACTGGCAAAACCTGTATTTTGTAATGAAAATCTAATTTTAGTATAGCAGGTTTATATTTTTTTTTATTTTCAATATCGTAAGGTTTATAACATTTATAATTCAAATAATATATAACAAATTCATGTAACAACTGACCAATCATACAATTGGGAAAAATGGAATTTATTAATTGAAAAAGACAAAAAATCGCAAGTCTGTTACCACTCATATTTGCAACATGGACCATTCAAAAAGCAACCCTAATTAAAGATAGATTTAGTATTGCAGCTTTCCAACACTTTTAAGCAAACATATATATTTCCATTGTTTGGGTATTTGTGTGCACTGAGGTGTGGATAACTATGATTTCTTTACATTGTGGTGAATTATTACCAATCAATTATCTTGTGTACCATAACTGACTTGCTTTATATTTCATTCAAAAAGTAACTGTCAGTGTGGGGTCATGAATCAATATTGCCTCAAAACTTTTAGAACTTTATCTTGAAGTGCAAAGTCTGTGAAGGAGACACAATTTGATGAGTAATCTTTACATGCATTGAATTGACATAATATTAATAGTTCAAATTGAAAACTATCACTGCTCTAATGGTAGATGAAAAATGTATGTCAAGAGAGCCAAGTTATGAAGCTATTCTGAATAGCTTAAGACATGTAAGTAAAGCTATATATATATATATATATATATCTTATTCAAGCCGTATAGCTTCACATGAACGCCAAAAGTATGTAAATTTTTTCCCTATATAATTTCTGAATCGTTGAAAACAATACTTATTTTTAATAGGTTTTGTGGTGTAATTATTGTCAGATTTTGAAGAAATTTGTATATTGATTACAGCAGATCATGTAGATTCAATTTGCACTTTTCATGCTTTTTGACATATATTGAAATAATTTTTTGATAAATCATTTGTAAAATTTGATATTTAAAACACAAAACTAAGATATTTTTAAGAGCTTTACTTTATATCTTTTGCAATGTGCGAGACGAAAAATCTTACTTTCGATTGTTAATACCAAAACTCAGGAACAGAAGGTTTGAAAAATATGATCCCAAAAAGCTAAAGAAATTCTGAATTCATCAATCGAGGTCTTTTGAAAATTGGTCAAGGGGTTACTTTTTAACAATTATTTGAAAAATGTTGGTTTTCAATGAAATATAGTGGAAAGAAAATAAAAATTGACATACTTTTGTCACCCGAGTGTAAATCAAACGGTCATACTAAAACACGCCTGCCGACGCCTGCCGGGGAAAACACGCCTGCCGAGAAAATCTAGACGCCTGCCGTTTACCTGACGGATTATTTTGATTTTTTCTTTGATATTTTATTTTACTTAACTAAATTATTGATCATAGAAATAAAAAGTTGACTTTATATTGATTATTTAGCTCAAAATTAGCAAAAATGTTCAATGTTGGTAAAGATAGATAACTCTTACGTAAAATTTATACGCCTGCGAGGAAATCTATACGCCTGCCGTTTAATTGATGGATTATGTTAATATTTTCTTTGATATTTTATTTCACTTATCTAAATAAATGATAATACAAATAAAAAGTTGACTTTATATTCTTTAATTAACACAAAATTAATAAAAATCGGCTAAGAAGATAACTCTTACGCAGAACTCATACGCCCGCCGAGAAAATCTATACGCCTGCCGTTTATCTGATGGATTATTTTAATATTTTCTTTGATATTTTATTTCACTTAACTAAAAATATGATAATAGAAATAAAAAGTTGACTTTATATTCATTAATTAACACAAAATTAGTGAAAATCGGGTAAGTAAATAACTCGTACGCAGAACTCATACGCCCGCCGAGAAAATCTATACGCCTGCCGTTTATCTGATGGATGATATTAATTTTTTCTTTGATCTTTTATATTTCCCAACTAAATTAATGATCAAAGAAATAAAAAGTAACTTTATAGTCATTAATTAACAAAAAAATTAGTAAAAGTGTTCAAAGTCTTTAAACAAGACGAAGAGTTCTTACCCTGCTTACGCCCGCCGAGACACTGGGTTGTACGCCTGCCGATTTAGTCATTTATCCATGCCTTTTTACTTCAGCTTTCCACATAGTTATCGTTATATCGTATACGTGTTTTGATACCTTTATTTTTTTGTTGTTGCAAATAATTGAATATATATTAAAAACTCGAATTTTAAGATTATAGATAATCTCGAATGTTTCGAAGAACCCTTAAAATATGCATGTATTTTATTAACGTGTAATTAAAATATTTTTTGTCATCTATTTATTCTAAAAGTGGTGTCTGAAATAAGAATGGAGGTATATATGAATATATATAATGCACTGTTAAGTTCAGAAATGCGCTTGGGGTTTTTTCCAATAGCTATAGTGTCATACTGCAAATATTGTGTTTGGTGTACATGTAAATACAAAATGCAAGACACGTAATGTAAATTTGTATTTACACCAACTCAATCAATTCAAAAGGTACAATTCGACAATATTATTCCTTTAGAGAAGTGGACTGGCATAGCCTTTCTTTATCCATGTATGAAGGCTATATCATGTAATCTATAAAAAGAACAGGCTAACGTACTTGTATAACATTCCAGATTTTAAAAATATTTATTCTCCTAAATTCGTAATTTTAGTAAATGTATATGGGGAAAAGTTAGACGCTTTAAGCAAAGTGCATGAATATTTTCGTACACATTTAGTTCTGTACAATGTTAGTAACTGTTTACATCTTGAAAAACTTGTTCGTCTCTAGATGTAAGACTTTCACTGCCTAGTTCACCAAACTATATCTAAAACTTCAGGTCCTGGTTCTGTTTCGCCGCGTATTTAAAAACAAATATTAAACAGATCATTCATAAGCTTGTAGCAAAATTTACATTGCATGATATCAATGTAGCGGACAATTATTCCATACAAGGGAAAGGAGGGGGGGGGGGGTATTAGTTTAAACATTTTAAAAACCGTCCTCTTCTATCAAGAAAATCTAACATAGACTGGATGATACCCCACCATAGACTTTTGAAACCCAATACATGCTTAACCTTTCCAGTGATGACCTATTCTGTTCATTGAAGAAAAAATGGCAGACCACTACGTTATGAAATCCGTAGGCTTTTCAATTTTCAATTAGACACAAACTTAATCTGTCCCTGTTTACCTGTTCTGTCCTTGGAAGAAATGGAACAAAATAATATATTAAGTGAATGCATGATCAATCATCTCCCCGCTCAAGTTTATATATAGAAGCATTTATTTGCAAAATTTACTATAAATCCACTGCTTTTTAAGTCTTAATTATTGTGATCGTGCAAGTCAACATAAAAAAACCCAAACAGGTGACACACGAATTGGAAGGATAACAAAAGTCCGAAATCTTACTCGAAAATAAGTAATCTGATAAAAAAAAAAAAAAACCAAAGTTATAGAGAAATTACCAAATCAAATCAGAACTCTGTGGTTTGATTCAATATTCAACACAGTCAATATATGCATTATAGTTTCAATAATGTAGCACTCTCGTTTGTGTGTTGTTTTTCTCTTTTTCTTTTTTTTTGGGGGGGGGGGGGGGGGGGGGGGCAGATGAAAATATATCGAAGGTGGTTACATTATTGCAGCTACATGTATAGTATATACTTTATTTTAAGGTTATCAGTATTAAGATTTTTTTTTTTTACCAAGCTGTTGAAAAATGTGCCGGGTTAAATTTTCACGACTTTTGGTCTCAATTTTTAATGCAGAAAAAACACCCCAGTTCAATAATTAACGTTGTAAAATGATTCAACTCATGTCAACATTCTTGGTTATACGCCTGGACTGTTTCGTATAGATAATAATGAATAATACTTTCCCTTACTAAATAATTTTTTTATTTTATAAATATGTTTACGGTTATGAATAGACTAATAGTATATACGTTTTATGAAGAGACGTAGGTGTAAGTTTGACTAGTTGATGGCTTATAAACCAGAAATATTTTTGATTAAGTGTTTGTACATGAGATATATAAGGATAAAGTGGTATTCGTCTTCAATTTCATATAGATTACATATAAGTTACATATAAGTGTCAGAAACCCTGATAATCCTGTTATAGCGACCCTGCTCTATCAATGGGAATAATAAAAGTCTCCTACTGCAAGGTTTTAATAGTCCTTTTCGATTGATAATTTGGTGTAAGTTCGTACACTATACATAATATCTTAAAACATAACTTTTTGTGTTTCGTATATCGACTCGTTTATAACTATTTTCCCTAGTTACCTAAAACATTTGAGAGAGAGAGAGAGAGAGAGAGAGAGAGAGAGAGAGAGAGAGAGAGAGAGGGGGGGGGGGCTTGTGTACAAGGTGTGCTTCACGGTCGTCTTCCAATATACAGGTAGGTAAAGGTCTATTGTTTCTTTAAAGACAAAAAACCGTTCAATTCACACAGAATATACAAGAAACTAACACGGGAATACACGTGTATAGGTAGAGCAACGATCACTAATTATCTTTGGACTTGTAGCCCCAGCCCCACTCGCCCCAAATATTATACATGTAGTAAAGAAAATAATGAGCAAGTTACTTTGTAATTAGTACATTATTTGTACATGTAATAAAATAAGATAAAAATACAATAATCTACATGTACATGTTCAGATTGTGACAATGGTCCCGTTTCCTTTTTACAAAACACTGCGTTTAACCGTTTGAGGGATAGTGAAGTGAATGATTGTATTTCATACGGAAAACATCTGCACATGTCAATATGAATGCATGCAATATTATTTACTTTTTTATCAAAACATTTCTCGACCTACGATTAATTCTGTTCAGTGTGATTCATTAAAATTGTCGGAATGACATTTTGCATTCAACATGTTCAAAGATACCGATCTGCATAGATTGTGTTCATTTATGACTTGGAAAATTTTGACTTCAATATGAAATCAATTAAACCCCCCAAAAAACACCACGTTCAGATGTCGAACATATAGAATGTGAATGTTGCAGTGACACACTTACCGACTCGCTACAAAAATAACAAAATCTGTCTATATGTTTGCAAATGAGTGATTTATTGGCACATATGTGTTGTGCATGTCCTATCAATTTATTTTTCCTGCACATTCAATCCCGTTTGCTCGATAGTTTTCTCTATATTTTTATTTAAAAATGCATGTACTAGAACAGTTAAACAAAGTTCAACTACACATAAGTATTTTTTTTTTCTCTCGATGTTTGTATTGTTTTCCCGTTCATGAAGAGAGAAAGAAAGAGAAGGCAGTGGATGGAAAAGACGGAGAGAGAGGGGAAGTGAACGAAGGAGGGGAGACAAAGAAAGAGGGAGAGAGAAAGTGATGCATGTTTATAGATAAACATATTTGTATACATATACGCTTGTATGATTCTAGCAGTTATCAAAATATCGATAAAATAAGAAGACGAAAACATTTAAGTAAAACGTTCCTTTTTACATATATATTTTTCCATAGTTTCCGAATTAATTTAGGGAATATATTGGAAATCTCAAGAAAACGGCTTCAGTTGACTCCTTGCTGAGAATTGACTAGCAAACAACTTTATATGTACACGTTTCCAAGGCCCTCTCTTTTATTATAAGGGTTTCCAAATATAGGAAACCACTGATATCACGATTCCTGTTGGTTACCACTTTTTGAAACACGATTTTTCATCCAGTATTCAGAAAAAACATTAATTAAAACAGGATTGGTCTATAGACCAAAAGATCGAGTTTTATAGATCGACTCTCGTGCTCAGTAAACTGCCGTAGACTAGGATACTTCAATATCAATGTTCTTGCTGACAATAACAATTTAATAACAAATAGATGTTACTATAACTCATGAACCTCCATCAAATATCTATTTCAGTCATTAATTTTTTGGGGTAGATATAAGAATTTTTCTTTGGCTTTGTAGATGATTTTCACTCGCATACTTTTCATGAGCTGATCTAATTTAAACATATTTTACGACGATATTTTGACGATTCAAAAGGATTGGGTAACAGGCTAAGCCTATGTACACCCTCTCCAAAACAAAAGGTCAAGCAGTGGTTATAATAAATAATTTACAAATTTACAAACCCACCATCTCATTTATACCCACATACATACAAACATTAGAATGGGGTTTTTATGATCCAGCCCATTTGAAAAGAACAATAAATAAAAAAGAGTACTTATAAATAGCTAAATATATGATGATAATAACTAAATAAGTTTAAGCAGTGTATCTTTAGAGAATCAAAAGCGCTTAGAAGCTCTGATATAACTCTAAACATAAGAAAATATTTTACAATTTTTAAAAGTTGCATAAAAAGTCAGAACTACCATAAAGAATATAGTTGATATGAAAGGGCACACTACTCATGAGGTTGCTTAGAAATTTCATCTCTTAGTTGAGTGTATCTTGGACATTCAAGAAAAATGAGCTGATCTAGACGGGGGTCGGGGGGGTGGGGGGTGGGTGGAGTTCCGCCCCCCCCCCCCCACCCACCCTGGAAAAAATTTAATTTCTTATATTTACGTGGTAAAATTACCAAAAATATGCTTTGAACCCCTCCCCCAGACAAACCTGAATATCCCCCCTAAAAAATATTCTGGATGCATGCATGATTCTTATTACGTTTTAATATTATTAAAAATCTAATTGTTATTTCTTAAATCGTTTACTTGGTTGAGTTAAATGAAATACTGTTGGAAAAACCACGATCATCCATTTTTGCGTAAAGCGAAAAAATAAATAATCCATTAATATAGGTATTCGACAAGCGTAAAAGCCTGCACATATATATTCCTTGTGTGTTTCGTATAGACTTGTTCATAAATCTTTCACTGAATTATAATTTATCATAAAAGCTTCATTGACAGGCATAATAATGAAATTATTATGTTTTATTAAATTAAAAAAAAACTGGGTCAAACTTAAAAGGGATGATATACGGATTATATCAAACTAGTATCAACCGAATTCATGTAATATGATAATTAATCACAGCAATAAGTACAGTTCTGAACATAATTATAAGGCAAAATGTTAACTCTATAGCCGTCTGAAGTAATTCATAAATTAGTTCATACAAATAAAAATGACATAGATAAAATGGCAGGCGTGTATCTTAAATCGACTGTCGCAAGAATTCTGCGTTAGAGTTTTCCCTTTATTTTTAAGTCCTTCGCGCATTTTTTTCTAATTTTGCGTAAAGAAATGAATAAAAAAAATCGCCTTTTTATATATGCTAATTTCTTTAGTACAGTGAAATAAAATACTAACATATTTTTTTTTAATAATCCATCAGGCAAACGGCAGGCGTATACTTTTCTCGGCGGGCGTATGAATTCTGCGTACGAGTTATCTACTTACCCGATTTTCACTAATTTTGTGTTAATTAATGAATATAAAGTCAACTTTTTATTTCTATTATCATATTTTTAGTTAAGTGAAATAAAATATCAAAGAAAATATTAAAATAATCCATCAGATAAACGGCAGGCGTATAGATTTTCTCGGCGGGCGTATGAGTTCTGCGTAAGAGTTATCTTCTTAGCCGATTTTTATTAATTTTGTGTTAATTAATGAATATAAAGTCAACTTTTTATTTGTATTATCATTTATTTAGATAAGTGAAATAAAATATCAAAGAAAATATTAACATAATCCATCAATTAAACGGCAGGCGTATAGATTTCCTCGGCAGGCGTAAAAATTCTACGTAAGAGTTATCTATCTTTACCAACATTGAACATTTTTGCTAATTTTGAGCTAAATAATCAATATAAAGTCAACTTTTTATTTCTATGATCAATAAGTTAGTTAAATAAAATAAAATATCAAAGAAAAAATCAAAATAATCCGTCAGGTAAACGGCAGGCGTCTAGATTTTCTCGGCAGGCGTGTTTTCCCCGGCAGGCGTCGGCAGGCGTGTTTTAGTATGACCCTAAATCAAATGATTGTACTTGACCTGTAACGTTATACGTCCCTGATAAGACTCTTGGGGTAAACACAATTTGTAGCACTTAATAAATACGTTAATATAATCAAAATTGCTTGCAAACAACATTTTAGCATTGTTAAACGACAGATCAAATACCTCCAATAGTTTGTACAACATGGCGAACCTGGCAGGCGTTTTCCCTATCGTGACCCAGACCTATTTGGGTTACGGGGTGATTCGTACCTAGACGTTTCGCTCCGACTGACGATTTCTACCTAGACGTTTCGCTCCGACTGACAATTCCTGTTGGCATTATTCATAGACCATAGAAATCATTATTCAGGACCATAGACTAGTTCGTTTCACATTTTAACTGATATATGGTAACATGTACTTAAATGATTCTTTGAATAATTTAGTTAGTATGCAATTATTAGATCTACGGTGTCGAATATCTATACATATGTTACTTATTATAAATAATTTTTTTTTGGCAACCTAGCTGTCATTTTCATTTTCATAAATGTTTTTTTAAAATATTATAAATTTTATTTAGCCGGCTTTGACATGTATTTATGTATACAAGTACTTGCGTCGACAAAAGTACATTCATTTTTTCAAGGACTTCGGAAAAAAAACCCGGTGGTTCGTGCGCGTTAAATATTTATCTTTGCAGTACCGGTAATTTGTTTCTTTTTTTATCATCAGCCAACCTTGTTACATTATATCATTGTGAAATGTTAAAAAAATGACAAGGTTCTGGTGAGCTAAATGGATTCTTTAGGGGTCACAGACGACTTCTAACGCTTGTAATGAATACCTCGGAAGGTCCTCTACTAAACCAAAGAGAGTTTTCTTCTTAACCCTGGTGTTAATTAGTTCTAGTGATCAAAATATTAGGAGATATAAACCATTTAAATGAACCCAAACCCATGGAAACCACCAGGTGGTACCCCTTCAGCTCAAATCTGAAGTTTGGAAATAATAGCCATATAGGTTCCATACCCTGCCCTGGTATTCGTTTGAACCACACTTTAAAGATAAGGGAGATAATAGCCCACCTTTTACTCTTATATCATTGTAAAAAATTATAAAAATTACAAAGGTCTGGTGAGCTAAATTGACCCTTTTAGTGGTTATAACAGTAATTCATCGAATGTGAAGCAAAATAATTCTCGAATTCTCTTTCGGATTTCCGTTGTTTTTGGCTGCGACAGGGCATATAAACACATTGAAAGGTATCTGGTCGTCTTCTTTTTGTAAAAGTGCAAGGTCATTTTAATTAATTGTTATTTTTGATGCTGTTTAAAGAAGGGGGGGGGGGGGGAATGACCTGTTAGCTGCTAGCTTCTACGGGCTTAGTGGCTGCTGTTAGTGGCAGCTAGCTTCGGTCTGGCCTCGATGACTCATTCATCGTTACCCACGTCTATTCATTCCAGATTTTTTTTTATTTAATAAAGGGAAATCTTCTAAGACTAGCCTTAAATATTTAGGTTTTAAGATGAAAGAATTCCATTAGACAGTACATATTCTCCACCAAGTATTCTATTTCAGATATGATATATGTTGTTGCACAAACGTTTGGTACATGTACTAGTATAGTTCTTTTTAGGACAGCAACTTGTCACATTTATTTATGTCACAAAACTGATACTTGGTAAATAACGATCAATTTTCGAATGCCGTGATAAGCAGACACTGTATATGTGCTTTTTAAATTAAATTTTAAAGTTTATTGTTCTCTACACAGGTATTTTGGCACTGTGAACAAATCAGCACCCTATCAACCCATATCTTGGATCGTATAGAATATGTATCCTTCCGTATTGAAAACAATGCCTAAAGTTTGACTCATAATTATAGGTGTTTACTTGAGAAGAGGAGTCTTAAAATTAAGAAAATGTTCGTATATATAACTTACGTTGTGATAATATCTCGGTCATTAGTTTATGTATACAAAACAAAAACTTAAAACATATTTAAAGTTTTTACTAGATGGGGAGGGGGGGGGGGGGGTCCGGACACACATTAAATATGATGAAATGGTGTAAAAATTATTTCTAGTAATATCTTTTTCTTTTTTTTTTTAGGGGGGGGGGGGGGGAGTCACCATGCGTCTTAGGTCTTCTCAACACTAATCCGATTTAGATAAAAAAAAAATTCTTCACCATATATGAGTATCTAGTATGTTGCTGAATTAATTAACTGACACTAATACATGTAATCTAACCAATATAGTTTGCAGTGTAACGAATTTGTAGTTTGACCGTTAAAATACACGTACTGTGAAATGGATTGTCTCTCTTTAACCATGTAATTAGAAGTATTTAAACGATAACTCAGCCACCGTTCCCAACGAGTTATCACAGCGTTGTAAAATTTCTGGAATCGCCGTGAAATCGCTGGAAAATTCAGAAAATTTGTACAATTTTGTATAAAAATTTAACAAGTAAAAGATGTCACGGCGGTCAGACGGTGACCAAAGCGTTTTCACGGCGCTTCCGCGGCGTATGACTGCATTCCTATGGAGTTCTACTTGGCGATTGACAGCGCTCTTGCAAGCCACGGCGCGTACGTTTTGGATGCTCAAGGTACGCGCCGTCGACTGGCGTTCTTGGCGACTCTACCGCGTCCAATGAAGATACCGCTGCGGTGCTGCCAGTAGCGTAGCTAGGAATTTGTTCACTGTATTCCAAATCGACAGGGAATGCAGGACCTCGGGCAAAGCCCCCGGAACGACGGAAGATCCTGGATTTTAGGTTTTAGCTTTTGGATTTTCAGGTTTTTTGACGATGAGACATTGTCTCAAAATGTTACAATTTTACATACTGTATGTGTAAGGGAGATGTTGAATTTCAAAAGAATGTGTATATGAAACAGGGGTGCCCAAGCGGAAACCAGTTGCATATGACTTGATATAAGGCGTTTTGAAACAGCTCTATTTTTCAAAAACAAAAACATACGATCCTTAGATGACAAACTTTTGATCAAGTTTATTATTGTGGCTTTGTTCGAATCATCCGCCGACTTTAAGTATAGACAGAATACAATTACGGACAAACAGGCAGGCATACACTCAAAATTCATTGTGGTTCCAGATTTTAGTATGAATATATAAACTGAAAAGGAGTTAATTTTGTTCATCTCATTTTAATAATTTTATTGTAGAGTATTCTTTTAGCAAATAACATGTAAGGCAATGCGATGTAGTTCGTCATACGGCTCTTCCGAACGCGGAGGTTTCTGCAGTGTTTAGTCGACATGGAAAAGTTAAGGTCTTTCATTTTCCTTCAAACCGCTCATAAAATAGTTAACTGAAAGTTCTTTTAGACCTAAATCATAAAGGGATGATTAAGCTTTCAAATGGTACAAAATTCTAACAAATCGAGAGAGAAATTTTTCCGCTGTTGGTGTTTAAACATCAAAATCGTCGATAATTTTTGTAAACATAAACTTTAAGTAACAAATGTGACCGTTCAACGCCATTTTAACGCAATTTTAAAGAAAACAAATCTGTCAAAATCATAAATCTACATTCTATCCAAATTTCAAGTCTTTATCTTAACTTTGTAATGAATTATGAGCGTTTAAAGGGAACAGGGTGGATAAAAATTGGATCGTACGAACGCGGAGCTAAAATTGTATTTGCTCTGCAGTACACGGAGCACGTACCTGTAGAACGCGGAGTCTTTACACACAGCAATCATTTTATTAAACAGACATATACCAATGAAAATATCAAATAAATGGAAGAAAGCAATTATTAGTTTAAGTTTGAAACCATGAAAACCAAATATTGAAAAAAACCCATCATACCATTATTTGTACATGCAACTTGGAGACAGTTACATCATGTACATATCTACGCTTTTATTATATATGTCAATTTCGACTTTTGCCGTTCTATAGTTCATTTGTAGTTCTACTCAATATCTAAAATGTATTAGAACATTTCAAAGAATCACTCGCTCTGACCATCAACTCAACATTCAGGTATATCGACGACTTATTATCAATTAACAATTGTTATTTCCATACTTACGTCGACTCATATATCCCAGTGAACTTAAAATGAAAGATACCACAGAGTCTGTGTCATCTGTTTCATATTTGGATATTTTACTGGAAATGGACATTGATGGTAAAAACAAAACTTTATGATAAACGTGATGACTTCAATTTTTCTACAGTCAACTTTCCTTATTTATGTAGCAATATACCTTCATTACCTGCATATGGTGTATTTTGTCTTCCAGTTAATTTGATACGCAAGGGCATGCTCTTCGTATGAACAGTTTCTAAGGCGAGGCAAGCTACTGACAAACAAGTTGATAAAACAGGACTATCAACAGTCTCGTTTGAATTCATCTTTTTGTAAGTTCTACAACGACTTTGTCAGCAAATATATAATCAAAGAGCACACGGCGGGTGTGACCGGTCAGCAGAGGATGCTCCATCCTCCATGGCACCTGATTCTTCCTCTATTTTTTATTTTTAAAAGGTACGTGTTCGCTCTCCTCCTTTGGACTTTTGAATTTGAACACTGTTCGTTATCATCATTTTCAAAAGTTTTAAATGAACTTTAAGACATCTAATTTGTTCATCTTTCTCTGGCGTATTAATCAAGTCTGCTCTTTTTACATCCCTAATATAATGTATACTAAATCATTACTAACCACGATGCACTTATTATCTTTTACAACATTTGAAGGAATCAAACCTTTGTGCATTTTTGTTTGGTGAATGAATTTTCTGTTGTTTTCGTTCAACCGAAGTTCTCTATAGTTCAGAAGTTCGTTTCCATGGTTTTCGATGCAATGGTCAATTATATGTTTTAAATTGTCTTTTTTTGATAGGCAGTAATTGCATACAACCAGTTGCATCTATTATATGTGATACAAAAGACAAAAATTACACGTTTAGACATATATTTGTTCACTGATATCTGGGCACTACAAATGATTAAACATGCCGATTTTATACAGGTTGGTCCATCTCAATGTAAAAAACGTCGCATTTTGTACAAATTGTCACTTATGAGAACTGTTTGATAGAAATGAGAGGCAAAACAATTAAATTTAGATGTTAAAAACAAAACTTTCCTCCGCATTCAGTCAGTTCCATTTCAACATAGTCCTCAAGTTCAGCAGAACCAGCATCCGCGTTCGTACGATCCAATTTTAATCGACCCTGTTACCTTTAAATGCTTTTAATTCATTACAAAGTTAAGATAAAGACTTGAAATTTGGATAGAGTGCAGATTTATGATTTTGACAGATTTGCATTCTTTAAAATTGTGTTGAAATGGTGTTGAACGGTCACACTTGTTACCTAAAGTTTATGTAACAAAAATTATCGACGATTTTGATGTTTAAACACCAACAGCGGGAAAATTTCTTTCTCGATTTGTTAGAATTTTGTACCATTTGAAAGCTTAATCATCCATTTATGATTTAAACCTAAAGAAATTTCAGTTAAATATTTTATGAGCGAGTTTGAAGGAAATTAAAGACATTAGCTTTTCCGTGTCAACTAAACACTGCTCCGTGTTCGGAAGAGCCGTATGATGGGTGTGCATATTGATTCAAACGAAGTTACGATAAAAATTGGGTACTTAGTTAAATATGCAGATTATTTCGTGGAGCCTAAGGGTCAATTCTATGCGTTTACGTACAAACAATAGGAAAGTCTTAAGGTTTGTAAAATTCTGTGTATCCATTTGCGTTTTTGCGTAAAAGGCACTACGCCACTGGCTGCGCCGATGTAGGAGACTCTACTGCGCGCACCTTGGCTTTTTTTTTTTTTTTTTTTTTTTTTTTTTTACATTTTTAGGGACGCAGCAGGATCGCCCAATGAACGCAGCCCCAGTGTGACGAGGGTTTTAACAAAGTTAGAGATAGAGGAATCATTATGTCATTGTATCTGGCACTGTGTCTTTCTGTCTATCTACACATTATTAATTTTAATTAGCTTTTATTAAAAGAGAGATGAATTCTGTTTGACATTAAATGAAATTAAATCTTGAGCAATGACCATAAATTTAATTCGAAAATCAGAGAAGAATCACTTCATTTTCATCATTGTATTTTGCAAAAAGGACCCATACATATTGACTATTCTCGACAGAAATGCAATATTTTCCCCTTTTCTAAATTGGTTACCCAGAGCGAAGAGCGAATCCAAATGTTTTCATTGCAACGGGGAGGGGGGATAGTGGCAAATAATCATATTGCTTGGCAGGGTGGAGGGGGTGGAGGTGGGTGGGCTCAGGGCCAGTTTGTTGATAATTTTACTATGTGAATTTCATACATTTGAATTTCCCCAACTGAACACTCTATAGGTCCAGGTTTTCAACACTCAATTACTCGTGAATCATAACGCAAAGCTAAGAATTCCGATTTACTTTTCAATTAGACAGTAAAGCGAATAAGATTTATCTTCTATGATAATCGTTTTACGCTATATCCTGAAATAAAAAAAAACCATTTATCATCTATTTATTTCATCGATTTTAGTTTTATTTTTAGATGTCTGTTCTTATTTACCAAAGTTTAGTCCCTGCAATGCAGTGCTCTTTTTAAAAGATACGTAATTGGCAAATAACAATAAATTTTTCAATACCGTTATATTCAGGCACAGAACACGTGTAATTTTATAAGATCACTGCATATTGATTATGCGCGAGAGCGTACCCGCAATAAAAAAAAGTTGCAAGGGGGATTCCCTAAGTAAGAAAACTTCCTGTTTCTAGCTATGTTCCGATTGGTCGTAGATCTGTTTTTTTTAAAACCCTAGCTAGAATTGCATGGGTGAATATATTGAATAGTTAGAAGTAATCGATGTCATCGACCAAGAGGTGTGACGTGACGCTGTAAATTTAACTGTCAGATACGGGTTTTAACCACAGTTCGTAGGAAAAATACAGACACAGAAAAAAAACCCCGTTTTTCAAAAATGTTTGTGTTTTCAGATACATATTTGGAAGTTTCTATAAACAAAGTAAGAGTAGTTTAATAGTATTTAAAGATATACGTATCCTTTAAAAATTAAGTATTCTCGCATTAATTAAATTTTGAAAATAATTTTTAAATATGTAAAATATATTTAAAATTTGTACTAAAATACTGTTCGTTACAGTTGTAGATAATTTAGATAAATACTTGACTTGACCAATCAGCGAGGTTCAATGATGAAGGTTTTGGTTCTCCTCGCGTGCTTACTGAACACATCAGGTAAATATCATTGTTGTAAAACAAGCTGATAGGTTTATTTATAATCGATGGTAATCATATTATGATTATTTTGACATGTATAAATATAAGATATTTTAAAAGTATCAAATTTTCCATATTTCAGGAGCTGTATATTATTGCAATGTAGCAGGTAATCGCTTTAATTTATGTGTCATCTAAACCGATTGAACTATATCTAGATTGTTGCCTAACGCCAAAACCTATTTTGATTTGTTGACAACGCTAACATTTGTTTTTTTTTTAGATCCATGTGGTCAAGCGAACTCGACAGAATTCTTTGAACCTTATGCAAGGTTTGAAAACTGCCAACATGATGCAGCCAATAGATTCTGTGATCGTTACATCGTCCCTCAGTGGTATCGGGTAAATGACGCAATGCTGACGCAATGTCCCCAACTCCTGAGCTGTGGCACTCTCTATCCTGTCTGGTTAAACGGTAACTAAGTAATACAATCCATATCTTAAACAACAAAATCATTGTTTGCCAGAATGATCTAAATTTTAAGAGGCCTGGTCGTAGCCATTTTTTATAGACTGTGTTAATTGTTTTGAGAAGAGCTCTATAGATTCGAAATTTGAATAAAAGATAGGGATTTTTTTTTACTAAGTTATATTTTATGACCAAAGATATGATATTTAAATATTAAGGAAGATCTGATGTTTACTTACGAATATGATCATTCAGCCATCTTAAAAATGCATTTTTTGTTTTTAGGCACTTTGCCAGGTTCATCGGATGGAATTGTTGATCGAAAAGCCTGTAAAGTTGGGTTCGAATCCTGCTGTGTAAGAAGCTATGACGTTAAAATCAAGAACTGTGGATCATTCTATGCCTATTGTTTGGCTGCTCTAGATTCGTGTCCAGAAAGATATTGTTTTGGTAAAACTCATTTTGCTATTTAAACTTAATATTTTGCAGCATTGATGGATGTTCAAAGCGTCAAATATAACTTTAGTGTAAATATTGAATTTTGGCTGATAAGTCATTAAGTTAAAATAAAACTAAATAATGAATTTTTGATAAGGTAAAAATGGCGCTTGTGATATTCCGACATCTGCTGCACCAGTTACCACGACAACAACGAAGCAGACGACACCGCCTTTGTCTACGTCATGTTCGGAAGGTTAGTAGAAAGCCTAATGAAAGGTCCTGATTAAAGCTAACTAAGATATGTCAAGATGTAAAGTTTAGTAATTAAAACCATTTTCCATGTTATTTTAATGTAACGACGTTATTTCCGGTAGAAAGAAAAAAATAGTCATTGTAGTTTTGGCTCATCATTATAGATCCCTGCATTGAGAGCAACCTGCGGACACTAAGTGACCCGGGCACACGCTCCATGCACTGTGAGTACAAACAAGGAGACGGCCATTGTGACAGCAGTCTGACCCCGGGCTGGTACAAGACAGACTCCCCCATGTTGACCCAATGTCCGGGGCTCTTGAGTTGTGGGGCCATATATCCTGTCTGGATGAATGGTAAGTTGATTATCTATGAACAATTTTTTTTATATGTTTCGCACTTTTGTCATATTTTTATATTGTAATTATTATTAAATCAATATCAAAATATTATAAATGCTATTGACTTTGTGATTGTATTCCGTGTCTATAAAGAATTGTTGTCTCTTTAATTTGTTTTGAAATGTATAATTTGTTAAAATACTTGTTTAACATCAATAACCGTAAAAACACCCTTCTTATCTAAAGTAAAATAAAGATGAATTAAGAATGAATAACAAAATTGTTAATTGGGCCAACTGTTATATCAGGGACGAATCCGGGTCAAGGTGACGGGGTCGTAACCAGACAGGTGTGTCAGAGGGGATTCACCGGATGTTGTTCTACGTCATACGATGTCAAGGTCAAGAACTGTGGTTCATACACTGCCTACTGCCTCAGACAACTGGCAACCTGTCCAGCCCGCTACTGCTTCGGTTAGAATTTACCACAGCCTTATTTGTAACCTCTTTGACATTCGATCGTTAACATTACTCTAAGGGCACTTAATGGGCAATAAAAGTCTTATTTCGTGTAAATTTTATTTATTCACTTTCTTATTACTTTTGTTTTGGAAGTAAAATCAGTAATCTTTTCTTACAATACACGTAAAGTCCTTATAGTTATGGTGGATTAATCCTTTTATTATGAATTTAATTCTAAACTGTTTATTGTATCATGGTGATTGAGTGCCTGATTTCTTAAGCGTGAATTATTTTCATTAGTTTTATGTTTCACAACTTCTAGGTAACGGACGCTGTTTTAACAACGACAAAGGAAAGGATTCGGACAAAGACGGTAACCATTTATATTGACATTTTTCAGTGTTTTTATAATAAAACTACGAATCTATTTTGTAATGAACAGTCCAATAAATTCAAATGACGTTTTGTTGTGGCGCAGCGGGGTTTGCATAATTAAAAGAAATGAAAATCATACAAATATGTCAATACTCTAATATTTAATCGTACAATTATTGAAAATTATATAAATATAAGTAATCAGGAATCATTCTTTCAGTCTTATGAGGTGGTAATTTCGGTCGGGGCGTGATCAAATCTATCATAAAGCCCTTCGGGCTTTATTGGATTTGACCACGCTTCGACCAAAATTATCACCTCAAAATACTCAAAGAATGATTCCTTATTCCTTAAATAAAATCGTTAGTATTACTTATCATGAATATGAATGGAAATAAAATATATAGACAATTAGATAACATATTATACATGAATAATCATTTCTTGCAGACAACAAAGCACACAGCCATTTGACTTTGGAGATCATACTGGGTGTCATTTTAGCTGTTCTAATTTTAATTTTGATAACGTTGGTGTTTTGGTGTTTGAAAAGATACAAGAAAGGGTATGCTTATATTTTACTTCCTACCGATAGATTTTTGTAATTATAAGTATATAACTTTAATTCTAAATATTTCATAATTTGCTTTCAAGTGCGGTGATCACTGTTATAATTTATTTCAAAAGCAACCGTAGAAATTGAAAACTATTTTTGTTTTGATTAAACAGGCATGGTAAGACCGGATCCGTTGTAAACATTCAGAAGTCTGAGGTAGACAAAGAAACGACCATGGTGAATCCGATGTATATGTCAGAGACTGACAACCCACCCCCTTATAGTAAATAGTGGGTGTTTGAAAAAGATACTATCAGCTATGACTATTATATATTCGAGGTTGTGTTTGTAAGAAAGCAGTCAATCCATGTATAATAATACTGTACATCACAGTAACTAAAGGAACTGCATTTTGTTTTGCCAATTAAGAGTCAAACTGACAAAATAAAACCGTGTTTATATATGTGTATGTGTCTAGATATGTTGTTTGCCTGTTACACTGTATTGTTTTAATTTCGTGTTTTGTACTTTGCATTTAGCTGGGTTTTTTTCTTATCATGTCCACCATGACTTTCCTCTTTTTGAACTCCACCCACTCATTCCATCCCTCTTTAAAGTGCTTATTTTTACGAGGGTAAACTATTCTTTGTTCCAGGTTACCGTTTCGTCACTTTTTGACAATATTTAACATTACTGGATATGCCTTCAAAAGAAGTATAATTGAAATCAATACACTGAAGGTGCAAATCCAAGATTTCTCCATTAACACGTCATCTTGTTTTTACCTAGAAAGACTAACAATTCCGTACAGAGAAATGTTTTTATTTTTACCATTCGGAAGTATTCGGGACAGGGGACATCTTGGAATTTAAAAAGAAATATTGAATGAACATCGTTTGACCACTGAGATATTTGTAAACATCGAATAATAAAGAAAACTGTGAATGGGCTATATCCTGGGACAGAGTATAGTGTTGTTAACAATATAGTTTGTACTTTCTGAATACGGCTATCGTTTTTGTATAGTATATGTATAAAAAGTTTATATCTGAATAAAAATAATTAAGCTAAATTTGTATTTGGTATTGTTCGTTGGTATAAATTTGGTGATAAAATCTCCAAACTGTTTTTACATACGATAAAATATGTGTATTGCCACTTCCTTTTAAGAAAATCAAAAGAAGAGGGTGATGATTTTATTATGATAAGTTCAATTTGATACGTATAGTTTCTTTTTAATATGGACTGAAAACGTACCCACGTCTAAAAGAAGAAATGTGTAACTTAAAAGGGAACGCTATTGATCAGAGCTATGAGGTTTAAGATGGAAATGGTGTTTCCCTAAAATTTCAATATTCAGTAACCTCAATTCTTTATTTTTTTTTAAAGAATAAATTGGAATTGCAAATCATGCACAGACCCGGCCACTCAGCAACTTATAATGGCATTAACATAGTGTATACCTTTATATGACCTTTGTCATATACGGATGCATTTTTTGTATTAACACCCCCCCCCCTTTAAAGATAGCTCTTAATATTGTAATAGTCAATTCTTAACGACTTTTATTACCTCGGTAAATGCATTCTGGGGCATATTGAATAATTTTTTTTTTGATTTGACTTGTGGATAGATATTTCGGCGCTAGAAAATGCATTCTAAAACAGTAATCCAAATCATTGAAACCTTAAAGCGAACAGAGCATACGGTTTCACTGCGGTTGGCTGGTTTTATTATCATTATTTTTTTTTTTTTTTTTTTTTTTTTTTTTTTTACAATTTTAAACACTTAATTTATTTCACCTCTAATGCGGGGATAATGAATCATATTTCTATTTTTACATCTCATTAAAAGATAAGTAAATCGATCTCTAAAATGATTATTTTAGTTTCAATGCCAACAGTATACAGGAAGGGATTTTTCTTTTTTTCTTTTTATTTGTAAGTATTGCCCACAGAAATAAGAATTGATGGTTGTCAAGCTTACCAGTTTTGTCTTAAGTTCTGGTATAATAAAAAAACAGCTATTTTTTATGACTCTGAAATTAAAAGTAATAAATGAAGTCCAAATTAAAGTCTTTGAAAACTGTCAGCGTTTTTTGAATGGTGTTAAACAAAACTTTAACTATCTATGGGAAGCGATACATTTATAAGCATTATTTAGTTCTTTGAAGTGTAAACTTCAACATGCTTAACGGTTGTGCCAAAAATGTCAAATTGTATAGAATTGGTTTGTTTTTCAATAAGGTGGCATGGGTTTTTATGTAACTTTTCTTTAAAAGTATACGACAAAGAATATAAACAATCTTTAAAACGGTTTAAATATTTTAATCAGAAAGCTAACGACACATGTTCTAATTGTCTTAAACAAAATAAACAGTGTTACCTATAAAGAACCTCCCCCTCACTATATTCTTTTAAAATTTGATAGAAGAGAGGTTTTAAAATTGTCATCGAATTGGTTGTAATTGAATTAGACTAAATATCTTCATAAAGGTGATGCATTGAGATTGATTTTTTACGAAGTGGGTTTATCAATTTCCAGTTGAACTCTGGTTTAAATGAACGACAAGTTTAAATTTTTAATTAAAGACAGTGTGTAGGGTAGTAAAGTGAACATGAAATGTCCTTAAAAATAGCATGTATATTATTTTTGCTTCCTAGTTACCTCTGCTTACTTTGAACTACGAGTATATTTTACGATTCTGATTGGCTAGTATAGGTATTTAATTAAGGATTATCCCTTTTTGAATAGAAGTCAAACCGAACATACTTTAACACGCAACAAAAAAAGGGTAAGGTTGTTTTAATATTTCTTGAAGGGACTTGAACATAATTTGAGCTCAAAATTTTAAAATTTTATTTTGGCATTTTAAAAGTTAGAATGGTTAATATCGGTATTTTAAATGCTTTGTCAAAATTTGAAAGTCAAATATTGAGTTTTGTGAACAAAGCTGGAGCCTTGTTATTGTTTACATTTTTGTTTTATTGGTATAAGTTTCAATCAAATGTTGTTTTCTTCGGTTGATTATAATATTTATGAACACATCGAATAAGTTTAGTTTGTTTGCCTCGGTCATTTTGTCAAAGAAATGGATACTCTATACTTTACATAATTTGTAAACAAATATTTGACTCGAGCTTTGTTTACATAACAATAAACTTTTACCTCTGTATCTCTCTTATAGATTGACTTCAACCATTCAAATTTGGTCATTCATTCAAAATATTTGAGAGATAATGAAAATAAAATTTCGATCAAAAATTGTGTCTAGGTCCCTTTAATATAGAAGTTTTTTTTTTCGAATATTCTAATCTTTAAGTTATTTAGTTAACAAAATGATTATTGAACTATTGATTGGTTTTTCCATTCAGATAAATTCGTTATTTTCATCACATAAATAGTTGAATTATGAGACGTCTTGTTTGTCTTATGTTAAGATATATAAAAACAGTCGGAAGTTTATATTATTTAACATATATATGTTATGCTAGCCGCTAAGAGCCATAAATGTTATTGTTCATTGTTTCAGGTATTCAGCCATTAAAAGTGAATTAAAAATTGTTACACTTGGATCTCTGTTCGCGATATTCGTGTTTGCCTTTCCAAGAGCAAATGTCAGAGGACTTTTTATAAATCATGTGAAGTACTAACCTTTTTTAAATATAATATTGACATCAAGCTAGTGATTAAGGAATCATATTTTCTTTGCTTAACTCTTCATATACATAGTTTATAATGATACTATCCTTTAATTAAACCTCTTGTTGAATATATTTATTTATTCAAGAAAATTTATTAAATAAACGTAATGTATATAAAGATATATTTTAATTCAAAAATTAATTAACAATGTTTCCAGTTGGTTTACTGGAGGAAAATGAGGATTTTTTGTCTCGGGCTTTTGGTATTTGCTGTTTATACATCAGGTAAAATACTTAAATATACACATATATTATAAATCATAAAAGTAGTAATGTTATCTGGCTAAATATAATCTACATTTTCCCCCATAAAGCAAAGATTCATAGCATAATATAATCATATATGATATAATGTTAAATGGTAGAGTAATGATATTGCATAATATGATATGATGAAATAAATAACACTATTCTACGATACTCTCTCACACACTATACTACATTAGGCTATACTATACTTTACACTAAAGCATGTCTGAAAAAAAGACATTTTCACATTTATTTACATTTTCAAATTCATTCCACACGCGTCATTATTTACTGTAGCCCAGGATCCATGCATAGAAGGAAATTTCATAGAGCTCGATCATGTGGAAAAACGATCGCCATCATTTGATATGGACTCCACACCGCTCTGTGATAGATTCATTACAGTGGGATGGTACCGAGCCAAATCTCACGTTATGTCTACATCACCACCAATTCTAGGGAAATGCGGTACACTTTATCCCGTGTGGCTTCGAGGTATTTCAGCTACGTTAACATTTAATGCAGCATATTCTAAAAAGAAAATATTTAATATTTGTTTTTGATTTTAGTAAAACTTTGATGAAGAGCCATTGCAAATAATAATGCTTTTTGTTATTTCTTGATTATTCAGACCCTATTCCAGCCGACGGGGTCACACAAACACTGACAGCATGTGGAGTAGGTTTCTCGGATAATTGTGAAATACCTTACGACATTGAAGTAAAAAACTGTACAGCTTTTCTAGTCTATAAACTTAGAGCACTGGATACCTGCAACTCTGCATACTGTTTCGGTACGTATTTAAAGAAAGTATATCATTTATTTGGCGTGATTCACATTTCCTGTTAATTCAAAATAATCTGAAGTGGCTATATTCCCTCGCATCATATGAACACTGCTCAGCGTGACAAAGAGATTTCAACGATTCTCTATATATGTTGATTATTTATGTACGCGAATCTACAAAATGTTTTAACCTTGCAATCCAGAAAAAAAAATTGGCATTTCACATCAAAATAATTATGTTGTTATATATAAAACTGCCATGTATCCTCTGCAAACATGAACATATTTTTTTCTTTCGCTATAGAGATTGGTGATGAATGTAAGTATCTTACTTAATAATTGCCATTAATAATCATTTTTATTTGAAAAAAGGATATCATTTAACATGCCAGAATTGAATTTAATAGGTGTAAATGAGACTTTAAAGAACGTGCATGTAACATTTCACAACCTTACTTGGAATAAAACAGAACACGAAACTGTATCTGATCTATTTCAATACGACCCCTCTGTCAACCTGATTTGTTCCTTCAACCCCTCTGATGATGACACCCTGCTCTACCACATTGACTGGTACGTCGATAACGAGACTGTTATCGAAGGACAGACCGTCGACAAGTCGTCATTAGATGACGCTATTCTCTCTGCAGCGGATATATACGAGGCGGGAAAAAAGATTAATTCGTGGGTAGGTCAGAGGTGAAATTTTTAAATACCTATAAGAATAAAAGCTTCGAATTAGCACAACATTAATTTTGTTGAATTTTTTCTACCTTTCTCATTCAAAAGTTATTGTAACTCAAGAATTGTTCGAATACTTTAAATATCAGAGAGATCTGCGAACAACTTTACTGTACATTCAGTGTATATTTCATCTCATGTTTGTATTGGAAATCTGCGACGTTCAATTTCCTTAATACACTTAACTAATCCATGCGCCATAAGCACTAATCATCACGTGTTTTAAGTATATATATTTTTGTAAGATTAAATGAAACTTTCAATCTTACATAACCAATTTGATATGTACTTAAATCATTAATTCATATCTACTCGTTCATAAAAAAGATTACTCTCTAAAAGGTTTCTGGCACTATATATTTAGTCGCGGAAGAGAACTAAATAGCATGTTAATATGGTGGTTCCATGTGTGTTTCATATTCCTGACTGAGAGCGTATAAATTGACTTTATAGGCCACAATACATATACATTTCATACAAATAGACATCAGTATGAATATAAATATAAGCATTGAATGCTTTTTTTGGATGTCGTCGGTAATAAAACATACCAAGCGGTGCAGACAAAATATCACACCGCGCTAACGCGCGGTATTCAATTTGTCTGTACCGCTTGGTGTGTAATAGGACCGACGACATCCCAAAATAAGTATTTAATGCTTTAATATATCACGATACATATATTTGCTTTAAAAATATCTGAGTATGTGGTAAATTGCCCACGATTAAATTACACAAGATAGAGCTCTGTCACTCAAAGGAAATGTGACTATAAGAGTATTAAAAGGTGATTGATAACATTGCTCTGCTATTTAGTTTACTTACCAGTTAACATACAATTGGAATGGCACATTTTCATGTATTTTAAGTGAGTTAGCAGTAACTTGTCAAAATGTACATTTATAAAACGTGTTGTTCTAAGTTTTTTGCTAATTGGTGTTTCTTTCTTTATAGATTCATTGCGTTGTAGGTCTAAAGAAATCTGCTAATAAACTGCCTTGTTCTTACCAGTCCAGTTTATTATTTTTTGCAGGAATTGAGGTACAGTGCATTAATATATTTATTTGCATAATCTATATGTTAATTCAAGACAATACATCATATTGCTGTAAGCTTTAGTAATGGTTTCCTATACTGTTAATAATATTTTGTTTTTTAGATATATTCTTCCAACATAACACTGTAATTTATATTTAAGAATTTTTTCTAACAATATTCTAAAAACTTACTTTATTTAGATATTAAACCAAACCCTTATAATTGAGAGAATGGGGACGTCAAAATTGCAATTTCGCCCAACCATTCCATTTGCATCTCCGACAATACAAACTCCAGACCGTAAACAATTCGCTTCCCCTCTAAACATACAGTTGTCATTTCCTGGAAACATTCAGGCACATTGCACAAAAAGTACGTATGGGTCCGTTCACGATTGTTTTCCGGCAATAGAGAGTTTTACATTCAACGAGAGCCATAAGTATGAAGATAAAACCAACTGGTACAAGATATATGACATAGACGTGTTTAATTCGGATGGACTCGGTTATTACATGCAGAACCACAAGCTCGTGTTACGACTTGAAACAAACAGGGTAAACGGCGAAGGCGCTAGAATATTTTCGGATGTTATGTTCCATGATATACACGTAAGACAAACTCTAATTGATGGATTATATATATTTGCCTGTCATGGTAATGTAATATTTACATGTATTTTATACAGATTTTTTTTCCTTCAGATAAATGTTGTAGATAAGGAAGCATCATGGAAGGGAAAACGCTGTAGTTCATATGCTGACCCACATCAAACAACATTTGATGGATAGTAAGCTATGTTAACGGTCTGACGATAACTAAGAGGCTAATTATACACAATCAATTTGTCAGTCTAGTGGTGTGCCTCCTCCCTTGTTCAACACCCCCGTGTACCATGTGTACATACCTCAGATATATACGTCTGAAGCAGTAGCTCCGTTAATTTACATGTTTCCTGCGTCATTTTCTCGAATCATTCGTATGTGAAGTGTTATTATGTAATAAAAATAAATGAGGTACATAAATCTGCTCAGGAAACTGTTTAAAGATATCACTATCATCGGTAATGAGAATGAAAATTATAAAAGTCCCTTATAAAGAACTCTGACCAAAAAAAACCCCACATACGAATACAAATTTCTTAATCTAAAACACTCAAAATAACTGGATACGTCTAATCATCAAAGCTATTTAAAACATTTGTGCTGTAAAATCAAATTTATTTTGTAATTATTTGTAAGGAGTCATCCTTCCTGTTGATCTCGTGATGTCACTTACATTGAAGCCTCGTTATCGACTAAATATTTTTTCTCTTGATTGGACTTTTAAAGGACGTAAAATTAACTATTTTGAAGGGCCATAACTCCGTTATTTGTGCACCGATGTTGATGCAGTTGTTTGCATTAATTTTTTACATGTTTTTCATGGGTTGGACTGCAGGAACCCTTTAAGAAAACCCCTTATAGGACTGAATGATCATGACCATTTAAAAACTGTAATGATCTACTCCATAGAAATAGCTCTTTATGAAGATATTTTAGATATCGATTGTATCAAAAGTTTAATTCACGTTGATTTTATGGCTTATGTTATATATACTTTACTCAATATACTTGTTCTAGATCTAGATGTATTAAAGTTCTATGAGGTAAATTGTCAACTTTTTAAAATACATTGATTATAATTACTTTTAAACGCGTTCTATGTTTGTTTGCATTGCATTTCATACTCCTTTCTGAAAAAAAAAATAAGTGAGATACGATTAGCAGAATCTTATTAATTTTTGTTTTAAAACAGAAAAAACTTAACTTTGGCTGTTTAAATGCTTCCATTTGTTTAAGGTGAAAATAGAACCAGATTAAATGAGTAAATAAGATCCTTTGTTTTGTCAAACCTTTTTTTTATTTTAGCCTTTTCATTGAATGATTAAAATACCAAATGTAATGTTAACACTAATTCCTTTTATAGATATTTTGTGTGCATAGAACTTATGATAAATTATGTTTTTATTTTAGTCAATATGAATGTCAAGACACAGGCTGCATCACTGGAAAGACCTATATATTTTATAGAAATATTGACCATTTACAAGAGGTAGGAAATTTAATTTAATACCATTACAAGTCCCGAGTTAAATTAAAACAAATGTTATAACAAGGGTCTCAATTTTGTAGGTACAAGTCCGTCACGAGAATTGCTGGGGTAGACCTCGTTGCGTCTGCGCAGTGGCGGTTCGATCAGGACAGGATGTGTTCACCATCGATGCTTGTTATCGGAGGCAGTATATCAACTTTCCTATCTGTAACGAAAATTCTCTCAAGGTCATCAAAGAAACTGACAAAATCTACAAGGTTCATTTCTTTTTTGATGGTTCTTTTACCTTGATTGCCTTTACAATACTTTTGTTTTATCAATCAATGCTTATCTTATACGTTAAGATGTATGATCCACAAGCAGACAGACATACATCCTTTATATTCTCTATGAATTAAAGATTATATCAAGAAGACAGTTATTTGGTGCAATGCGTTTACAATTAATAGTGTTCAAATCTGAAATTGATATTATCATGGACACATTTACACAATTATGTAAATAGGAAACACATTCGGTTACAAAATCTACAAACTTCATTTCTTTCGTGATGATACTTTGAATATGATTGTCTTATCATTTTTTTTTTCATCATTAAATGTTTAAGTTATATATTAAGATGTATTATCTACACGCAATACAATCTCTGAACAAAATGTGTTTTCATCAATTTTTCAGGTCATATTCCCAACAGGAACGTCTGTGAAAGTTTTTCTCTACAACTACGGGAGTTCTTCCTGGTACATAAACGTAGAAGTATACCCCACGGTTTCTGATGTTGGTAGAACGTCTGGACTGTGTGGAGTACTGGACAGTGATAGGACTAATGACCTCCGCCGAAGGGACGGTACCCAGGACAATATAAACTCATTCAGCCACTACAATCCACCCGATGATTTCTCCCTGTCATGGCAGTTAGTTTATCTATATTTAATATAAAAAGCCAGATCGTTCAGGTGCAGGATATTTAATGTATATAAATATAATCTTCGATTAAGTAGAAGAAAAATTACATTTTTGATCAAGAATATTTGTTTTAAATATGAGTGTTAATGAAAAACACATGTACTATATTTGTAAATGATATTTAAGATTAACTTGTAACAATTTTGAACCACTATTTCAAATAGATATAAATAATAAAAAACATATTTAAGATGTACAAAAGTTAAAATGCACAAATGGCAATTTTTTTTAAAGTGCATTCCTACGGATCTTTAAGAGTTCCTAAAGAGGTTAATTGTTTTTTCGACAGACTTCCAGATGGTAGCACAGAAGATCTATTATCAAAGTCGCAAACAATATTCGATAACTTGACACCTTTGTCTACATATTTTCACAAACTCTGCACTTGCGACAAAGGGAAAACATACTGCAGCTACAAGCAATACAATGACTGCAAAACCAAGAGCAGAGGTCGCGAGTACCACTGTGTATTACATAGCAGCTCAAGGAGGAAAAGAGACCTGGAGTTTTTCACACGATTTCATGCAAACATTGATGTTGAAACAGAGGATATCGGAGTAAGTGTTTGTCTAACTTTGTTAATTATATAATAGATAACTTTACCTTGATATTACGTTTAGATTTTGTTTATTAGATTGATTAAAAGTTATCTGACCATTTTTTCAGCGAATAAAAAGGCAGGCGTTAAGTGAAGTTGATGCCTATGACATCTGTAACGATGCATTTGATCAGTCAGCATACTACGACACCTGCCTCCAAATTGTTCCCAACTTCAGCAATGAGACTCTAGTTAATTGCATGAATGATCTTGTTGTAAGTAACTTTACAACAAATTATGGTCTAGTATAATGAATTTTATAAGAATTAAAATTTTTAGATGCATTGATACAAACAAACAGTACATATTATGTAGCTAATTATAATTTTTATTCGATTTTCGTGTGTTTTGTAAAGCTTCCAATTCATATTTTAGTCTTTACGGATGGACGATGATCTCTATCCAGCAAGTAATAGATCATTATTTGGGACAACGTATAAAATAACATGTAAATATTTCTTTTTCAAACGTTTCTGACAGATGACTGGAAACCATAATCTAACCCAGTTACACCTGGACACTGCCCTTGGACAATGTCAAACCTATATTCTGCTTAACTCCACGCTAGTGGATGAACATCCCGATGTCACAACGGTGATCGTCAATTTATGTCCAAATAACTGCAGCAACAAGGGAATATGTTCATCAGGTTAGCAAAACTATGAAAAAGCCAGTCGCTTGATTTTTTGATAAGTGTTAGTATAAACGAAATTCATTTTATTGTGTTCATGTTTCTTTATTGTTATTAAAGGAAACTGCACCTGCGATTATGGATTTGGAGGAAGCGATTGCTCCTTTGACGTGTTATCTCCTCCTACAATAACTAGATTATCTGATGATGGTGTGTGTGACAAATCGTCTGAATCTTGTGATGACATCACTCTTTATGGTCATTACTTCTTGGAGAATATGGGAACAACTTGCTATGTGACCAGAGAAGAGGTAATGCATGTACATTAGATGTATTACTTCAAGAACATAGTTCAGTAATTAGAACAATAAATGTGTTTATATATTATCATTTACGTTTGACAGATGGATAAAAACAATACTGTAACATCACAAACCTCGTACACAGTAGAATTACAGGAGAGGACCCTTTATGAAGGATTCTGTGGTCTTGAATATGGTCCAGGAGCACCATATTATACTACTTTCCATTTTAATCTTTCTAATGATGGAACTCAATTCTCGCCTCTGAATACTGTTTATGTATACCAATCTGCTTGTCAGACGTTTCAAAACATTTCTGGAAACATCAAAGTTACCCTTCAGGCAAGTATTGACCATGGAATTAGAATTACAAAAATATCGATCCTTAGCGATTTCTTTCACTTTCTTATTCTTCTGGTTAAGCATTGCAAATTGTATGTTTGCTGTCAAAATTGTCATTATTGTCATGTATTTTCAGAGCGGCTATTGTTTTATAAATGGAACTTGCATACAAAGTGGGACATTAAAAAGTAACGATAGCTGTTGGCAATGTTTGGCCTTATCCAATGCATTTGACTGGACATGGGGTATGTACGACCCTTATAGGTATAATGTATCCTTATTGACACTCATTCAAAATTGTCTGATGTAATAGTTTTCAAACATGTTTATATGCAATAAATACAAATATGAATATGTTAAATATAATACATACATTACTATTCGTGTTGATCCGAAGATAATTACTTTTACTTAGCATTTAATTCGTAATTCTTTCGTTTTAAGACATGAAATTGATTCCGTCATTTTATATACCGGTTAAATGATGTTAATCTACCCGTGTTTGTTTTAGATTGCACCAACACAGAAGCGACATCCATGTCAACAACAATCTCCTCACCAGCATCGTCTTCAACATCTTCCTCAACAACTGGACCTCTGTCGACATCATCACCAACATCATCCATATCAACATCCACAACATCATCCATGGCAACATCCCAGTCAACTATACCGTTATCAGGAACTTTATCCCAAACTACAAATTCACCTCTATCGATGGCACCTACCACTTCAGCCACTTTTGGTGTAAAGAACACGTCTTCAACAACACAGGGATTTTATTCAAGTACGACAAAAAACGTTGAATTTCAAGGGTCTGTATCGACTGCAAAACAACCTGATACAGCTTCCTCAAACGATATCGTTACATCTGCTGCATCGTCTTCAACTTCAGCCTTACCAACAACGTCTACAGTGAAGGGTTCGACTTCTGGAACAACTACGACCTTGAGTAACACGGATGGTAAAGCAACAAACAAACAGACCACCCAAGAGGAAGGATTGTCGGCAGTAGCTATAGGTCTCATCGTTGCAGTTGCTGTTGTAGTTGCTGTTATTTTTGCCATTGCTGGATACATGATTAAACAAATGAAAAAGTAAGTATTTATTATGTATGTTTAATGCGGCCATGAAATGTCATTGCTCAATGATGAATATTTTTGGCGTTCAATTTATTTTGCTCTGCTTTGAATTTCTATTTCGTTTTATGGATTTTTGAGATGGTTGACAGTTTATTATTGTCATTTTTCATGTACGAGGAAAGGATGTGCTTTTCATTATATTTCTTATATAACATATTAAAACATGTTTGATAATTTCCTTTAGGAATGATGATGAACATTCAACTCTTGACACCTCTATAGAAGATGACGTGAATGTTTACCCAGACAACAACAGAACAATGGCTAACAGGGGTAACTTTAGCCCCGCTGACCTCCTGCAATTTGACTCCCCAGCCGACAAGTTCTCGAGACCACCGTCAGCAGCTTCAACGAGAATAATGCCTCCCCATCAGGATTTCAGGAAAATTTACGATCAAAGTCATCTCAACAAACTATTTGGCGCCAAATGATACTAAAACTTTTAAATAAAAAAAGATGGTAAATTCCTAAATAGCCATGAATTTCCACTAGCCAATCTAAGGATTTGTAAATTGAAATAACTGCAATATGTATATATTTTATAATATGTTTGTTAAATAATTCCTATTTCCTTTACAAATAAACAAGTAGATTTCAATATATGTACAAGTGTAATTTTTTTTAAAACTTCAAATGTTGGTTATTATTATGAACATTATTTTGTCCTAATATTTCATGAATAGATAACAATTGATTAAACTTGATTATTCTTTAATATTCTACTTACCATTTTATGGTATGTAACATCATATGACATTTTCTTTTCAATAAAAAAGACAGTAACAATGTATTTCATATCTTCTTTTTTCTAATTAAAATTTACTTCTCTTCTTATCTTTATTAATTTCTGATTATTAATCTTTTCTGTCTGCACGTTTGTTCGTCTGCCAGATTTTTTTACGTTTAAAAATTTTTGACTTCTTGCAAACCATGGAACCGATTTCATCATCCTAAACAGAAGTCACTCTTTAGTGACGGAATTTTTTATGACCCTCGTTTGATTCCCTTGCCAAAATCATTGGGCCCTGATTAAACAAACGTAAAAATGTGGAAGATTTTGCAAAACTGAAAAAAAAATCAATATGAATGTGGTCAATACGAATATTTTCAACCACCCTACTTTATAGTGTGGTTTTCTTATTTAGTATAGAAGTAAGCTAGTCTACAAAACTTTTGCATTTAATTATGCCGTTAACAATTTGCTTTGTCTAAGATTTGGGGGAGATTTATTCAATTATAATGTAAAGAATTTAGTTTTAGACCAAAAATAAGACTTCAATCTGGCACGTAATGCAATGATTAAGTTAATTTAAGTTTTATTGTTGTTTTTGGTCGGGCAGCATTTATGATTGCTACTTGAAATTATATTTTATTATAATTTTTTTTTATTTTGATTGAATAGACTCTTCCTTTATTTGGATATGTATTCGATGAGGCACTTTCTGTATTTGTTAAACAAACATATCTGAAACTTGACAATGCCTTGCAATGACATTGGTAAAATATTCAATCCGCAGAACTGGTTACTGATATTTACAGATTCTTCAAAAGTTTACTTTGGCATGAAAAAATGACAATAACAAACCGTCAACCATCTCAAAAATCCATCTAACTTCTAAACTAATTGATGCATTAATTATTCTCCCCTTCCCAAAAAGTACATGCAAGTTTGTTTGTTTTTTTCAATCTAACGAGTCTTTTATAATGAATAAACTTAACTATAGAAAGATTACTTTTATCGATGATATATACTTTGTGGAATGGCTTTGAGAAAATCATATTGCATAAAGATAACTATTCAGTGTTTATGTATTTTATTTTTCTTAACAGAGAATGTGGAGTAAAAACAGGGAAAAAATACGCATTATAAAGGTATGTTTTAATTTAGATACAATTCAACATATGAAATGTACTTTAATTAGTGTTTTGGTTTTTACATTTACTTTTTTTTCACGTAACATTTTGTTTACAATTCTATTTTGTAAAATTATTGTTTTGAATTTCAACCAAATATAAATAAATGCTACATATACTGATCAATGCTCAAATTTATCTATTAATCAGCTTTAAGTGTCCAAATTCTAAAGTTGAATACAAGAAATAAAAAAAAAAACCTTTGGCACGATATTCTGATGTTTCTCTTCGAAAAACGGGAATTCCAAGATCACTAGACATCCAATATTTGTATTAATCGGTCAAGGTTATATCTTGCAAATACGGATTTCTTTGCAAATTATTTTGCAGCATACTTAAATAATTCTTTAAGATCATTCGATTCAGGCAATTGAAACTCAATAACTTTAAAAAACCGATGAAACTAACCGCCTTGTGTTTGACACTGTTCGGCAATAGATTGGTAAACCATGAACTAAATTCGGTCTGCATGTCCTTTTAAATAGGATACTTCCTGGTTCTTCAGTTCATCAAACGTTGCATCCCTATGACGTGTACAAATTATTTCAAACAGGTATAAAATGACACATTCTTTATTATGGAAGTCACTGTTTGATTATTATTATTATAAATTGATTATCAAACCAGGAAATATATCCTTGATGAAAGGAAAACTATTAACACAGAGAGAGAGAGAGAGAGAGAGAGAGAGAGAGAGAGAGAGAGAGAGAGAGAGAGAGAGAGAGAAAGAGAAGTTATAACGGGATAAATAAAAAAAATTAAAAAAGGAATTTCCAAGTTAATTGCAATATGAATAATAACATTATTCAAAGGAAGATTACCAAATTACTTGTAACTTGTCTCCAACGTAACTGATATTCATCTCCGAATTTGACCTTGTTGCCTATTTATAAAAAGTTTAGATTTTTATTTTATATTTGTTGATCTTGACGTACGCTGGAAAAGTTTTCCGAAGAAGTGGATATGAGTAATACGTTTATGATATAATCATTGTCTTATAAAGGAACTATTTTTGAGCTATTTTTTGATTCAAGGTCCGGTTTAGTTCTCTTTATCAATACATATTTACATGTACAATTACTTTCTTTCCACCTATTAAATTGCAGTGATTGATTTGAGTGACAAATACGCATAACACAAAAGACCCAATCACCAAATCTGGTGCGTATGAATAAAATTTTCCTTCAGTATTTCTCGAAGAAAGTGACTGACTCTCCTCACAACTTCAAACCGGATCATGACCTGATATTATACTTACGCTGATAAACATTTCATTGATGTAAATATTTTTAACAGGTAAATGAATTCAATTAATTCATTCATTATCATACAAAAGGTTATATTCATCGAATAACAAAATGGAAAATAAAATTGTGTAATTAAACTTTATAGCGTTGTGCACACTATTTTTGTCAGCACAATTCAGCTGTTCCAATGGCTTAATTGTGCATTTCTCGTAGAATAAGGCAGAGATTTAAAAAAAATGAATCATAATTGCGGAAAGGTAATAAAAGTAATAAAAACATAATTATAAGCATTAGGCGCGTTATTCAATTTGTATGCACAAATTTGCAGTTTTAAAAAATATAATGATTCAATGCTTAAGGATATTGTCTCAGGGTTTGAGTTCTCAAATTCGGATTGTTATAAAGTTCAAGGACATGAGTGAAATATGTTCTAAACACAAAAGGTATTAATGAAATGAATTATTTTTGGCATAACATTAATATTTTTATTATATCATGGAATTAGGCTCAAACATAATTGGAATTTTAGCAAGCAGAGGAAATTCGGACTAAATTTCTCAGATTTTGTTTTCCTTGAAAAATGTTTGGTAGTACTATAATATTTAAAGTTAAGATTTTATTTGTTAGTCAACATAATTTTGCATATTTTCTGTTGGTTTGCTCTTACTTTTTCATTTAGATAATCGTATGGCTCACACTACAAAAATATTGAAAAATGCTAAAAATAAAACGATAAAAGACACCATACCTCAAAATTTTGATCATTGGCCTCATATAAATTTTATGCCAGCAGAGTAAGGTCAATTTACTTAGTTTAATGCTATAAATGTTTTAGTATTATCATCATTCAGTTTTTTGTTAAATTGAATCGATAATGTGTATGGATTTGAAAACTGATAGTGGAAATTCGGACAGGAGTATTTGTAAAAATTGTGAATGAAAACTTATTGCTTTGTATCTATTTAGTGTCACCTCCCTTCATAAACTGTATTTCATTTTTAAAAGAGTTGAGCAATTTGTATTATTTTCATAATTAAGAAAATCTCAAAGTGAAATTTTTTTCAGTGAGTTTTCTTAAATTTTTAAAAAATATTCAATGGCCATTAACTCAAAAAGTAGGTCTTTGACCTACTTTTTTGAAAGTGAAAAATACCACTACCATGAAAGGTCTATAACATACAATAGATGGTTTTTCATTATCATTAGTGGATTTTTTTTTCATTCTGAACAAACGTAATCCTTAAATGCATACACATGAATTTGTAAACATACAATTATTTGTATTATACAGTAGTAATGTTTTAAATATTATTTTTTTGAAAGATTCATGCCCATTTATTTGTTTGCTGTATTTTATTGCTGTACTAATCATTTAATTACATTCTATTCATTGAAATAGACATGTTGAGAATAATTTCTTTCTCACAAAAAGAATGATCTAAGCAAAATACGACCGTTTCAATGCAGCAATGGTTTCAAAGTGAGGTTGATTTCAGTTTTATTGTTGTGTTTGGTCGGACATTATTCATTATTGCTTTTTGATAAATTTTTTTGTTTAAAATTATGTATAAAGTTTTGATTGAATGAACTCTTCAAGTATTTGTATATGCATTTGATAAAGTACTTTCTGTGTTTGATAAACAAACATATCAAAAACTTGAGGATACCTGCAATGATATTGGTAAAAAGTTTATATCCGTAGAACTGGTTACTAATATTTAAAGAATCTTCAAAACTTCACTTTGGCATCTCACTTAAAAACAAAATAACGCATTTATGTATTTTCCCTTTTAGAATGAAGTTTAACCTCGGGGTCGGGTTCGGTGGGGGTGGGATGGGGTAGTACACATAAGAATTTATGTTTTAATTATAGAAAATTCTTACAAAATGAATTATTTCTGCAGGGTATTATTACTAGTGTGTTGGTTTTCCTTTCACTCTTCTAGCTTACATTTTGTTTAGTTCTGTTTTGTTAATTTCTTGATATGTTTTTCATTTTAAGAGTTTTTAGATATCAATGCTAATGACCAATGCTCAAATATATATTATTACACTCAAAGTTAAATAAGAGAAAAAATCTTTAGTACGATATTCTGATGTTTTCCCTTATAAAAAGGTGAATTCCAACCAGCGTAGAACCCAACATTCGTGTTTTATTCGATCAAGGTTATGTCGTGGAAAAAGTTATGTTTGCAAATTAGTTTGAAACATTTTAAGATAATTTTTGAAGTACATTGATTTCATGCCTTTGAAGCTCAATGACTCCTAAAACCGCTAAAATCAAATGCCTCGTGTTTAAAACAGTTCGTCGATAGATTGATAAACTATGAACTGGATTCGGTCTATAAAACAAATATATTGTTAATTAGATTCTGTTTGAAAATGTTCGTCGATAGATTGGAAAACTATATATAGCTATGAACTGGATTCGGTGTATACGTCCTTAAAATGGGAGACTTCCTGGTTTTTAAAGTCGTCAAATGATTCTTTCCTATGAATTATTCAAACAAAACAATTCAATAAACTGTCATTCAGGTACATGTAAAGGATGACATATGGTTTAAAAAGGGGATTCACTGTTGATGCCGACCATTACATGCAATAATTATATAAGAGAGAGAGAGAGAGAGAGAGAGAGAGAGAGAGAGAGAGAGAGACCAATGCTCAAATATATATTATTACACTCAAAGTTAAATAAGAGAAAAAATCTTTGGTACGATATTCTGATGTTTTCCCTTATAAAAAGGTGAATTCCAACCAGCGTAGAACCCAACATTCGTGTTTTATTCGATCAAGGTTATGTCGTGGAAAAAGTTATGTTTGCAAATTAGTTTGAAACATTTTAAGATAATTTTTGAAGTACATTGATTTCATGCCTTTGAAGCTCAATGACTCCTAAAACCGCTAAAATCAAATGCCTCGTGTTTAAAACTGTTCATCGATAGATTGATAAACTGTGAACTGGATTCGGTCTATAAAACAAATACATTGTTAATTAGATTCTAATGTTTGAAAATGTTCGTCGATAGATTGGAAAACTATATATAGCTATGAACTGGATTCGTTGTATACGTCCTTAAAATGGGAGACTTCCTGGTTTTTAAAGTCGTCAAATGATTCTTTCCTATGAATTATTCAAACAAAACAATTCAATAAACTGTCATTCAGATACATGTAAAGGATGACATATGGTTTAAAAAGGGGATTCACTGTTGATGCCGATCATTACATGCAATAATTATATGAGAGAGAGAGAGAGAGAGAGAGAGAGAGAGAGAGAGAGAGAGAGAGAGAGAGAAAAACAGACAGACAGACAGACAGAGACACAGAGAGAGAGAGAGATAGAGAGAGTCATGTTGGTAGAAATAGAAATTATTTTGTTTAAAAGGAATATGAAAAATGAGAATAACAAACTGTCAACAATAACAAACTGTCAACCATCTCAAAAGTCCATAAAACGAAATACAAATTCAAAGCAGAGCAACACAGTAGCTAATATCAGAGTTATTAGATATGAAAACACGAAGCATGATTTAAACGAAATTAATTTCTTCCGCAATTACATTTTGTAAAATTCGGTAATGGTGAATATACAATTCATCCCAAAGCAATTAACTGGTAAAAATCATAACTGACAAAGTATACTATATATTCATCTCTAAATTTGACCTGTTTTAATTTGTTGGTTTTTTATTTCTGTGTTTCTTTCATATATTGAAATACACATATATTGAGAATAATTGGCTTTTCATTCAGTCAGCAGTGATGCTTCAACAATCATTGCAAACTATGACCGTAATGTTGATTGACAAATAGGAATGGTCACTGAACCTTAGGGCTTGGACTCAGTGTGTACGATCTCATCTGTTTTTTCGCAAAACTAAATTGTTTGAGATATCAATCATGTACATGTACCTTTATAATATTCAAGACAAACTTATAATCTTTCTTAGTAGGTTTATGAATACATGTAAATCATTCAAATTTCTTGGTTTTCGATTTTGTTATTTGAGAAACTAATCTCCTTATAGATTAGGACATAAATTACTCATCAGACATAATAGAGTATTTCACACAGGTGAAAAATACGATACGTGTATATCAATGATTTATTTATTATGCAATATAGGGACTTTTTAAATGTTTTTTCTGTAAGAAAAAGCTTATTTTGCAATGCTATATTTAAATCTATCCTCAATAAAACTTGATAGTTTAATGAACAATTAAAAAAGTACAAAGTTATTGTCATTTAAAATTTATGAGACAGGGCTGATGTGTAGGTTTAACTTCAATGACAATGGTGATTTACCGGGTGCTGTTGTAAGGAATATTTCTGAGGTGGAAGAATTTTCAGACAGATCACAAACGTCAGCGTTGATACCAAAATTACAATTTGAAAGACATGTGCATGATATTTTCCTCTATCTAAATAATTGATACTATATTTTTGTTGAATTGGCGATAAAAATTCATTGAAATAAAAAATCTTCAAATTATATCAATTGATCAGTTAACGAATGATTACACAATGTACACTGTATTCGATCATTTTCATTTCATATCTTTCATTCCACTGGGTCGCATGCTGACTGACGTTTTTCATACTAATTGTTAGAACATAATTAATCACCTAATTGTCTACGGACGTTTTTGTTTCATTCCCGATTATGACAATGAGCACACGGCGGGTGCGACCGGTCAGCAGAGGATGCTCACTCATCCTAGGCATCTGATCCTACCTCTATCTTTTCAGAGGTCTGTGTTGCTCTGCTTTGAATTTGTAATTCGTTTTATGGATTTTTGAGATGGTTGATACTTTGTTAGTGTCATTTTTCATCTAAATATTTTATATTTTCCGAGCGGCTGAAACAATACTCTCCTTTTACCTATATTACAGATTAAAGGTTAAGACTAAAATGAATCTTAAAAAATAATGCTTTTTTCCATTAGATTTAAATTCTGTAGAAATATTCATGAGTGAAACTTTGCTGATTAATTGTTTTGTTATATTACCATTGTCTTTCAAAATGATTCATATATCTTAAAAACGACACAAATTTAAATATCCGATAATTCACCGCTTAAATTGCCAAAAAATAAATACAAACTTGGTTAATAACTTTTTTTATTAACATCTTTTTGCATCACAAATCTACACATGACTACAATTTTCTATCGTCAACTTTCCTTACTTATGTAACAATATTCCTTTATCACCTGCATATTGAGTTTTTCTCTCTCAGTTAATACAATACGCAAGGGCATGCTCTACGTATGATCATTTTCTAAAACGAGGCTAGCCACTGACAAACAAGTTAATAAAAGAAGATTATCAACAGTCTAGATTGAAATCAACAGTTCGTAAGTTTTATGGTCGATACAACGACCATTGTCAGCAAATACAATCTTCCGCTAGGTCGAATGCTGACTGACAATATTCATATTTAATGTTAGGCCATTATTATTCACCGAGTTGTCTGCGGATTTTCCCGATTTTTCGATTAGGACAAAGTGCACACGCGGGTGTGACCAGTCAGCTGAGGATGCTTACTCGTCCATGGCTCATGATCCTACCTCTAATTTTTGTAGAGGTCCGGGTTTGTTCTGCTCCTGTTTTGTATTTTTAGCTCACCTGAGCTGTAAGCTTAAGTGAGCTTTTCTGATCATATTTTATCCGTCGTCCGTCTGTCCGTCCGTCCGTCTGTAAACTTTCACATTTTGAACTTCTTCTCTAAAACCACCAGGCCAATGTCGATCAAATTTGGCACAAAGCTTCCTTATGGTAAGATAAATATAAATTGCAGAAATGAAAGACCGATCTTTATTCAAAGCGGAGAAAACCTCGAAACTGTAGAAAACGGAGGGTGCATTTTAAAAAAAAAAAATCTTCTTCTCAAGAACTACTGATTCAAATTCAACGTAATTTAGCATAAATAATCCCTATGGAAAGGAAAATATAAATTGCAAAAATTATGGGCTAATTCTGTTTCAAATTTGAGTAATTTACGAAAATATTAATAATACAGAGAGAATGAGGGTCAATCAGTTTAACTTCGGGCTCGATATTTCATATATCGAAAACCAGGTTAGAGACAGAGGACCAGTCTAGTTCTTTATTAGAAGCAGCCATGTTGGACGCATTGATAAACGGGTCAAACTGACAAAGATGAATTTGCTTGTTGTGCAACAGTTTACATGCGAAGGGAATATTTGAAACATCCAAGTTATATTTGTGCCGTTTTTGTGAAGTAAATTGAGGTTAAATATTTTAATGCGTTGACATTTTCACTTCTGACGGTGGTTTTAGCTTGTTTTGATTTGCGTTTCGTTTCTTTTTAACTTCAGGGGAACTATCGCCTGTATTTTGGAATTTTAACGTATCAAATCAAAAATTGGGGAAGACCAATTAAATTTTTTAATGTTTTTAATTTGAAAGCATTGAGGTAAAATTTTCTTTCACATATAGGAACTTTTAAAATAAATAACAATAACTAGTAAGTAGTTGAAGAAAAAAATGTACCTATATGCTCATATATTTTGATCACGTTACAAAGTGTGTGTGTGTGTGGGGGGGGGGGGGGGGGGGGGGCAGAAATCTTGCATAGGATCTTCTTGCGGTAAATTGGTATTTCATAGAGGTACAATGTCAAAAATTAAGTGTATGCAAAAATAAGTCTAAATTCATATACTTTACGGTATTTATGTTTTGTTATTTTACCGAGGGGCCATATGGCACAATATCCTTTGAACGCCCATACATGTATAAAGCCATTGTTACTCAGGTGAGCGATGTGGCCCCATGGGCCTCTTGTTCTTTTGGACTTTTGATTTTGAATACCGTTCGTTAACACCACATTTAATGTTTGAATTTTATATCTATCTTAAGATAAAGACTTATTGCATTCCATGTTTGGACTACATTATGAGAGTCAAAAGATAAGTTTGTTGTTGTTTCATTTACATGACATATCTTGCAGAGACCATGTGTTTCTTTTTCTCCATTAACGTAAAAAATATTGTTACAAATATAATTGTTAAAAGCTTGTAGTTGAATTCTGCAAGATGCTCATCAGATATATTTATAAGTTTACATTTTGTAAAGGAAAGAGAGACATTCGAATTCGAAAGAGAGACTTCGAATGCTTTCAATTTACATAACTTTATTTGAAAAATTATCAACTTTCCGCAAAAGTATGCATATTAATGGTATACAAAAATCTGAAGAACTATAAAAAATACAAAATCAGAAACATTTATATGATCATACATATTTTACCATGGGATATAATCGCAGATAAGAGGGATTTAGCTTCATGCATGTTGTACAAAGTCATTTAAAAATGTGAAAATCAAAGAAAGACGCCACTTAGATATATATATTTATGTACAAAGGAAAACAACTCTGTCAAATAAACTTTTACAAATAACCTATTTATTCAGTTGCACGCCATTTATTTTTTATTGCCATGTTACTAAAATGTAAACGACGTTCGGGGAACGGTTTGTCAATGTTAAAACATGTTTTAGTGTATCTATTGATGCATTGTACCATCACTCACAGAGTGAAGGAAGATCAGAATAAAACTCGAGAAAAAATACAATGTTCACGATAATCCTATTTGTTTATAACATTTAGACTTACCATTCATGCAGTGTTGTGAGTTGTATCGATTGTCTGACGACGCATTGACCCCCATCTCCCCAAAACGTGCAAGGTCATAATTGTTAACAAAACGTATGTTTCTTTTATGTTTAGAGCTAAAACTTGAAATATCTCATTAGAATTTTAATAAATTCGGAGATGAATTCAATTCACATTTGTCGGTTACGTCTGATACTAGTTTACTAAAAGATCTCCTACCAGAATTAAGCTACGGAGAAAATCAAAATATCTCTCTCTCATAAAAACTGTTTTGTTATCTGGATGAATCATTTGTCTATAGGCCGATATCATATACCTATTTACTGGCTATGATGACGATAACTAGTTCATTGTCTCCCGAGACAACAACTTCACGAAGCGAACCCTAGAGAAATAGTAGCTGTCGAGGGGGACAATAAAGTTGCTATCATTAAAGGGTATTTAATTATACCAAAGAAAACATTTTTTTTTATCGTCGATGCAGGTTTTCTTGATGCTAAACAAATTAGAGTTATCGGTCTTTGAAGTTAACATAGTGACTTGAATTACATCAATTGTTAGACCAACTGTTAGATCATAATTAATCCCTAATTGTGTACGGACTTTTCCGTTTTTCCCGATTACGACAAAGAGCACACGGCGGGTGTGACCGGTCAGCAGAGGATGCTCACTCCTCCAAGGCACCTGATCCTACCTCTATTTTATAAAGAGCTCTGTGTTCGCTCTGCTCCTGTTTTGTAATTTTCTCTGGACTTTTGAATTTGAACACTGTTCGTTATCAACACATGTCACCAAGGGTTCTGCGATTAAAAACGAGGGCGATCCAATGCAGCGGATGAATAGTTTCGATGACTATTCACCATGGGTAGATAGCATAGAAGCTATTTTACGGTTAGATAGAATGGGATGTTTTTATTCTTCGTAATTTTACATAGAAAATATTCACAGAGGTACAATACATGGAATGATATAATAAACGCATGACGAGTTGATGTATTGACAGTAATTCACCTTTTAAAATTATGTGTCATTGTAGACCTGATTGTTGATTTAATTTGGTTGCGAGAGTCATTTAAAACGATCGTATGAAAACGAGGAAGAAGGTATCTAAATGATGTGTACGAAATCCAGTTCATGGTTTACCAATCAATTGACGAACGATTTTAAATAAAAAAAGGATTAAATTTGATAAGTTCCAAAATAGCTGTCGAGTTTCAAATGCATAAAACGGATTAATGTACATGCACTTAAATAAATCCATCAAATACATGTATGTCGCAAAACAATTTGTTCCCCAATAGCATATTTGCACGGCAAAGATTTGATCGAATGATACATAAATATCGGATGTTCAATGACACCAGGTTGGAATTCTCCATCGGAATATCGTGCCAAAAAAGTTTTCTTTTAATTCAACTTTAAAAAAATCTAAATTGATTAATATATATAGATATATATTTCAGCATTGATCAGTAGCAAAATATATAAATGGTGGAAATTATGTTAACAACCCCTCACCGGGCCAAAAAAGAGTACATTTCATCGATATTAGCATTCATTTAATTTTCAAGGTTTATCATTATGAAATACACTGATCAGTTTGGTAAATAAAACTTAAATTCACTTTTCTCGATAAAAAGGGGAAGATATATAGATGCGTCATTTTGTTTTTAAGTCAGATAAAATAGTATTGAAAAAGCTGGAATCTGTATATTTTGGTGATTTAGTAATATTTTAGTGATTTACTACTTTACGCTACTGTAGCCCTTTTCACAAAAAATCTTAAGATTTTGTGGAAGTTTTTAACTTAAGAATCCCTTACGAGAAATCTTAAGTGCTTTTCACGAACGCATTCATAACAGGTTTCACTTAAGATTTTACTTACGAGTTATCCATTCCCTAGCAACGATCTCAATTCACTTAATAATTGTTATAAAAAAGAGAAACATATAAATAAACTAAAATTCACATAAACAGGACGCAAAACTTAAATTATACAGCACTTACATTGCGTGAAATCAATGTGATGCAGTGAAAATCAAAATATGACGTCACAATCACAATGTGTGTTTTGTGTGACGTAGAAAAATCTTACGAGAAAAATTCGCCGTAAAATATTTTGGAGAATTTATTTGTATATTCTTCTGACAATGACTGCTATATAATGCAAAATAACGGTAAAGTTTGGCTCAAAACGTTAAATTTATCTGTTTAACTTGTATATTTTACAACATTTGATGATTTGTTTTTTACAGTTTTGAAGTACTTACTAGAGGGTATGTGCTATCGCAAAGTTACGACAAATTTTACACGTAAGAGTCTTATTTTTTGTAAAAATGAACAAAAACGTAACTTTTCACTTACGATAAAAATCAATCGTAAGATTTTTTGTGAAAAGGGCTACAGATTTTTCACAAATGTCATTGCACTACATTGTCAAGTTTTTGATATGGTTATTTTCAAACACAGAAAGTACATGTACTTCATCAAATACAAACAGAAAAAAACGAAGAGTTTATTAAAACCAAACTATAAAAAATAGAGCTGAAAATTACATACTTTTGCAATTATCGTCACACTTAAAAATTTTAATTATGCTTTGAAAAAAAATTATATTCATCAGAATTGGATAATACTCACCCAAATACGAGTTTAAATGCATGCTTCAATAAGTAAACTGTGTATATAGCTTGTTTCTGTACTTACTTCACAATCATTTATCATGAATTATAGTATATTCATATTTCAGTATTTTTTTATGCAATACAATTAAATGGATGGACTGGTGGAAATCAATGCCATGCCTCTTAAATTGCTAAACAGGTACAATAATCAACGTTTTTATTTCACAAACGAATACTTGTTTTCTTACATTTGGGAGTCTAAATATCATCTAGCGGAAAATGGTTTATCAAGATGATTTTGATTGTATATTTTCCTGAAATCCTGATGGGGAGACAACATTCTCCTAGAAGTTTCTGACGGCGATCTCGAGAACTTGTCGGCTGACGAATCAAATTGCAGGAGGTGAGCGGAGTTAAAATTACCCCTGTTAGCAATTGTACTGTCTCTGTTTGGGTTTACATCATCTTTCATAGATTTGTCAAGAGTTGAATGTTCCTTTTTTTCTAAAAGCAACAAAATTACCATTATGTTTAAAACATAATAAAAATCGCGCAATTTTTCTCATTTGAAAAGGAGTCGTATTAAACAAGTGGATTCGTTGCTTACTTTTTCTAATCATTTGTTTCAGCATGTATCCAGCTATGACAACAATAACAGTAGCAACAACACCAGCTCTAACGAAGAGACCTATAGCTTCCTCCGAAAATGCTTCATCTTGGGTTGTCTGTTTGTCTGTTGCTTCATCACCAGTGTCCAAGGTTTTAGTTGGTTCAAATGTCGAAACCTTTACTGTAGACGCTGTTGGTGAAGTTAAAGTTGTAGACGAACCAGTGAAAGTGTCGACACGGGTTGAAAAAGCTGTATCACGTTGTTTTGTAGTCGATACAGACGTTTCAGATTCAATCGCTGTACTTGAACTTGAATATGTTGAGGGATTTGCTGTTGACATAGACGCTGTTGCTGTACTGGTACAGTCTAAAACAAGCAAGAGTGGATTTACTTCGTTTGATTTTGTTTATTTTAAAGAAAGACTCAACTTCACAGTTTTAAAAAAAATGCTTGTTATATGAAATGATCATCGGACCGACATGTATATTGATATGTTTTACACCTAATGTATTGATTTTTGTATCCATTGCTATGATAAACATGCTTAGAAAATAATTATTTTGACAATTTTGAATAATTGCCATTGGGGATACAATATACATTTAGGGATCGTATGTACTTAACGTCCAGTCAATTGCATTGGCTGAGGCTACACATTGCCAACAGCTATCGTTACTCTTAAACGTCCCACTTTGTATGCATGTTCCATTTATGTAACAATAGCCGCTCTGAAAATGCATCAACGGCACATTAAATATTAGCGACAAACCTAATACTTAGAAATGCTGAATAAAAAATACATGTAACATTCAAATGCATCAAAAAGGATTGTGAGTTTTGAAATTTTAATTCATAATTTGTACTTGCCCGAAGAGGAACTTTGATGTTTCCAGAAATGTTTTGAAGCGTCTGACAAGCAGATTGGTATACATAAACAGTAAACTGAGGCGAGAATTGAGTTCCATCATTAAACAGATTAAAATGGAAGGTAGAATAAAACGACGATTCTGGACCATATTCAAGACTACAGAATCCTTCATAAAGGGTTCTTTCTTGTAATTCTACTGTAAACGAGGTTTGTGACGTTACAGTATTATTTTCATCCCTCTGCAAAACGTGAAAAAAATATAAACAGGATGAAGCAGTGTCATTAAATTAACTGACTGTTAACTGAAAGGTCTGGCACAGTTTTGTCATTCAGTCACCTTTCAGTTCCCTTTCAGTCACATTTCAGTTGACTGAATGGCACAGTTTCATCCTGTGTTATAAACTAATTTATTGTTAAAAGTACTGAATGATGCTGAAGTAATTCAAACTACTTTACACGTATTACCTCTTCTCTGGTCACATAGCAAGTTGTTCCCATATTCTCCAAGAAGTAATGACCACAAAGAGTGATATCCTCATAAGATTCCGACGATTTGTCACAAACACCATCACCGGATATTCTTATAATTGTAGGAGGAGACAATACATCAAAGGAGCAATCGCTTCCTCCAAACCCATAATCGCAGGTACAGCTCCCTTATATAACCATAAAGAAACATGAACACAATAAAATAAATTTGGTTTTAATAACACTTAACACTTAACAAACACGCGATTGGCTTTTTTAAATAGTTTATGTTTAGTTACATGCTTACCTGTTGAACATATTTCTCTGTTGCTGCAGTTATTCGGACATAAATTGACGATCACCGTTGTGATACCAGGGTGTTCATTCACTAGTATGGAGTTCAACAGAATATAGGTTTGACACTGTCCAAGAGCAGTGTCCAGGTGTAACTGGGTCAGACCATGGTTTCCAGTCATCTGTCATAAAGGTTTGAAAAGGAAATATATTAAATGCATTAGTGCTTAGTTATCTGTTGCCGCCGACACTGAAACACTATATTCCTGAATAAAAATCACCCTCCCTTCAGAAAGACGAACATTCAAATTGAAAGCTTAATATGGCATTTCATCGTATCAATACTTTTAACAGTTTCAGGAAAATAAGAAATAGAAATAGTGTCAGAATTCATAAGAACATTCATAAATTCGTTGTGACGTTACTTACAACAAGGTCGTTTATGCAGTTGACTAAAGTCTCATTGCTGAAATTGGGAACAATTCGGAGGCAGGTGTCGTAGTATGCTGACTGTTGAAATGCCTCGTTACAAATGTCATAGGCATCCAATTCATTTAGGGCCTGTCTTATCATTCGCTGAAACAAATAATCACATAACTTAAAAATTGATTTAATAATTTTAAATGTAATATTAAGATTAAGTTATTTCTAAACAAATTAAAAAAACCAAGGTGGATATAGACTTACTCCCACTTCCTCCGTTATTACTTCATTGTTCCCTTGAAATCGAGTAAGGAGATTCAGGTCTCTTTCCCTCCTTGAACTACTATGTAATACAGTGATACTCTTGTGCACAGTTTTTAAAAATATACAGAAAGAGGAGTAAGCTGATCAAACACTGTTGGTGACATGGATAGAAGATCTTCCACACTTTCTACAGGAAGTCTATTGAGGAAACTGTAAAACGCTAATAAACAAACTGAATTCATAATCAATAAGCATCAATCATTCTAAAAGTAGCAATGGTACAGTACTCAGCAGCTTGAATATGGTACACATTTTATAACAGTATACTACATGTAATTTTAAATAAAATGCCGGTTTTATATAGCAAACGTATAAGGCTAATCGGATGCAAGTGAATGTATAAATAATCTTTTCTTTTCACCTTTGACGTGTCGTCACGAAATATTTATGGTTAATTTCATACATAGATAATTTTCAGTTACTCTGTCTTAGCGAATAATTGATGATCAGTGTTTGCTTACTTCACTTATACAGATTATTCAATAGAGACTTACTGCCATGACAAGGAGAAATCATCGGGGGGATTAGTGTAGTTGTATGAGGTTATATTGTCCTGAGTTCCGTCCCTTCGGCGGAGGTCATTAGTCCTATCACTGTCCAGTACTCCACACAATCCAGACGTTCTACCAACATCAGAAACCGTGGGGTATACTTCTACGTTGATGACCCAGGAAGAACTCCCGTAGTTGAAGAGGAAAACTTTAACAAATGTTCCGGTTGGAAATATGATCTGAAAGACGATATATTGTTAAATATGATTTTCATTCCGTTAAAAACCCCAAACATAGTGAAATGCTGAGCGAAATTTGTTTTTGACCTTGTGGCTTTGTTTATTTCCTTGATAACTTTGAGAGAATTCTCATTACAAATTGGAAAGTTGATGTATTGTCTCTCATTACAAGCATCAATGGTGAACACATCCTGTCCCGATCGAGCCGCTACAGCGCAGACACAGCGAGCTCTATTCCAGCAAATTCCATGTCGGACTTGTACCTGTAATTTAAATATAATTATAATTCAATATAAGACTTGCCGAAATCACTGTATACAGAGAACTCTTATCCCCAGTTTTATTTTCGCATTTTTCGCTCTCGTTGTCAGTGGTCGAATTTAACACTGGGCAAATTCCAGAGTCTCAAATTATCTCCCTTTCAAACACAACTTTTTTTTGTCGAAGACGGGGCGAAACAGTTTGCAATTGTATAAGGGTGCCATTTGGCATGCAATTCGATGAATATACAATGCATCTTTACTTGCTAGTAGTATACAGTTTCAATTAAAGAATATATAGTTCGATCATGAAAAAAAGTCACCTTAATTGTAAATAATATTCAGGCACAAAAGTATGTTCTTATTTTCTGAGTATACGAAAGCGTATATCGAATCTCTTTATTTTTTTTAAAGCTTACTGTTTAACTTTTTTTCAATGCTTTACGTGCTGGTGGAAAAAATCAGCATGACATGTTTTAACATTTAGAAAATGTACGCAAAATTTATTAAAAGAAAGAATATGTGTTTTGTTAAAAACAAAAACACAGTTAGCTTTAATCAGATAGTACGAGTTAGAAAATGATTGTATATGTAATTAGAAAAACAAATGGACAAACAAATGTTTCTTGAAACTGTTTTTGTTTTTATCTAACTCTGCGAACGTCTTAACATATTCCATTTATAACATTCTAAACGTTGTTTATAAACAGTTAACCAATGAAATGGTTTTTTACACATAAAATAAGTTTGTATTATAAAATACCGTGATAATTTCACAGAAATATATGCAACACTGTTTGAAAGGAAAGAATAACAAAAAACAAAGTGTTGCAATGAATGTAAACAAAATTGGTCACTGTGTTCATTGTTTGTGTAAAGCATTTCTAAAATCGTTGTACTGTATGTCTCTTGTTAAAGGCTAGGAGTTATTATCCACGTAAAATCGCGAAAAGCAACATTCGTGGATTTAAAAATCTCGCTTTTATTTTTGAGACAGCTTTGAACTATATGGAACTATAAGACAAATATGGTGCTCGCGATTTTATATTCTGGCGATTAGATACTAGACAGCGGAATCGCGGAACTAAGTACCCGCGTAAAATAAGGAATTTACAGTATTCTGAATGAGAAGTGTTGTCTTTAATGCATTGAATGTCAAACCTTTGCTTACTATCCGTCGAATGTTCTTTGATGTGGATCCGCGTATGAACTACAGCGTTTGCCTTTCCATTCTGCAATCTTGTCCAATATATTTATCTAGAAAGAATATGAGAAGTATGTATTGAATCTGAAATGGAAATTAATTTAGACAACAATATTGTGGCGCATTGTGTGCAAAAAATCACTTTAAGATTTGAACAATTACATATAATATGATTTATAATTATGCTCCAAAATAAAATATTAAATAAAATGTTGATTATGTTAATTTATTGACCTTCACACTATAAATAGGTTTCTCTTTTTAGTAACTGTACCATCCAATAAAAATATTTCAATTTGAAATGTATCTGTGTATTACGCATCGCTTATACACCCACGCTAACAATTATTTCGGCTGAAAATATATCAAAACATTGTCTGTTCTTACTTGAATGTCGTGAAGGGCAACATTTCCAAATATTTGGGCTCCTGGACTGTTCATATTGCTTGTGTTTAACCGTAGAACTAGTTTAGGTTCAGCAAGATCATACAGATGTTGATCATAATTGTGTATTAGAATAATCGTAACCTTGTACCAATTGGACGGGTCCTCATATAGTTGCCTATCATTGTACGTGAAACCTTTAATGGTTACTTCACATTGACAGGAACTGCCTCGAGATTGACAATCATGATGCGCTTCCGTACTTCCCGGGAACAACAATTCAACATATAATGGATTTGTAACGTGCATGATATTCGGAATTTCTATTGTGTCAAGTGCGATGGGGATAGTAGGACGCAGCATCAAAGTCGCATCACTATTTCTCTCAATGGAAAGGGTGTGGTTTAAGACCTGCGATTTGTGTAAAAAAATGTATCAATGCTTTTTTCACAATTTTTCTTATATAACCATTAAAATGAAATCATACGAATACATGTACATCGTTGGAGTTTATTTGTAAAATCAATAGACATACCTCAATTCCTGCAAAGAATAACTCACTTGGTGTTGAATAACATGGAAACATGTTCTTGAATTTCTTGATAAGATATGTAAAAGTTACCTGTTAAGTTATTAATCACATTCAAGAGGGCTGGATGCTTGTTCCCAATTTTAGACTAAATAATTCTCTTAAAGAGGAAGAGTTTTGTAGAAACATTTAAAACAACTTTCCAATGTAAAGTAAGAATATTTGAAAAAAAATCATTTACTTAATAATAATTCATGGTTAAGAAAATCATGCCTTAACCTTTAAGGTCGACTTGATGTTAATTTATTGACTTTCCAGCCACCTTGAATTTTAACAGCGAGCGCAGCGTGCTGGCGCGCAGTGCAGTGCGCGCGGGAAAAAGAACGAGCTAAACCTAGAGATTCATGAAAACATTTTTGTCTACGTCCCATAATGCTCTCTAATGTATTCTCCCGTAACTTTTAACTCGTAATTTAGGGTGCCTTGAGGTTTAAAGACACGTTTTGAGTACCACAAAAACTTCGGTGAGACCCACGAAATTTTTTACATGCTTGCATTCCTTCGTATTGAGTCGAGATACGTAAACAAATGATCATTGATTTTAACGCATGACGTCACAGTGATCTCGCGCTATATTTTCCACGATAAATTTAGAGGTGGATCAAACATCTGTAATGCGTGTACTAGCTATTTCAGTATAAACTGCGATAACTGCCTCAGACAATTTGTTTTTAATTGTTTATGGTTTGATAAAGAGATTATATATATAAAAGCAAAAGCCATACTTTACTGTCATATCGTGTCAATTTCAAGTTAATTTTGCATGCATGAACAGTAAGTATAAGAGGGAGGGGGGATAGGTCATTTTGAACTTAATGAAAAAGAATCAAGAGGAAATTTAAACATTTAAAAAATCTATGCAGATATTGCATACTGTCAAACCATTACATTGAAAAATGGGAAATTACACACCTACAAACAGGGACCGGGGGCACATTCAACGTATGTAATTAGAATGAAAAAATAGACACATTTGAAAAAAAAAATATTATATGATCCAGGGGAAAAAAAGAGGAAATTTAAACATTTAAAAAATCTATGCAGATATTGCATACTGTCAAACCATTACATTGAAAAATGGGAAATTACACACCTACAAACAGGGACCGGGGGCACATTCAACGTATGTAATTAGAATGAAAAAATAGACACATTTGAAAAAAAATAATATTATATGATCCAGGGAAAAAAAAATAAAAGTCAGATAACAATAAGGTACAAAAGAAAAATAATACTGTACTTATTGTTTAAAGTTTTGACCAACAAAACAAACAAACTACGTTTTTCAGACTGATGTATTTTCTTCAAAAATAAGTAACGGTTTTAGGGGGAAGCAAGTCTATGTGTTTTGTAAGATGTTTTTTAAACTTAGAAATATTATATAAATCTCTCTCTCTCTCTCTCTCTCTCTCTCTCTCTCTCTCTCTCTCTCTCTCTCAAATTCTTTGATGTTAGTTGATAACTGTAAAATTATCACTAAGTTGACAATGATACAAGATATGTGTAATTCTTGCTGCGCTCGCCACAACGGTAGCACCGTAAAACATATTACACTATAATTCATGCGGTCAATTTGTACTATAAACGAAGGACATACCCACGAATTTATCTTTTTCCCCGCCTTGTTTAGATCTGCTGCAGAGAGAATAGCGTCGTTTAATGACGACTTGTCTATGGTCTGTCCTTGGATCACAGCCTCGTTATCGACGTACCAGTCAATGTGGTAGAGCAGGGTGTCATCACCAGAAGGAGTGAAGGAACAAATCAGGTTGACAGAGAGATCGTATTGTTTTATATGACCTAAATCTATTGTCGTCCACGTTATGTTATGAAAAGCTACACGAGCCTCGGCTATTGACTCATTTACACCTATGACAAAAATATATATATAAACAGCAGTATTAAAAATTTCACCGGGTTATGAATTTGTTTGGTGACCTAATCAAAACCTTATGAAGATTTGATCTCGTACAAATCGTTTATATGTACACAATGTGACTTTGAGGGAATTATATTATTTATATCAATGTTTGAGAAACTCGAATTGCTCAAAATTAAAAAAACACAGCTGTGTATTTAGTATTAAGCTATTTAAAGAATAATAAAAAAAAATATTGAACAGTCCGTTATGTATGTGTAAAGAACCAAATTCACGTTTCTGACAAACTAAAAGAAGCCAGTTTTTTGCAGTTTAAAATTTTGTGACAAGTAGTCTACCCTTAAATAATAAATTTCTAACTTTTATCAAAATATCTGCGGTAAATGATATTCATTTTATTTCATATTTTAATAAGTGTATGCATAGATTCACCAAGAGATTTGTATGAATTTCAAGTTAATTTTATATAATATCTTAGTAAATACCTGCGCTGCCCATAGATTTAATTTTAAAGAGACAGTACATCTGAAAACACAGGTGTGTTAAACTTCAGATTTACCCATTGTATCGTTAGGAAATGAAAAATAACGTTGATTGTGACAGTTTAAGTACATAAAATCCCTTTCACATACCAAATTAATGTAATTATGAGCTTCCGGAAACTTAAGGGTCGTACAAACCGGAATAATCTTATATCGTTTATTTGTACCACGTGGATTTTGATTGACAGCAATTGACACGTGCTGAAAAATACAAGATCTTCGTCCGACTACATCATCATGGAATACGAGGTTAAAGGGACTTTCTAAACGGAGCACATCTTCACTTTCTCGATAATTATAAATTATTTATTATTTTCAGTTCATTTTAAAATGATTAGACATAAATGTGTCAAATAACCTCCAAGAGGCCTCACTTACAAAAGAAATTTAGGTTGCAGCAAATTCTGTGATAAACACGCAAAATACATGCTTACAAAATAATAATTTTGGTTATTTTAAAAATTTTGAACAATTATTACCTGGGAGAAGTAGAAAAGACATATTTATATCAACAAAACTGTCCAGGAGAATCTTCGCGAGCCCTGCATGTGTTTTGTTTATAGTAAATACGCATGCGTAATAGTGTAGAAGGCTGAACCCCGTAACACGTTGCGATGTATATATTTATTGGTTATTCGTAATTTTTAATTTTAATGAAATAATTAGATTTATTTCATGGAGAAATTTGTAATTTACTGAAACTTTATACATTTATACGTAGTACAAAAATACCGAAATACCGAACCCGATAGGAAAATTTGTTCAAATCGGTTTCTTGATAAGATGCGCCGTACTATTTCTTTAAAGAATTAGGTGCAATTAGTTGGACAATAATCAAAATTTTGAAAATTGTTTTGGTAGAAAATCTTAATTTGACAACATCTTTAAAATTATATAATGATTAAGCGGATTGGACATATATAAATTAGATACAAAATGGGGTATTTATACTTTAAACACCTTTTAAAAGTGTTTTAAAGCTGCTTGGTCTGATTTCATATCAAAGTTTGTAAACACTTTTAAACGATGATGACATTAAGTATGTGTATTATTAGAGACACAACAGTAGTTTTTCTGGTCGTTTAAGCCATATTTCAATGAAAAATGATGGTGTACAATATTTTTTTTTTACAAAACAAACGACACGAAAAGATACCGCGTTATTTCACCTCATATTAAAATACGTCCCTCACTTCGAAACTGCTATGATTGTATTACGACTTCGACATCGCTATATATAAAAACCCGCTATATATAAAATTTGTGGGTATGATAAGGTAACTCTCAGCGATAGATTGAGTAAAAATTCCTCTGATCGATATGACGTCACAATAAGCAGCATGATGTCATATTTTACTCTGAAACATGTCAATTTTAACTTTATCTCTGGTCCAAATTATAAAAACTGCATGCGTAAAATGTCACTAGAAACTAATCTAACTGAATATATCTTCAATTTTTCTCTGTATTACGTATAATTAACATTGATGACGTCACAAGCATGTTAAATAGAGAAGATCAATGTCGGGAGACAAATCATCGGAAAGGAGTGTAAACATACCGAAATAAGACTTATTTAATACAGATACCCAAGATTTAGATGATTGTCAGTTAGGATATAATCAGGATAATACAGACATGGGTATTTTGTTTTACATGCAAGTGTTATAAGGTAAGCAGATAGACATTTATATGACTTGACCGGCCTTTCCTCTGTCCGTGTGTACAAAAAAGGCAAAAGTGTAACACTACCCCGAATATTATGAAATAGGAATTTGGCAAATATCAAAAGCATATGACCTAAACTACTTGAAAAGTGCTGCTAGAATCCTTTGCTTCGTTGTTGTAACTGAAAAATACGTAGTATTTTCAATGAAATTGATGGTTTCCGATAAATAATGACAACATTTATTTCATGCGATTAACAATAGGATTCTAGCAGTAATACTAATAAATATGATTGAATTGCTGATCGAATTATTGTAATTACTATTATACATACAAATGAACTTCGGGGTAGTGTTACACTTTTTGATTTTTTGTTAAGGTAAAAAATTGATCTATTTTTAACTGTCACGTGATACCATGGTACGACAGCTTCAAAGATCGACTCGATTCTGAAGAAGAAATATAATATCTTGGTGAACACATTCACTTGATATTTATATTTAGCACTGTTTTCATAAAAATAAACAATATTTAGAATGACCATAATATCGACTATCATTAAACTCAGAGTTGCCTTATCCTACTCGCGAAGTCATATTTTTTCGACAAATCAAATAAATAAATAAAAAAACCGGAAACCCCCCCCCCCCAAAAAAAACCTTGTGTACATATTGTTCACAAATATTAAAAATGATAATAAAATAAATATTTAAAAAAGACTTACACTGATTACTTGGCTCTACAAAATAAATAAAATAAAATATTACATTTTGAACACTGAAATACTGTAACTTATCTATTGAATAAAAGTAATATCTATTCCCAACATGAAAGTATATGAAAATGGTATCATGTAACAGTAAGAGAGAGCGTTAATCAGACATGGCAATAAGCATGGGGCAAACAAAACCCGTATAAAATGTAATTGTCAGAAAATTTAATTCAACGGATTGTTTTATCTTTTCAGTCGTGCTTTGCACTCCTAAAAAAATCAAGAACTTTTGTCTCACTAGTAAAATAACTTCTTTATCCAACCACTAAACATGGAATATCCTCTATTTCTTAAAATATATGCATTTTATTTATTGATCTAAGTCGAGTCAGCATTTGAGACGACACAAGAATCCCTTAAAGAATCAAAATGCATCTAGTTGTATTCATAGCGATTTGCAAAGGAAATATTTGTTTTCTGTTTTTTGTTAAATTAAATACTTCGATGGATACTGGATAAAATAATTCCAGATTGTCATTTAAACAAGATGACCATGGACCACATCGCTCACCTGGGCAACAATAGTTAATACGAAAATAGCTTTAAGGAGTCGTACACAAAATATCAGGACAATATCCTAGAATATACGCTTCATGACATGCCTCCTTAGATTTGTACTCTTATTCATATCTTAAGATTTGAGCCCCTTTTTGGGAAACATATCACACACTGAGCATTACCGGTCTGAAATAGATCTTTGACACTTGTTAATCTTTCTAAAAACCTACATTAAACTTTGAACTTCTTGATGGACTAAATAATTGTTAGGGAACGACAATCTATTAAAAATCTATTGAGAATCGGTAATGTGTCAAAAAGCTTGAAAATAACAAATATATGTTTTAATATATAGGAGATTCTTTTTTATTGAAAATTGTACCCCACCGCCACCCAATTGTGGCCGGCTTTATCCATGCCCCTAAGATCATAATTCGACCACTTTTAAACTACTCTATATGAGGAGAATTTCACTTATATTAATTTACAGTATTCCAATTCAGAGATTTTTTCTTTATATTCCATGTAAACTTTTGACCCCCCCCCCCCCCCCAAATTGTGATCTAACCCTATCCCAGTGAACAAACACGAGTCTTTCCTACATGAAAATGCTTCCAAGATACAGCTTTTCTGGTTTTATGCATGGTTTTTGAGAAGAAGTTTATTAATAAAAGATGAAATGTGGCGATTAAAGATATTTCTGTATGTATTCGTTTGAAATAATTCGCCCCATATTGTGGTCTCAACCTTCTCCATGTGATCGTGATTTGAACAAACTTGAAAATTTACAACTGGAGAATGCATTTACACATGTTTTACTTTTCTGACCTATTGGTTTTTGAGAGGAAGATTTAAAAAAAAAGATCTTTATTTCTCTTTCAACGGGTAATCATGATTTGAATAAATTTTAATCTTTAAAACCTGAGGATGCTGCTACACACCGTTCAGCTTTTCTTCAATTTTGTTTTTGAAAAGTTGAGATTTTAAAGATTTTTCTTTATATATTTCTATGTAAAAATTCAACACCCTATTTTGACCCTACTCTACCACGGGGGAAAATGATACACAAACTTGAATCTTCACACCTAAGAAAGCTTCCACACAAGTTACAGCTTTTCTGACCAATTAGTTTTTGAGAAGAATTTTGTAAGATTGTCTTTATTCAATTCCCTGTAAAAATTAGTCTTCCATTGAGGCCCTATCCTCTCCCTGGTTCATGTTTTGAACAAACTTGAAATTTCCCTACCTGCAGATACTTCCACTCAACTCACATAATTTCGGGCCGATTAGTTTTTGAGAAGATGGTGTTTAAAAAATACTTTTAAAACCTTCGTTAAAAGAGAGTATGGCCCTTCATTTTAACAAAATTGAACGCCCTTTCCCAAATTATGACTTGTGTCACGTTTTGCTGAAATTGGTCTGTTATTTTTGGAGAAGAAATGGAAAATGTAAGAAGTTTACTTTGAGACGGACGGAAGGACAGACAAACGGACGGACAAAAAGCCAGGCAGACGGACAGATGGACAGGCAAACAGACAAAGAGACAGACGGACGCCGAATAAAAAGTGATCAGAAAAGCTCACTTGAGCTTTCAGCTCAGGGAAGCTAAGACCAATTAATATTATCATGAATTTTATTAAATATATTACCAAAGCAGTCTGCGGAATTACCAACATCGGATGATTTAAGCCTATAGACGAGGAAAGATGAGCAGTTTTTAACATCAATATTGTATGATCTTGTACAGCTATCGAACAACCCAACTTCACATGCAGTCAATGTCCTTGTTTCACCATCCAATGGAATAGGATCTGAAGAATGACAATATAAAGATAAATGAGAATCAACTTTCTAAAACCAAATTAAAATATACGCAAAAATAACAATTTCTAGCTATAAAAAGGACAGAAATTAATTGAAACGTTTATAAGCGTTTTACATACGTCTGACATTTTATTTCAGTATAACTCAATGTATACCAATTTGATATAATAAAACTAGAGTTTTCGTTATAAATTATCGTGGAACAATTTTTTAATAATCCAAAATAAATATTATAAATATTAAACTGCAAAAAATATATATAGGATCTCTCATGGTTTGCGATGGTATATGATTTTTATCCAACGTGTTGTGTATTTTCTATCCCCGAGCCTTGGCGAGGGGATAGAAAACACACAAGGAGTTGGATAAAAATCATATACCATGGCAAATCATGAGAGATTATTTTTATCACATGTTTTACCACGTATTTTGTAAAACCTCAATCTTTTCTATAAAAATTAAAATTGTGAACCGCACAACACATACTACAAGACGTCAACAATTTACGCTCGGAAAAAAGTTCCTTACAGATTAACAAACAAAAATTTCATTTTCGAGCATATTTTTATCAATTCATGAAAGACAAAATAAAAAAGCATTAAATTCTTCAAATTTAAAACTCTACACTTTTCAACTGAATATTGTTTTGTTACCTTTTCATTCTACGTCAATCATCCGCCTGAAGCTACGTAATGTTTAATTATGACGTCACATGGCGTAAGAACACGCAGTGGAATATCAAAAATTTATCCCATGAGTGATATCCACCGCATATTGAGATAAACATGTGATAAATAACCATTATCTACTTAAATCGCAATTGTTAATCATATTGTAACATATTGTTCATGTACATTGTATTATGAAACTCAAATGCGGAAAAAAACGATACCTCTGAGCCAAATAGGATAAAATGTACCACATGTAGCTATGTTGGGTGGTGGCGTGGACATCGCATAATAGTCGGCTTTGTACCACACCTCTGATATATATCTGTCACACAGTGGTGTGGAGTCGACTGCATAAAAGGGGGATCGCTTTGCTAAATTATCGAGCTCCAGAGCATTGCCATCTAAACACGGGTCTTGTGCTACAAAAGTCAGACATTTGTATGCGTCGTTTCGGATATATTTTCCTTGTATAATGCAATAGTTACGTGTTTACTTTACCATATTAGATAAATATGTAATTTGATGGTATAAAAATCACCTGATGTCGATACAGCAAAAATTGAAATTCCAAGAAATGACCTCAGCTTTTTACTCTCAAATATCATCTGAAATTGTTGAAATTGAAATATTACAATCACCTTTGTAAATATGTGTGAAATTGTAAGATTTATGGAAACCATAGCTTAAGTGCTCGAACCGCCATATGATTTCGCAAAACACTGGGTCAAAACAATGACATGTATAAAATTAATGATACTTTTCACCATCCAAGATCCTTTACAACTAACAAACGTCACAGGTTCATCCGGTTGCGTACTGAATTTTAATTTTTAATCAAAAACTTTTTTTTTTATTAAATACAAATTCTAATACAGTACTTTACAAAGCAATTTGTCTTAAATAACAGACAACAAATAACAGACATATATAAATTAATATATATATATATATATATATATATATATATATATATATATATATATATATATATATATATATATATATATATATAAATGAGTTGAGATCCTACTTTCCTAAAAACGCTGATACAATTTTATGCAAATTAAGATTAAACGAGGCCGAGTACAGTTCGAGTGTGCATGATTTTTCATATATGTAAAGTTTATTATGCGATAAGGTCTAATTTCTGCCCCCGTAATATATAAATTTGAGAAAACATCATATCATATAGATATTTTGATAAAACATTCAACTGAATGCTAGTTACAGAAATCTAAACGTTTTACAACATTGATAACACCTCATGCTTCTATGAAGTCACGTAAATGGGCCATTTCCTGCATTTTCTCAAAAACTTAAAAATTTCATCAATTTTTCTTCATAGTCAATAGTAGGAGGTATAAGAGCGCAATGTTGCTCCAGAACAACTTTTACATATATTATTGGTCATATTATTTTGCATATCATATTAAAAATGGTGTTGGAGCAAGCATGCGCTCGACATTTCCTTTTCAAAAAACTGATAGGAAATGTCCCATTTTTGGCTATAATACGTACTTTTTTTGAAATTAGCTCATTATTAACATATCATATTTCTATTATGACTTTGATTAGACAATTTATCCTTATAAGCCTGAACTAGATATATATTAACCTATGTTTTAGCAAATTGTTAAAGCTCTATTCACAACTTTGAGTTTTGAGGCATAAAAGCACTTTATCCCGCAGATAGTTCTTTGATTGGGTAAGATACTAAAATGGGGCTGACGTGTCATCGTTTCCAGGATTTTAAACTAAGCAAAAAGCCAAAGAAAAAAGTTTTATTAGCTCATTTTTTCGAGGGGGCGATTAGTTTAAAAAATAAGAAATCATTGACAGAACATTAAGAAAAACTTTTAAGCATTTTAAAGGTGTCCCTTCGTTAAAAGTAATTTTTATAAGCCAATATATACCAGAATATTCCAATTTTTGGGGGTGAAAAAATCAACTCTGATATTATCACAAATAGACTAAACATTATTTTTTAATTTCACCATTTTTATAATTTTTTACAACATACTATTGTAAAGTAGTTTTCGTATATTTGAAAAAAATCTCTAGCACAGAAACAATCAGTTGTGTTAAGTGTTTAAATTATCTTATTCAAATATCTCATATGATTTTTAAAATAAATTGATTGAAAATTCCCAGCAGGGCGTAATGCTATACGACTTGAGTAACAAAAAACAGAGGTATTAAATGCTATGACAAAGTTGAACAACATTTTTATTTCCCTCAATGTTCACTTTTAAACTATTCGTAATTTTCGTCTAATTCACAATATATGTAAGGTTGCTTTAACACCGATAATAATATTGACTTTTCTAAATTTATAAATTTTCAATTTGATTTTATAAAATTTTTGTGAGATTATCTCACTTAGCATTTTATTTTACATTAAATATATTGGGGCTGATGAGACATCAATACAAGTTTACACGGCGTCCTTTAAGTCTGATTTTTAAAAATATGTTTAATTTGGTTATTAAGCGACTGACTGTTTTGTATAAAAGTCTTACTTTTAAATTGAGACAAACAACAACGCAGGCTTTTTGCTTTGATAATCTTTGTGACTTGAACAAACTCTGAAACAAAATCAAGCCATATCATCTAAATAGAAAACTTGATTGTACCTCACTTAATGAGAGTTTGTCTCTTTCGGTATATGCATTATCTTTGCAGACAGAAATACAAGAATAAACTAGATTGTTCTCGTTGCGAGCAACGAGTGGGTCTTTCGTCCGATTTATGATAAGATGAGATGAGATACATTTGTAAATTCAAGCTCAATACATGAAGAAAAAACATTCGGTACTCGGAAATTGAATCCGGGTCGTTTGGAGACATGAACGTTCGGTTCAGATGAGCTAAAAAGAATAAATGTTTACCTTGTAACACAAAGCAATCATATTTTTGATAATTTAAACTAATAAAAAAATTTCAGGTGAATTAACGCAATATCAACTATTTGAATTTAAAATACATTCCATTATACAGAATGATTATCAATTTGTGAAAAAATGTCAATCTGAAATCAGACGGCGCTGAATTTTATCGTGATTAATTACATTTTCTATATCTTTATTATCAATGTTGAGGAATGTATAGTTGATACTTATGATGTTTCTTTAATTTTGAAAGCCGTTTACGTAAAAAAAAAAAAATAATCAAAGAATATGCATAAGAATAAACACACTTAGTTAGCAAAGGTGGATGGAATGTCGTCGACTGATATTGATGAAACTGAACTTAATAAAGTCAAAAAGGACTGTTAGATCAATATTAAAGATATATGTTCATTTATCTATAGTTACCTTTCAAGATTAAACCTATGTATTTTGCCTAATTTTTAAATTTGATGTTTCCAAAATTTAATGATTTAGTGGAATTCCAATAATCATTTCACGTCGACTAATTATTTTTTTTTTCAATTTCAGCAGGGATTACCTTATTTTAATAGATACAGGAAGTTTTGATCTTGGGTATGCATATGTAAACCAGAAAGGGGATTTACTTTTGTTAATACCACCTCATGCAGAGGGTTAATGTTTACTTAAAAGCATATTAAATATGTGATTTATAAGGCGATAAGCATAATGTGTTGGGTTCTTCATACTCTTTTTATGCCATTAACTATATTTAAATACAATATTGACGTCCATAGTTATTTAAAAGAGTTAACTTAGGACATTTTTCATGGCTGAAAAATACTCGATGGAATTTTTAATTCACGTCTAGTGATAAAAAAATAATGTTATGCTGATTTTTGATTTTGCCATTAATTTCAGTCTACTTAAATAACAGGGTAGACTCACCGGATCATTTAGAATAAAATGGTTTAGAAAATTCATAAAATTGATCTTATATATTCAATTGCAAATTCTTTTATATGTTTATTATCAGGAAACAGGGTAGCATGCGTTGCATTATCACAACAATAAAGGTTTCCTGTCACCCATTTTGTCCCGGTGATTTCTCAAACACCACTGAACCGATTTCTTTCATATCTTTAAACATGATTTTGAATTGTTTGAATTTTATATGATTTTAAACGGTTACTAATTATCAACAAATATCCTAATTGTGACGCAGTTATATGTATTTAACTTCTCAATAACTGTTAATGAAAGCAATGTGCAATTTTCAGAATTAATAGACGAGAGGTTGAACTTAACCTTTTTCTTTGAGATACATGTAATTTGTAAAAAAAAAAAAAAAAAACCAAACAAATCATACGAAATCAAAAGTTGTGCAGAATAAGGAGACCTTTTTACCAACCCTTTTCATTAAAGATTTATAGGGTCCAGAGGTCATTTTGTAAATATCTAACACAATGATTGATAATTTGTGAAGCAATGTTTCATAAAAATGATCCAGTTTATGTAAAATCGTTGTAAAGATCGCGTTAAATTAGGCACCTACATGTAAAGAAGCTAAAAGTCTTTTCTTAATATCTAAAAAAAAAAAATAAGAATGTGTTGATCAGTTTTGAACAACGGGTTCATCTTCAAAATTACAACGTTTATATACTTTCCTGAAGTCAATATGTTTGTAATATTAATTCTAAACGGACCAGAATCTTGAAACTTTGATGCTACATAACTTTTATTTTTTAAATTATATTTTGAATCATTAGAGAGTAAAAGTTTCAATGGAATTCTAAAAAACATTTCTCATTCATCTTAGATTTTTTTTTTACCAAGTTCAGCAGAGGAAACTTTATTAATTTAAAGGAACTTTTGATCTGGGGTATACATATATAAAACAAAAAATGGATTTACTTTTATGAAGAAAACCCTATGACAAGGTGAATGGTAACTTCAAAATGTAATAAACCTGTGATATATGAGGTGATAAGCATATTATGTTGTGTTCTTAATACTCTTTCTATGTCATCAAATAAATACCAAAATGACATCTATAGTACAGTTGTAATTAAACAGACTTAATTCAACAAACGTTTCATGGCAGAATTTAAATTTCACGTCTAGGGAAAAAAGATTAATCTTATCTTGATTTTTACATTCTATTTAAATAACAGGATATACTAATTGGATCATTTAGAAAATATAATATCGAAAACGGATGAAATTGATTTTATTATTGATTGCAAACTCTTTTATATATTTTTAATGTCAGGAAACATTCACTGGTATCAAGTGCTGCATTTTCACAATAATTGTACATAAATAATTATTTTTTAGTTCAAAATCTACATGTTAAATAACAACAGTTAAGAATATAAAGCACATCACCGCATATCCGATTCAAACTGTTCAAAATAATGATAATTAAGGTCTTCCATTTCCAACGGAAGACCTTATTGTTATTGCTTTGTTTCTTTTTCACTATTATTATTATTGTTTTTTTTCTGTCACGTTTTCTCAAAAACGCTTCAGCCGATCTTGATGAAACTTTTAGATCTTATTCATGACAAAATTTGTAAGAAAATTACACGAGTTTATTTTGGTCGTCACTTCCGGTCTCGAGATATGAAAGATTTTATGTTTTTGCTTGTTCATCATTTTTCTCCAAAAGTATTTAAGATGGAACTTTCAAATTTTCAGGGATGGTAGAAAGTGTCCTACCGCAGTGCCCTTCGTATATTCGAACGTCCGCCGTCACTTCCGGTCGTTACCGGAAGGAAACAAAAAACAGTCGATTTTCAACTTTTTTGATTTAAAATATTTTAATATTATTGTTCGATAGAGACGCTTTAATAACTTAGAATATGAAATTTGTTTTTTAAAATCGATCCACGCATTCTCCAGATTTTGGGCTCCAAAGTCCTGAAGTGAGAGTCCGCTTGGCGCAGTCGTTAGAGTGGTGGACTTTGGCCCAGGCGACCCGGATTCAGTCCCCGAGTGCCGAATATGTTTTCTTCCTTAATTGTGTTAAGATTTATGATTTTATATTTGAAATGATAGATTTTACTTATTTCCAATATAATTTTATCAAAAATCACAATAATAGCGACTTTTTAAAGATTAATTTAAGTATAATTATATGTCTATTGAAATTCTTATAGAAGGTTAAATGGAATTCAATGACGTGTTTAGAAATGATAGAAAAGAACAACTATCCCTCTAGTCTATTTTATGGTGCACTCAAATGGAAGACCTCTTGTTGCTCGCAATAAGCGTCTAGTTTTATGCTTTATTATTTCTATGATTATATTTCCGACACACGTTTCACACACACTGTATAATCACTGTACCCTGCTGTAAATCCACTGTACATCAACTGTACAGAGCTACCGTTCAACACTGCACCCCTCTGTACATCACTGTACAGGGTAATGACTAACAATGCACCCCTCTGTGCACCACTGTACCGGATACAACTGGAACTGTACTGTATCCCAATGTACATCACTGTACAGGGTACTGACAAACACAATACTGTACTCCATTGTACACCACTGTACAGGTTACTGACTGACACTGTACTGTATCCCAATGTACACCGTGTACAGGCTACAGACAAACACTATAGTGTACCCCAACGTATACCACAGTACAGGGTACTGACTAAAACTGTACTGTATCCCAATGTACACTACTCTACGGGGTACTGACTAACACTGTACTGTACCCCAATTTACACCATCACTGTACGGGGTACTGACTAACACTATACTGTATCTCAATGTACACACTGTACAGGGTACTGACTAACACTATACTGTATCACAATGTACACACAGTACGGGGTACTGACTGACACTGTACTGTATCCCAATGTACACCGCTGTACAGGCTACAGACAAACACTATAGTGTACCCCAACGTATACCACAGTACAGGGTACTGACTAAAACTGTACTGTATCCCAATGTACACTACTCTACGGGGTACTGACTAACACTGTACTGCACCCCAATTTACACCATCACTGTACGGGGTACTGACTAACACTATACTGTATCAAAATGTACACACTGTACGGGGTACTGACTAACTCTGTACTGTATCACAATGTACACACTGTACGGGGTACTGACTAACTCTGTACTGTATCAAAATGTACACACTGTACGGGGTACTGACTAACACTATACTGTATCAAAATGTACACACTGTACGGGGTACTGACTAACACTGTACTGTATCAAAATGTACACACTGTACGGGGTACTGACTAACACTATACTATATCAAAATGTACACACTGTACGGGGTACTGACTAACACTGTACTATATCAAAATGTACACACTGTACGGGGTACTGACTAACACTATACTGTATCAAAATGTACACACTGTACGGGGTACTGACTAACACTATACTGTATCAAAATGTACACACTGTACATGGTACTGAATAACACTGTACTATATTCCAATGTACACCACTTTACAGGGTATTGACTAACACTGTACTGTTACAGTGTATCCAATGTACCTATGTTTTCATAAGTTTTAAAGTTTAAAGAAACATTTGAATATTTACTTATCTCAAAATGCATGTTTGAGACCAAAGTCTGAATTTATTTTAATTCTTTGCTTTGTTTACAAAAAAGAGAATGGGCTTCTATTTGTGTAATTTAACTACATTATAAGATGAGCGGATTCAGAATTTTTTTCCCATGGGGGGGGGGGGGGGGGGGAGGTTGCAAGTATATCTACGATTTCTTGGGAGGGGGGGGGGGGGACTGTTGGGACCTATTTTCGATAAGTATACTATGCCAAGCGATAGGCAAAATCTATAAAAAGAGACCTTGATACCTTGTCAGAGTGGGTTAAAAGCATCAGATTATATTAAAATCTCGTATTAAACGACTGAGAGGTCAAATGAAAACCATCTATCCTTCTGTTTTCAATAAAGCAGAAGTGAGAAAAGAACTAGATAGATTGCACGATCAGTATGTACTGGTCCCTGCTGATAAGGCAAGTAACAACATTGTCTTTGTTTGTAAGGCACATTATATTAATTTCATTTTCAAAGAACTAGGTTTCGATTCTACACATGGTAATCCTAAATACACCACTAGCAGCCTTTCCAAGCAGGAAATACTTCAAAATCATAAATCGATTATGGATATCTTTAATATCCCCAATAAACAAAATGAATTTGATTTACTTTATTTGTACTGGATTCCAAAGCTTCACAAAAGTCCTTACAGATAGAGATATATAGCAGGTTCCAGAAAATGTTTTACCAAACCTCTCTCTTTACTCCTGACTAAAATTCTTACAGTAGTGAAGGATAAACTTCAAGAGTACTGTACAACAATATACTCCAGAAGTGGTGTGAATCAGATGTGGATACTAAAAAACTCTAAAGAATTATTAGAAACTTTGAGGTCACAAAATTTTACCGATATCAATAGCATCAAAACGTACGATTATTCAACGCTTTATACAACCATTCCCCATGACAAATTAAAATCTAGGCATTTTGATATCACCGACAGTTGTTTCTTCAATAAAAATGGAAGTCGTAAAAAGGCTTACTTTGTCATTGGAAATCTAAAAGATTTTTTTGGTTAAAAACCATTCTGATTGCACACACAAATACTCTGAATTTGACATTAAAAAGATGCTTGAGTTTCTGATAGACAACATCTATGTAGTTTTTGGAAATCAAGTCTTCCAACAATCTGTTGGAATTCCTATGTGTACCAATTTGGCCCCATTGTTAACAGGCCTATTTTTGTATTCTTATGAAGCAGAATTTATTCAAACACTTGTACGTGAAAAAAATAAATCACTCGCTGTGGCCTTCAACTCAACATTCAGGTATATCGACGACGTATTATCAATTAACAATTGTTATTTCCATACTTACGTCGACTCGATATATCCCAGTGAGCTTGAAATAAAAGATACCACATAGTGTTATCTGTCTTATATTTGGGTATTGTACTGGAAATGGACATTGATGGTAACCTAACAACAAAACTTTACGATAAACGCGATGACTTCAATTGTTCTATAGTCAACTTTCCTTACTTATGTAGCAATATACCTTCATCACCTGCATATGGTGTTTTTGTCTCTCAATTAATTCGATACGCAATGGCATGCTCTTCGTATGAACAGTTTTTAAGGCGAGGCAAGCTACTGACAAGCAAGTTGATAAAACAGGACTATCAACAGGCTCGTTTGAAGTCATGTTTTCGTAAGTTCTATGGTTGATACAACGACCTTGTCAGCAAATACAATCACCCACTGGGTCGCATGCTGACTGACGTTGTTCATACTAATTGTTAGACCATAATTCATCACCTAATTGTCTACGGACTTTTCCGTTTTTTCCCGATTACGACAAAGAGCACACGGCGTGTGTGACCGGTCAGCAGAGGATGCTCACTCCTCCTAGGCACATGATCCTACCTCTATCTTTTTGGAGGTCGGTGTTGCTCTGCTTTGAATTTGTATTTCGTTTTATGGATTTTTGAGACGGTTGACGGTTTGTTATTGTCGTTTTTTCATTTCATTGAGAATTTTGAATTTCCCGCCGATCCTTCCCCTTTAGATCGCCGCAAAAATCCAATTAGCATACAAACTATACTATGTAAGCTTGAGAATTTTGAAGTCCCCCCGTCCTCCCCTTTTAGATCGCCACAAAAATCCGCTTACGATTAAAAGGAAAAAAAATAATCATATCGGTTTCAATATTAATGTTTAAGTGACTGAATTTAGTTTTATACAATGAATTTAATTTAATTAAATGTCAATACTAGTATATATGTGGTGGAAATTTTTTCAACAATGAAAAAAACCCCATTTTTTCAACATGATAGTTTTTTTTCAAAATAGAGAAGATAACTTGGTCAACAATTCGAAATGTCTTTGAAGTTTTAATTCACAGGACGATCAGCGAGGAAGTATATGTGTATAGTATACATATTTTCAGAAGATCAAAAGGTGTGTTGCAATTATCACCTTGTTCAAGATGTTACGTAATGTCCTTATAGGAGAATTATTTATTTCAAAAATATTTAAGCAATTTATATTATTAACAATATGAATAAACGAATAATGTTTATATACATAATTTTAGATACGTTTTTGAGTAAAATCAAGTCAGATATTAAATATTTATAAATCCCCCCCCCCTCTCTCTCTCTCTCTCTCTCTCTCTCTCTCTCTCTCTCTCTCTCTCTCTCTCTCTCTCTCAAAATTTCTATGGTGTTAAAGAAAATGACCTTTCACTCGTTCTCTTTATATTATTTATCTTGCACGGCTATATATGCATTTTTAAACAGAAAACAATTCTCTCTCTCCTATCATGAATAGGCAAACTTTAAATACAAACAAAAGGACTTAACACTGCATTATCAAGTGCCGAAATAAAAATTAAGAAAACAAAAAATTGTTGCAGGAAGAGAGTACTTTGCAATAGTATACAGCTTCTGAAATATTAAATAGTTTATACTGAAAATCTTATACTAAAGCAAGTCTTAAACAATCATTAAAATTAATTAAAGAAAAATGAAGAAGCTTCTCTTACAACAGCGGTGTTTACCTGATGCTTTTAATTAACACGTGAAGAATACCAAAACCTTCATCGTTGAACCTTGCAGAGTCAAGTCAAATATTTATCTAAAGAATCTAAAACATTAATAATTTTAACTTTTTGTAAATTGAGTATTGTCTCTTATCTATATAATTCGAATTATTTTCCCTAGGAGAAAACTTGAATTTTCATAAGATATGCAAAACCCGATGTTAAACTCTTTAAATATTATAGAAAAATTCTTTCTTATTCTATGGAAACGTCCAAATATGTACCGGAAAAAGCAAGCGATTTTAAAAGACGGGGGTTTTCTGCCTTACTTTAACGAACTGTGTTCATACCCCCTAGCTCATTTAAATTGCTAATATACCGTCATGTTTCGTGGTTCCTGTTAACGATTACTTCTGTTGTAATTATTAATGTATTCAGCGATGCAATTCTCGCTATGGTAATAAAAACAGGTATGAATTCAGTCAAATCATCACTACTACATGTAACAGGAAGTTTTCTTACTATGAAATTCCCCTCACAACAATAAAATTCGACGAAGTTTATTTTTATCAATTTCGAAGTATGTTGAGTCTCATTCATCCGGACGCTTTCGTTCCATAGTCCGATCTTCCGGATAGGTGAATCGGCCAGATCTCTTGAATGTGTCAATGGTTGTCACAAATGATAATGTATTTGATTATTATGAATGTAAATACTGTTTTCTAAGCATTTTATTCTAAATAGCAACAAATTATAGTTTTCCGTTGAAATTCATCGTTTTTAATTCAAGGAACACCGCTAGCGGTTCGCTGTTTTATTTTGGTTTATGCAGCGGTTTATACATACAATGCTTGATTTTGAGGTCAAGATCTAGTAAATGATTCAGAGTGTCTTTTCAATCTGATCAGTGATCCGATTGAGGTGCTAGTTCCATGAAGACGTCCTGATTGATTTAAAATATTTTCCGTACTTAATTACTATACGATAATTATATTTAAAAGAAAACATTTTCTTAACATTCCATTTTAAATTCGACGAAAAATAATTCCGATACCTATTATCATTTTAATATAATTTTAAAGAAGGCGTACAGAACACTCTATAGACCTTTTTGTTTTAGAAAGACTGTAGGCATTGTGGATATATTTCATTGATCAAAAACAACCAAACAAAAAAAGAGATATATAGCTGTGTTCTTTCATATTGTTTAAAATGACAGTTAAAACACAATTATCACGATTTCTATCTTACAATCAAGTCCCGGTACACCCTATAGCACCAAGATATTGTTATGAATCATCAATGAATAAATCAGATCTCAAAAATCTGTGGGCACCTTCCATTTACCACATCTTGACTTTAATGGTATTCGACTGTTGATTGTTTTATGCCAAGTATCGCATTTTGTGACAATAAATAACTCAGACAAATTGTTCTCCCCAAACAAAAATTGCAATACGTTGATCAAATATTCGTGCAACAATAGCTATCTAAATAAGTAAACTTGTTTGAGAATATAAATTGTATTTCATTCATATTTTAACATATGTATATATTTTTATCAAACCGTAAGAAAATATGGGATTATTTGATGTAGTTTACGATAAAAGAGTCATCGAATAGTAGATGCATGACCAATTCTCAAAAAAAAAGAGAAACTGATTTATGTATATAACTTTAGCGAGAGATGAAAAACATAAATCACAGCGGGACCTTTTTCTTTACAATGATGAAAATGATGTGACCTTGTCCTGATCTACGGTTCAATTTCACGGTAATTGCTCAAAATCTACTTTCGTTTAATGTCAAGTATATGTTTTTGATAAAATTTAATCTCTCTTTTTATAAAACCTAGTTTAAGAAAAAAGCCTAAACGGGTAGATTGACAGACGAAACGAGTGGCACACACAATAACCTAATGATTCCTGTATATCTCCTAAGTTATAGTATGGATGAGTTAGAAACGGGTTGCGTATTATTAGTTTTAATACTGGATAAAGAAAACAATCGAATTTGCAATACCATTAGAGACAAAAATATTAACCTAAATATATGTTTGTTCCCAATCTAACAAGTAATGTTCATAATTGATAAAATGGTTATAAAGTAATGGCTTTCATGAAATATACCTTTTAGAGGCTCTGAGAAAATGATATTGCATTAAGATAACTATTTATAGTTTTGAAGTTCATTTTCTCAACAGATAGGGAGTTAAACCCATTGAAAAATACATATTAAGATTTCATGTTTCAATTTAAACAAAAAATTATTTCAAAAGGAATAATTCCTTTCAGGAACTTTAATTTTAATTTAATTAGATTTTTCTTTCATTTTTTTATTGTTAGCTCACCTGAGCTGAAAGCTGAAGTGAGCTTTTCTGATCACTTTTTGTCCGGCGTCCGTATGTATGTCTGTCTGTCTGTCCGTTTGTCTGTTTGTCTGTAAACTTTTCTTCTCCAGAACCACTGGGCTGATTTCAACCAAAGTTGGCACAAAGCATCCTTAGGTGAAGGAGATTCAAGTTTGTTAAAATGAAGGGCCACACCCTCTTTCAAGGGGAGATAATTAAAAAATCATTGAAAATTTGTTAATATTTTCAAAAATCTTCTTCTCAAAAACTATTTTGCCAGAAAAGCTGAAACCTGTTTGGAAGCATCCTCAAGTAGTGTAGATTCAAGTTTGTTCAAATTATGATCCCCGGGGGTAGGTTGGGGCCACAAAGGGGGTAGGGGATGTGTGTTGAATTTAAACATAGGAATACATGTATATAGAGTAAATCTTTAAAAATCTTCTTCTCTGAAACTGATCAGCCAGAAAAGCTGTAACTTATGTGGAAGCATCCTCAGGTAGTGTAGATTCAAGTTTGCTCAAATCATGATCCCCAGGGGTAGGGTGGGACCATAATGGGGGGTCGAATTTTTACATAGGAATATATAGAATTAATCTTTAAATATCTTCTTCTCTGACATTGATCAGCCAAAAATGCGGTATCTTGTGTGGAAGCATCCTCAGGTAGTGTAGAATCAAGTTTTTTCAAATCATGATCGCAGGGGGTAGGGTGGGAGCCACAATGGGGGTTTGAAATTTTACATAGGAATATATAGAGTAAATCTTTAAATATCTTCTTCTCTGAAACTGATCACCCAGAAATGCGGTAACTTGTGTGGAAGCATCCTCAGGTAGTGTAGAATCAAGTTTTTTCAAATCATGATCGCAGGGGGTAGGGTGGGGCCATAATGGGGGTTTGAAATTTTACATAGGAATATATAGAGTAAATCTTTAAAAATCCTATCTGAAACTGATCAGCAAGAAAAGCTGTAATTATGTGGAAGTATCTCAAGATAGTGTAGATTCAAGTTTTTCAAATCATGCTCCCTGGGGGTAGGGTGGGGCCACAGTGGGGGGGGGGGGGGGACAAATTGTCACATCGGAATATATAGAGAAAAATGTTTAAAAATCTTTTTCTCAAAAACTGATCGGGCAAAAAAGCTGAAACTTGTGTGGAAGTGTCCTCAGGTATGAAAGATTCAAGTTTGTTTTAATCATGATACTGGGGATAGGTGGGGGCCACAATGGGGGGGGGGGGGGGGGGTCAAACTTTTGCTTTTACATAGGAATATATAGGGAAATATCTTTAAAAACCATTTGCTTAGAAAAGGCAGTTCAGATAGTGTAAATAAAAATTTGTCAAAATCATAATATTCAGGACTAGGGTTGTGCCACATGGGGGTTCCAATTTTACAAAGGAAAACATTTAAATTATCCACAAAAACTCAAATGTTATTAAATATGGTTTTACTTATAAACAAGCATTTTGAATTATTGTTGATTCTTAAAAATTGTTTATACTCTAGCCCCTAGACAATTCTTTGGCCTCACAAGGGGTTCAAAGTTTGATGTAGGTTTGTAATTCATATATAAACAGTTGTTTAAGTCTGATCATTTTCTCGAGAACTGCAATGCTCAATATGTAATATGACTGTAAAATCATCCTTTTACAAAAGGGGTCAATGATAAACATAAGAATATGCAGGGGAATTTTTTATATACAGGATCTATTATACGATATTGTTAAGATATTTTGTATATATATGACTCCAAAAAGCTGATTTTATTATGTCTATCATTGCTCATGTGAGCGATGTGGCCCATGGGCCTCTTTTTTTTCGGTTCTGTTCTGTTTATTTCTTAATTTGTGTTGCATTACTACAATTTTTATAGATCAATGCTACTGATCAATGCTCATGTATATATATAATTTTTCAACCTAAGCTGTATTCAAAATCAACATTTCATTTAACAGAGGTTCTTTATGTAGATATTGTGGAGGATAAACAATCAATCCTTTTCACATTCCTTTTCAAATCATCATAGCTAACAAACACTTTGATAAGTTTTCAACTGCATGGATAATGCATGGATAATGCTTTTGACAAATAAGAATAAATAATCAACCATGTTTTAGGGAAAATCCGGTCCAGATTAAGAAAGATGAAGGACTTACAGTCTGTTCAAGCATTTTTTACAACATACACCATAGCATAGCATTTACATATCATTACACAGCATTAATATATATCACACCATAGCATTTGGATATCATAGCATATCATTAGATTTGCATTCGTCATAGCATACCATAGAATAAAACATTACTTTAACTCGGTTTTGAATGATTCTTTTTTAGATAATAAATGTTTACATTGCAGATTAGTGATAAACTCTTTTTTATTACTTCGAAAGGTTTGGAACTCTTCTGTATGCAGAGGCGTTTTTGTTCAAATCTGATTGCATTACATCTTAATGACATGTGGTGATAACGAACAGTGTTCAAATTCAAAAGTCCAAAGAAAACTTACAAAACAGGAGCAGAGCGAACACGGGCTTCTTAAATAAAATTGAGGTAGGATCAGGTGCCATGGAGGAGTGAGCATCCTTTGCTGACCGGTCACACCCCCGTGTGCTCTTTGTCGTAATCGGGAAGAACGGAAACGTCCGTACACAACTAGATGATTAATTATGGTCTAACAAATAGTATGAAAAACGTCAGTCAGTATGAGAAGGTTTAAGCCTTCCATTTCAGTTTCTCATAGCATAGCATACAATTGTTGTAGCATAACATTAAAATCTCATAGCATATAATTAAAATTGCTTACCATAGCCTAGCATTAAATTGTAAATGATATGCATGAAGTGATTGTATGAGTAGAAATAACTGTTGATTTAGTTTTGCTTTAAAAATATATTTCATCGATCCGTGCTTAAAACGGTTTCTTTCGTTTGAACAGATTTTAGGAGAACATGACAAAAGGATTACTGCAGTCTTGCTGATTTTAAAATCTTGAAATTTTAATTACTAATCGTATTTTTTTTCTTGAATTTCTTATAGACAACATCTATGTTGTTTTTGAGACCAGGTCTCCAAAAATCAGTAGGAATTCCCATGGGCACAAATTGTGCTCCTGTTTTGGCTGACTTATTTTTATATTCATATGAAGTAAATTCATTAAAACACTTGTGCGAGAAAAGAATAAAGCTCTTGCTGTGGCCTTCAACTTCACATTTAGATATATTGATGATATTGTATCCATTAACAACTGATACTTTCACTCTTATGTTAAATCAATATATCCCAGTGAGTGAGATATTTTACTAGAAAAACACGTTAATGGTAACCTAACAACAATACTTTATGATAAACGTGATGATTTTAATTTTTCCATCGTCAACTTCTTTTACTTAAGTAATAATATGCCATCATCACCTGCTTATGGGGTTTATGTCTCTCAGCTTATTCGTTATGCAAGAGTATGTTCTACATACGAACAATTTATTAAACGAGGCAAGCTACTTACAAACAAGATGTTGGAACAAGAATATCAAGAACCTCGATTAAAATCATCTTTACCCAAGTTCTTTGGTCGATGTCAGCAACTGCAATGTTTAATTAGGAAACATGCTGACTGACGTTTTTCATACTTGTTAGACCATTATTTATACACCGGACTGACTACGGTTTCTTCCGTTTTTCATGATCTTGACAATGAGCACACGGCGGGTGCGACCAGTCGGCAGGGGATGATTACTCCTCCTAAGCACCTGATCCCACCAATATGTTTTAGGGCTCCGTGTTGCTCTGCTTTTAATTCGTATTTTGCTTTATGGATTTTTGAGACGGTTGACAGTTTGTTATTATCATATTTCATATCACGAAATTGAGAATTTTTAATTATGAAAATAAAAATAAGTTACATAAGAATTACAAACACTCAAATTGATAACAGTATTCAGTAATTTTGCAGTTTCAATAAGTTATTTGGTGAAATGAAAATAAAATAATTGTTCATACAACTCAAACAATCAATTCAATCAAAGTATTTTAATGTCAATATTAAATTTAGAAATAACTTTCCAGAACCTACTGAAGAGACAGTGAATGTTTCCCTAGTAAAAAATCATTAATTATTTCTGATAGTTTAAAGTATCTTAACACATATTAAACTAAATTGAATTGTACCACCTAACAGTTTTCAGTATGATTGTTCATTTATTTGAAAACAATTTCATTCCTGAAATCTGACAAAGTTGATTTTATCCTGATAATTCATATTTTATATGTAAACCATCAAGGTTGAAGATTGTATAGTTAATGACTATGGCGGTTCTCTAATTTCGAAAGCCTTCTACAAAAATTCTTCATATTGCATGAATATTAACAAATGAACTATATTAGTAAATGTGAGTGGGATTTCGAATGCAATGACAACTATAGAGATATTAATGACACTGCATTAAATAAAGTTTTAAAAAAAGATAATATTTCTTTCATTTTATTTCAATGGAAAGTGAAAATAAACTCAAGGTAACTTCTTTATTTCTTTTTTTAAAATGTTGATGTTTTTCCAAATTTAATTAATGTTTAAGGGGGCTGGGTAATCAACAATCAACACATCAACCATCAGATCTGCCTAAAACTTTGACATGTTATATTTATGGTAATTTTATGGTATTTTTCGTAAAGAAAAAATCCAAATATTTTAGCTTTTCAATTTAATCTTTTCCTAAATCTTAATAAATAGCTTTTCTTCTTAAGGAGATAAATATAGTCTAATAATGACTACGACCATCTAGCCCTCTTTGCTTGAATTAAAAAATAAAATCATTTCACATACATTGTCGACTTTCAAGTTCAGCTGGGCTACCTTAATTATCAAATTTTCATGAAGTTTTGATCTGGGGTATAAAAATAAAAAACCGAAAGTGGACTTATGTGAATAAAGTCCCTATGTACAATGTTAATGGTTAATTGTTACTTAAAAAAGGATTACATATCTGATATATGAGGCAATTAGGTATAATAAGTTGGGTTCTAAAAACTCTTTTTATGTCATTAAAGAAGTTGGAATACCATAATGACGTCTATAGTGATTAAAAAGAGATAAATTAACAAAGTTAACGTTTCATGGCTAGACCACTCGATAGAATTTAAATTTCAATTCTAGTGATAAAAGTAACTAATGTTCATTGGTTTCTGATTTTTAAATTCTATTTAACTAGCGACTTAAACTCACCGGATCATTTAGAAGAAGAAAAACCTATCGAAAAATGCAAAAAATTTGATTTTACTTTTAATTGAAAACTCTTAAATGTTTATTGTTAGGAAACATATGTTATCAGTTCAATAATCCATAGACATCTATAGATAAAATGATACTATTTAATAATATAAAACACATCACACAACCGTTAATGATCAAACGGTTCAATGATGATTATTCCGACACACACTCCACTAAGTAATATATGGTTATTAATTGCATATCTCGGAAGTGTACGCATGGTTAACTAGTGTCATGATTATGACTGCGTCCGACTTCTAAATGTTCACACCTGATTCTGTTTCACCATGGCTGATTAACAAAAAAAAAAACCAAATATGATATACGTATAATTAAAACAGGACAAAGAATTGTAAGATTGAAACATACCCTTTCTCGTATCTTTTTACATTAATGATCACCAAGACCTTCCTGATCTTTAAGTTCAAATGTCTGTGTCCCTTGTTGTCTACAATTCAAGAATATTTATGTGTACTAGTAAATAATAACTTAAAATCTAATTACAATATTATCGTGTGTTATCATAGTAAGTTTGATTAGTGACCGTTATCGCCCGACTCTTTTTTCTGTCGTGCGCAGGTTGCAATGATCGACAGTTATGAGCGGAAACCGCACTGTTTTAAATTGTCGTTTTGTTTTGTTTTACTTAAAAACGTTGTTACGTATACATATCTAAGAAAATGATCCAAATTACTAACTTTGACCTAAAGAAATATCCCAGTTTGTGAAACTAACATCAAAAACGTTCTATTTTTTACACATATTTTCATTACAATGTTTACACATGGTTTATACTAAACATCAAAAGATGCATTTGATGTATGACGCTATGAACAATGACCATTGTAATGTTGTGAAATATTACGTATCAAAAAATACAAAAACAATATCTTTCTAGACACGAATCTAGAGCTGCCAAACTATAGGCGTAGAATGAACCAAAGTGTTTGATTTTGATGTATACGGTTTGTAAAATTCCGACGAGTTTCCCTGTCCACGTTGATCTAAAAAAGACCCAAATAGCAACGTTTCCGGCATAAAAGTTATTTTGAAGAAGAGTTTAAACTAAGCTAGAAGAAACGATTTAGAAGACATATAAGTTAAAGCAATTACATGCTACATTGCAAAAGTATACAGTTCCTGATATATCAAATAGTTAATGCTTATCTTATACTTATGCAAGTGTTAAACAATCATTTAAATCGATTATAGATAAATGAAGTAGCTTCTCTCAGAACGGCAGTGTTTATCTGCTGTGTTTAATAAACACGTGAACAATACCAAAACCTTCATCGTTGAACCACTCAGAGTCAAGTCAAGTATTTATCTAAATAATCTATAACGTAATAGTTTGTGTTTAATAAATTGTATATTGTCTTTCATGCCTGTTTTGTTTTCAAATAATTTTCACTAAGAGAAAACTCTTGAATTTTCATAAGATATGCAAAGTTTGATGTTAAGCTCTTTAAAATGTTAAAGAAACATTCTTATTTTCTATAGTTTGGCCATTACTTACGAAATGAGTCCAGCTAGTGTTCACAGAGAGAGAGAGAGAGAGAGAGAGAGAGAGAGAGAGAGAGAGAGAGAGAGAGAGAGAGGAAGAACCCCTTATTTTTTTCCAAATCATATCTTTATAAAAACATAATACATAGGTTGTTAATTGATTTAAAATTGAAGAAAAGTCTGAGCTCATCTCCAATTTGTGTTTGAATTACATGTACATTTTTTTAAATAATGATTATTACGGTCTCAATGGGTTTTTTATTCGGTTTTTCTGCATGAAACACTCGGAGGTTATCATCTTTTCTTGTAACAATTCATTAAAAAACTATAAAAATGCATTAATTAATTAATTTACTAGGATAAAAATCATCTTAAGATTAGATATCATTTTAAATCCTTACGTTAGTTTCCGTCAAATTTCAAATAACATACAATGACAACTTTTTGTATTTACAGTATCAGTGTCGATGGACAAAACGATAAACATGGCTTGACGAATTTTTGTCGATAACATTTGTAATGGCCGATATCAAAAGACTAGCATTTGTTCAGTGAGGTATTAAAGTATCGGGCGGCAAGCCTTAAAGAGATTATTTTAGCCTGTTGAGGATAATGCTACTTTCAAACTTTTATAAACTTATTGTGATATGATGATGATGATGATGATGATAATGATGATGATGATGATGATGATAATGATGATGATGATGATGATGATGAAATGATATAAGTACAAAAAAATTAAATTTTGGTGGATTAACATGTATGCATTAGTTTAACTAAGTTTTAAATGTCTATTCAACAGAATTGACACTGCATAATTTTTTTTAAATTTCATCCTTAAAGAAAATGAACAAGACATTTACAAAGGTTTATTGATATAAGAAATTTGAAACTATAACACTCTTTAAAATCTAAAAATCATAACTGTTACAAAAGGAAGAAATATAAATTGCAAACTTCAAGAATAATACAAAAAATATATTCACAAACCAAACAAATGAAAAAACCCATTTCAATTATTATTTACACTCATTCAAAAAATCCTAGTAATATATCTTTATAGATTGTATTCAAACAAAGAGATAAGAAATATATCTCCATTAATAGACAGATATCCAAAAAGAATGCCGTTGAAAAAATAACATCATTATTAATTGTAGGAATACGGTGCTTACATACAATCCAAATAAACCCATTTAATTCCATCCATATTTATTTTCTGTTTATCTGGTCAACGTATTTTATCAAAATTTATCTAAACTTAAAAAGAGGAAAGTGTACCCCGTTGAGCTCTTATTTGTTATTGGTTAAATCTGATCCTACCTCAATTTTTTTAAGAGGTCCGTGTTCGCTCTGTTCCCGTTTTTTAATTTTCCTTTGGACTTTGAATTTGAACACTGTTCGTTATCAACACATGTCTTTTCTTTGGCCTTCTCTACTAGCACAAGTAAACGTATTCGACGTTACTATATGTATATGTAATTCATATGAATACATTTTTATACGCAATTTTTATTTTCAAACGCCGAGTTTGTTCTCAATTGCTGAGATTTCGAGATATAACTTAACGCGTAATATGTGGCTGTGTCGGGTTCGATGTACTGCAGAGCGTCTTTTGTACCAAGATCCACCCGGCTTTTCATTTAACCATTAAAAAGCTAAGGGATTGGAGCCCTTACAAAACAAGTGGATATTTGGCCTAAATAAATATCGAAAATGCGTCAATTAAAAAACACCAAATACTGGTCTTGATCAGCATTCGTTAATTTCTTTTCTTGTTTTTTTCCCCTCTTTTTTTGGAGGGGGGGGGGGGGAAGGGGGGTAGATGAAATCATGGTATATTTTTTCCTATACAACGACCTAAATAGGACTACAGACAAGTATTATGAAATGTTATCCTTTATGAGTACAAAGAATTGTTAACACAAAACTTATAATTATAATGTAAACGCATCACAATAAATATATGACCACCATCTCTTAACATTTAAAATAAATAATATTTAAATCAATATTTTATTTACCTACAGTAAGTAAAAACCAAATCACACAAACTACTGCTTTATTAGTTTGTTTTAAACACTCGGTGTTTTAAAAATGGAAAATGGTTTGTCAAAAATTGTAAAAGATTGATGCAATGAATTAAACAAAACTATTTCCAAAATCTTATATATTCCAAAATTATGAATTTATGATTTAAAAATAAAATAATCAGGTGACAACAATTGACAAAACAGAGGCATTGAATTATATTAAAATAATTTAATTCTGGTTGTAACGCGGCATTTGATTGGATAGAAAAATTTAGTTAACTTTGTATAACCTGGTTTGACGTCACAAAACACGTCACAATGCACCAACTTCAAAAACGTACTAATCCGCTTGACGTTACGTTTAAATTTTGAACAGATTAATATCATTTTTAAATGTAAAACGCACTCAATTTATACAGTAAATTACTAAAAATCAAATTATAAGAAATGAACTCAATGTCTACCCACGTATACTCATATAACCTGGGTTGGAGGAATTTACGCCTTTTTATAATCCGCTTCGCGGATTACAAAGCGTAAACTGCCCCAACCCAGGTTATACTCGTATAACGTGGGTAGACATTGATCTCATTTCTTAAGTATTTTCAAATCTTATATTAGAATTATAGTAATGTTTGCTTTAAGGTTATCCGATCCTCAGCGTAAAAGTATTTTTTTCATCCTAAAAATGTTATTTATCCTTCAAACTTTATAAATGAAGCGAAATAAAAAGAATTGTTTTGATGGTATCCATGCATTTTACGAAGTTATTGCAATATAATATAATAAATAACAGGTTGAGATCAAATTAGAAATAGAAAGATTGTTCCGGTGCAGCGGTGGCTCGAACCCCTTTACCTCTAGGTAGTAGGTCTCCATGGAGCCACTAAGCCAAGCAGTTCGTTATATGATTAGCGTAATATTAACACTTCAAGACTAATTAAAATGATCTATATGAAAGGCAGATTTATGGTACGGATAAAACAATCCGGATAATTTAGAGTTATGAAACATTGCTGAGGCACGGAGATCGTTAAACAATAAAACTTTTTCTGCAACATTTTGTTTATCATATACACCGTCATGTTTAAACGGGAGAAAAGTAATTGTGTACAAAAGCAAACTCCAAAGACAAAATTTCATGAAAGTATTGTAGCAGATATGTAAGAAAGTGGTAATAGAATAACATTTACTGTCAACAAAAGGTTCTAATTTATTAATCTTCTATTTAGTTGCCATGGAAATCTTGTTGCTTGACATGTAATAGTACCGGTTGGACGGCTGATTTATCATAAAGTCTGCGAAGATCATTAGTTGGTGGCATTTCGTATATGGAAGTTGAAGACGGTGGTCTGGAATGCATTTGATCTGACCTCTCAAACAGCCACAGATCATGATGGTTTAAGGGTCCAGTTATTACTGTAGTCTTGCTATCTCGACAGTTGTCTTCCGTGGTTGGCTTTAATTTATTTATGCTTGGCCTTTAAAAAATGTAACATGAAAACAATTACACTTACAACTTGCTTTTAAAAGTTAAAACCTACTTCTACAACTGTTTGCATATAAAATGAGAAAATATTTGAATATCATAGCACTATCGTATTTTCAACTTTTTTAAGCAATCAAAAATTGACTTACTTTGAAAATATTTTTTGTTTGACCATGTATCCAGTAACTAACAAAATCAGAATCGCAATGACAGCAACTGCAACGCTTAGACCTATTATTGCCAATTGTAAAACTTCTTTGGGATCTTCATGTCTGTTTTTTTGTTGTTTGGTGGTTTCAAAGGCTTGATCTGTTCCCGAGGAATCCACAAGAAAAACTGTGGTTGTAAGATCTTCTGAGGATGTGGAGGAAGCTGGTTTAGAAGAAGTGGTTGCTGTATCTGTAGCTGTTCTGTTGCTGTTACAATCTAAAAATACACAAGTCCAAACCATACAAATAGTTCAAAACTCCCTCCATGAAATAGAATTTCAAAAAGTTTCTGTCAGCTAAAACCTTCAAATTTAGTTATTGATAATCAAAGCCTTTATTATTCTGTAAAACAAAAATATTTGTTTTTATTTCATGCTGTATAACGAATCGTAATTGTTGTAATTCTTATTGACACATCCAATTAATTTCAATTTATTTACGAACTTACCCCAAGTCCAATCAAATGTATTGAATTGTGGCAAGCATTGCCAACAGCTCTCATTACTCTTGAATGTTCCTATTTCTACACAAGTTCCATTTATGTAACAAAATCCATTCTAAAATATGGCATACCATAAACATAATGAATATGTTAAAAGTTGCTTGACTTTTAGATTGTCCATTTTTAATCACAAAACGCACATATCTGAAGGAAACAAAATGTCAAGAAGTAGGTATAATAATGTTTATACTAGTTATCATTTGCAAACTAAAATTTACCTGAAGTGTGAAATAAACATTCCCAGATTCGTTATTGAACGTTTGACAGGCAGACTGGTAAATGTATACTATATGCGAATTCGTAAATTGAGTGCCATCATTAGAAAGATTAAACTGAAATGCTGATATCCATGAATCCCCAGAACCATACTCAAGGCTACAATACCCTTCAAACAGGGTCCTTTCTTCTAGTTTTGTGTTGTATGGTGTTTCTAATGTCACGGTATTATTTTCATCATTCTAAATAAACAGAAAGCAACCGTGTGGAATTAACGGATTGTGTTACTTATCAATATTTACCAAAATCATCTTTTGAATTATTAATGTAAGAAAGGTTGCATATTTTACCTCTCTCCTTGTCACATGACAAGATGTTCTCGTGTTTTCCAGGAAGTAGTTACCATAGAGCGTGATATCATCACAGGACTCCGACGATTTGTCACACACTCCATCACCAGATAATCTGGTTATTGTAGGCGGAGACAAAACATCAAACGAGCAATCACTTCCCCCATATCCGTCATTGCAGGTACAGTTCCCTTCAATCCCAAATAATAAAAAGGTTCACTATTTGTTTCTTGTCTTACATATTAATGTTTGTAATGTTTTTCGTATTTATATTTCTTCATACCTGATGTGCATATTCCATTACTGCTACAATTGTTTGGGCATAAATTAGTGATAAATGCCGCTATATCTGGATGCTCGTTTGCTAGTGTAGAGTTCAACAATATATATGTTTGACATTGTCCAAGGCCTGTATCCAGATGTAACTGAGTAAGGTTCTGATCTCCAGTCATCTATCAGAATATTACAAATATTAAAAAAAAAAACTTTTTCTAAGGAAAACATTATTGTAAAAACGGGTCCGAAAAAATATGAATGAATACAACAGATAGACTTACAGTTAGATCATTTATGCAGTTAATAAACGTTTCATTGGTGAAGTTTGGAACAACCTGGATGCAAATGTTATAGTGTGCAGACTGTTGAAATGCGTCATCACATATGTTGAAGGCATCTACCTCGCTAAGTGCTTGTCGTTTGACTCGCTAGAAAAGTTGTAAACAAACGTAACATCGTTTCTTTAAAGGATACTAAAGGTAATAGTGTATGTTTTTAGTACAATTGGAGTTATTCAGATAACAGTTGATTGTAAAATTTAATCTCGTTATTCATTATAACTATCAATAAGCACTGATCAATGGTTAAAAAAACAACATAATTGTCATTGTAAATCAATTTGTTAACCTATTAATTGCCTATGTTATCTGTCATCGTTAATAATTGTGATGTATTTACGATAAGATTAAAATGTAGAACATTATGATCTAATTAAAAATCATTTATCAACAAATATCACAAACATTTGTTTTTACAAAAGAGTGTACCCCATAGTATAGTAAAATTAGATGGTACCAGGTACTAGTATTTTATTTTAAATAACGTAGAGTCTCCTTTTCAAAAAATGCAATAATGTTTGCTTTCAATGGAAACTGGCACTGTTCATGCAGAAAGGGGAAACATGATTTTGTATATCTATTACATTATAAGAGAATAATATTAAACATTTCTGTGATGCTTTTCCGCTGAAAGGGAATAAATGAATAAAGAAAGAAATCAAAATAAAATACATTATTGTGAACTAAATTTAAAATGGGACGGGTTTGGTTTTGTGACACTTAATTCATAGCATTCCTTCAAATAAAATATTACTTATACTTTGTTATTGTCTTTTAACGGGTTCATGACAAACTGTGTATCTGTTCACATTTTTTCAAAATCACTTATGCTTTTTCATCATTTACGTTGGAATATGTCAAAATTAAGCACAGGATTCTATATCACTCTAGCTTCAATGCTAAACACGGAATTTAAATCATTTATTTACCGAAAAACAGTTTTACTAAGGTATGTTTATAGTAAAAAAAATCGTTTGCGTTGATTAGCTTAAGAATCAACAAAAATCTGAAAAAGATCTATATTCGATTAGATCCAATATCTTCCCCTTTTCTTAATAAATTAAAAATAAAATATCATATCATTCAGGTGTTTCATAAAATATAAAACTAAAAGTATTTGTCACAGAAATTTTAAAGTTTTGCAATATCGTTCATTCCTTGTGCCTCTATAACGTCACGTAAATGGGTAAATTCCCGCCATTTCTCAAAAACATTTAAAATTCATAAGTTTTTCTTCATATTTAACAGCAGGAAGTATAGAGCACAACGTTGCTCCAAAACCACTTTCACATATATAATTGTTTATATTATTTTCCATGTATGTTTTCTGATCAAAACACTGATAGAAAATACCAAATTCTTTGCTTAAATACGTTTTTATTGTAAAATAGATCATCATTACTTTAGCATTTCTCTATTATGACATCGATCAGGCAATTTATCTTGTTATAAAAGACGTATACAAGGTTTAATCTCCCTTTTTGCAAATATTTAAAGCCTTATTCATAACTTTAATTTTGGGGCATAAACAATTAATCCCGCACATAGTCCTTTCTGTAAAGAAATAATTTTAGAAGTGTACATGTATTTACAATAATATGAATCACTACATGCAGCAAATGAAACGATCATTAATGACATCACTATGGTGTATTCATTTTGACTTTTCAATGCAGTTGAAGTGATGGGGACATCATATTGGTTACTCTTTCATAATAATTATCATTTCTTACAGATTTTATGCACAAAACAACTTTAAAGTAGATCATCTTCAGATGTTAGAACATCCTTACCATTTGTTCTACTGATGTCGCGTCCATTTCTTGAAGGAATGTGAAAATCTCCAGGTCTCTTTTTTTCCTACTTGAGCTGCTGCTATGTAATACACAGTGGTACTCCCGGCCTCTGACGTTTGTTTTGCATTCAGTGTACTGTTTGTAGGTGCAGAATGTTTTCTCTTTATCACAAGTGCAAAGTTTGTGAAAATATGAGGACAAAGGTGTCAAACCATCAAAAACTGTCTGTGAATTGGCTAGAAGGTCCTCTGAACTACCAGGAGGAAGTCTATGAATAAATTAATATAAACACATATTAAAGTGTTACAGCAATAAGATCAGAAGTAAAATCAACAGTAAAATTCAAATGTTATTACTTTAAAAGCAAATCGTTATAAAACTCACTGCCATGACAGGGAGAAACCATCAGGTGGATTATGATAGCTGTGGGAGTATATATTGTCCTGTGATCCGTCCCTTCGATGAAGGTCATTAGTCCTATCATTGTCCAGTACTCCACACAGTCCAGACGTTCTACCAACATCAGAAACCGTGGGATAAACTTCTAAATTAATGTACCAGAACGAACTCCAGTAGTTGTAGAGATAAACTTTAACAATTGTTCCGGTTGGAAATATAATCTCAAAAGAAAAAGAAAAATCATGAACAAATGGTGCATCAAAATTAATAGAACATAAAGTTATGCTTTCTTTTGAGGCCAAGGTGTTAACAGATGAAAGAAAACAAAAGAAAAGTTGGTACAATATTTAAAGAATCATATAAAAACATCGACAGCAAATTAAAATCAACCTTATAAGCTTTGTCTGTTTCTTTGATAACTTTGAGAGAGTTCTCGTTACAGATGGGAAAGTTGATGTACTGCCTCCGATAACATGCATCGATGGTGAACACATCCTGTCCTGATCGAGCCGCCACTGCGCAGACGCAACGAGGTCTTCCCCAGCAGTTTTCGTGGCGGACTTGCACCTATAGATTTAATCAAATAATTATAATAAGTTTTTTTTTAATGCCGCGGAATATAGTTATGATTTTACAAAAATGATTACCTCCTGTAAATGATCATCGTTCTTATAAAATATATACGTCTTCCCGGTTATGCAGCCTGTGCTTTGGCATTCATAATGGCTGAAAGTACAATAGTAATATATTTTCTTCTGAATTGTAAAGGTAATTTTTGCTCATATAGTTTACAGACTTTAAATGCTAAAAGTATTTATCCCACTTTGCTAACTAACGCCTGATTAGAACAGATTTTGAAAAACGTTCATTTTGTAAGTATACTGTAACTACCAGCCTAAATAAACGCCTATGAAATATATATCTATATAGCTCACAGTCCGTCAAACGTTGTTTGATGTGGATCCGCATAAGAACTACAGCGTTTTCCCTTCCATGCTTCCTTCTTGTCTACAACGTTGATCTATCAGGGAAAAAATCCAATTACTGTCAAAATGCAATATAATTACACTCAAACACATTTTAGCAGTTTTAAACTAAAAATACTTACGTGAACGTCATGAAAGACAACATCTGAAAATATTACGGCACCTTGTCCACTTGGGCTGTTTGTTTCTAGTCGCAACACGAGCTTGTGGTCCGGCATATAATAACCTTCATCATCCGAATTGGATACCACTATGGTATAAATCTTGTACCATTTTGTCTCATCCTCATACTTTTGCTTTTCTCTAAAAATGTGACTGTCTATAGTCACAGAACATTTATTCAGGTTACCAACCGAACTCTTTTTGCACTTTGCCTCAGATTTGCCAGGAAATGACAACTGGATGTTTAAAGGAGAAGCGGACTGCTTTCCATCTGGAGTGTGGATAGTCTCAGATGCAAATGGAATTGTAGGTCGCATCATTAACGTAACTGTTCCCTTCCTCTCAATACTGAGAGTGTGATTCAAGATCTGTTATAATACATTTTTATTTAAAATTCAGGAAATATCTTATAATATACATATTTCTACAAATTGTCTAATGCATAGATAAATGGATTATATGTTACACAAAAATTCTTATGAAAACACAGTTTTAAAGTCTTTTTAAACATAATAATTTGATAGAATTTAGTATTTTTGAAACCTCTATTCCTGCAAAGAACAATTTGCTGGATTTTGAAAAACACGGAAGGCTGTTTTTTGACTTCTTCACTCCCACAACACAGTGAATCTAAAGAAAATTAAAACAAACAACAACCAGAGTAACAAAACGCACTTTTATGATTTTATTGTAGCATCATATCTTTCCGCCAAATTAATTTAAACCCCTTTAAAGACAAGAACCATAGCTTGTAAATTACATAGATATTGAGACTACTACATGTATACTTATCACGATGTTTTTCTCTTGTTTTTGTTGGAGCCCCCCCCCCCCCCCCCCCCCCGTACCTTTGATAAGCTATTGTAAGAAATGCGAAATCCTTGTAAAAATTTGAAAATAATTTTTTTAATATACATTATTAACTTACCCAGGTGTTAATCTTTTTCCCCGCCTTGTTTAGATCTGCTGCAGAGAGAATAGCATCATCTAGTGACGACTTGTCGACGGTCTGTCCTTGGATCACGGTCTCGTTATCGACGTACCAGTCAATGTGGTAGAGCAAGGTGTCATCATCCGCAGGGGTGAAGGAACAAATTAGGTTGACATAGGGGTCGTATTGAAAAAGATCCGGAACTATCGCATGTTCTTTTTCTGTCCATGTGATGTTATGGAAGGAAACTCGAATGTTGTCTATAGATTCATCCACACCTGTAAGAGAGTAGAGAAGCTTTTGTTGAAAAGATACTGCTCAAAAGTAACATTGAATTCTACAATGTGCAAATTCACAATTATATTATTTAATGATCATTTATAACCCAGTCGCTTTATTTTTGTACTTACAATTGTGTCCAAGCTCTGAAACATTTTTTAAAAAAATCATTTTTTAGAAAACAAGAGGTCCATGGGACACATCGCTCACCTAAACAACAGTTCCTTGTAATGTTCTATTTCGTAGCATATACTATTTCTATTTGAAACTTTGAACCCCTTTGTTGGGCGCCAGTATTGGTCCCGGGTTTATGGTTGGCTTTAGCAATTAAGAATCAACAACATTTGGGGGTCCTTGCATATTAATCTCACAAACTGTAGTGTAGTTCTCGAGAATTATTTTCCCTATATATTTCTATGTTAAACTTTTAATCTCTCTTAGGGCCCCAGTATTAGTCCGGTGGTCACAGATTTATTAATGTAGAATCTACATTATTTAAGGAAGCTTGTATAGTAATCTCACAAGGTGAAGCATTGTAGTTCTCAAGAAAATATTTAAACATTTTCCCTTTTAATCTATGTTAAACTCTGAACCAATTCTTGGGCCCCGGTTTTAAAATTTAGAATCTACACTATTTGAAGATGCTTACTAAGTAATCAAACAAATTGAAGCATTGTAGCTCTCGAGCAGAATCTTTTTAAATATTTTCCATATATACTTCAATGCTAAACTTGAACCCCTCTTAGGGCCCCAGTATTAGTCCGGTGGTCACTTCTTTATTAATCTAGAATCTACATTATTTAAGTGAGGTTGCATAGTAATTTCACAAGATGAAGCATTGTAGTTATCGAGCAGATTTTTAAACATTTTCCCCTTTAATCTATGTTAAACTCTGAACCCATTTTGGGTCCCAGTTTTACACTACTTGAGAATGCTTATGTAGTAATCAAACAAATTGAAGCATTGTAGTTATCGAGCTGAATATTTTCAAATATTTTCCATATTTACTTCTATGTTAAACTTTGAACCCCTCTTGGGGTTCCAGTACTAGCCTGGGGGTCACGATTAAAAAAAAATAAATGTATATTATCCAGTGATACATGCATAGTAATCTCTAAATTGTAGCATTGTAGTTCTCGAGAAGAAGATTTTTCTTTATGTACTTCTATGTTAAACTTTGAACCCCTCTTGGGTCCCCGGTATTAGTTCGGGGGTCACAATTTTTACAATTTAGAATCTTCACTCTATATACAAGCATTTTTGTCAACATTGGCATCGAGGGTCACGATTTTAACAATAAACAATTTACATTTTCCAAAGATGCATGCATTGTAATATCCCAAACTATCGCATTTTAGTTCGCGATTTTTATAATTCAGAATCTTCACTATATATACAAGCTTTTGTGTAAATAGTGGCATTTCTTGTGCAGTTGTTCTTGAGAAGAAGATTTTTAAACATGTTTACTACGTATTTGTATGTTAAACATTGAACCCCTCTTGGGGCCCCAGTAATAGTTTGGGGTCACAATTTTTACAGTTTAGAATCTTCACTCTATATACAAGCATTTTTTAAACATTGTCATTTCAGGTTCAGTGGTTCTTGAGAAGAAGATGTTTAAAGACATACACCCTATTCTCACTTTTTCGCAATTATCTCCCTTTTAAAAAAGGTTTAGCCCTTTATTTTGACAATTTTGAATTCCCTTCCCATAAAAATGTTTTGTACCAAGTTTGGGTAAATTTGGCCTTTTGGTTTTAGAGAAGAAGTCAGAAATGTGAAAAGTTTACAGACGGACAGACGGACCATCGGTTCAGGTGAGCACAAAATAAAGATTAAAACAAAGAAATAATATCGATAGTCCATGGCAATTATAAAATAATGCAAAATTGTTACCAAAGCAATATGCAGCGGTGCAGACATCCAGTGGTATAAGCTTGTAAACCAGAAATGTCGTACAGTTTTTGACATCTATTTCATACGAGTTGGAGCAGTCATCAAAAAACCCCACCTCACATGCTGTTAATGTCAGTGTGTTTCCATCAGGAGGAGTAGGGTCTAATCAAAAACATTCAAATACAATTAATTAAAATGTTAACTGGCCATAGCTGTTGCTTGGGAGGTCAATATTCATTCAACACTTGACAAAAACTAAAACCGATATCGTCATCAAAAAAACATACACGCTTTACGAAAAAAAAAACATAATGCTACTTTATGATGAAAACTAATTTCAAAAAGATTTTATCAAGGGCACTAGTAATATGCAATCTAAGAAATGAAAAATATACGAACAATATACCTTTTAACCAAACTGGGTATAATGTGTTGCATTTTCCCAAGATTGGTGGAGACGTAGACATCACGTGAGATTTTGCTCGGTACCAACCCTCTGTAATGTATCTGTCACAAAGAGGGGTGGAGTCCATATCATATAACGGCGATCGTTTAGTCACGTGATCAATCTCAAAATAGTTCCCATCAAGACATGGATCCTGAGCTATAACAACACAGAAGTATCAACAAGATTAAAGTTTCTGAGTCTAATACTAATAAGTTGCAAAGCGATTTTTTTTACGATTCCTTTGATTTAGATATAAATAAAATATGTTCAAAGTTTCAATACATTTCTTATAATCTTCTATTTCATATGATAATCTCTTTTTTCAGAATTATATTTGCTGTTTCACCTTTTTGAATGGGTTTTTGTTATACGTTATTAAATAAGCTAAGATAATGAGTTTTATCAAGTGTATACTTTTTTACAGAGTGATCCACAACTATGATACCGTAAAAAAATATATGCATTTGTTTTGCAAAGAGATACACTATCGAATTTTTTGATCGAAATGTTTAATTTAGTCTCTTTTAGTGTTATTAAACACATAGTATTATTTTGATAACTAAGGAAGACGAGTTATTTAAAAAAAACATTTATATACATATAGTTGCATGAATTTTGCAAATAACCTACGAAATGCTTGCACAAGAGTTGTTTCTTACACATTCAATGTTTCAACACATATAAAATGATGTCCGTAAACTAAATGGAATTTCATCTCATTAGCAATTTAAAATTGGTTAAAAACCTACTTTAATTTTCGATAACTTCCTCGGATTAGCAAAATATTGAGAAAATAGTGGTCGACATGGCGATCTTAGTCATTTGGTGTTTGTATCAAAATGACAACTTGTAATGATACATGCACACCGTATGAAAAGTGCTTATAGAACATGTAATTGATTTTAATCACTAACCATATCGAATGAGGTACTCTTGTGTAGGTTTGAAAATGCAAGAGTTTATGGGACCAGGAATGCTAGGATATCGGAAAAGTTAGTTTTGAGATTTTGTGAAAAAAATTGTTACTCGATTTTCCAGAGAAGCATAACTAGATTACACTAAATAGATAAAAACGATTTATCATTTGTTTGAATTAATGGTCGATATAATTTGTTTCAATTTTTTTTTTTTGCAATTGATATCCTTTTAGAGCCCCTCCGCTTAAAAAAAGACAAGTGAATTATATGGATATTGATAACCAGTAGCGAGACATTAATTAGTTAGGGGTCATTTTTCAACGTTGAAAATTGAGACCAAAAATCGTTAAATTTATACCAAATTTATTTTTTCAACGGAATGGAAAAGATTTTTCTAAACTCGATGACCTCGACACTTTGGAAATTGATCCTGTTGAGAATTGACCCCAACTTCAGAGCTTTGATCTGAACTGGAACAATCATGCACATATTTGAAAGTTTCAGTTTTAAAATTTTCATACCGATACATATACGGACGTGACTGAGTTACATGTATTTTACGTTGATATGTCCGAATAATCATTTAATTTTGAGACTGAAAATGTGGAATCCATTCATTATTATAATACTATGTAAACAAAAACTAAAAAGATGACCATTTGCTTCTGAGTGGAGTCGGGCTAGCGGTATTTTTGACATAGAATTGATTTAATTCCCTTGTATGTCAGAATGTAAAGTTTTAACTTGTCATAACCTCTGATAATAAAATATATCCAACAAATACTGACCGTTATCGTTATTTTTCATGCAATTCGACATAGCTTTATTCGACAGGCACCTGAGGTTGTATATGTTTCGAATAAGAGAGGTCAGAATATTTCCCCGACAAAATAATAAATGAATAGTTGTAATATTTTTATCCGAGAAGTCGTCAACAGTTTTTATTTTTTTTTTTTACCACTTAACAATAATTTTTCATTAACTTGCCAGATAAAGTATTTTTGAAGCAGCAGCCAATTTTATGCAAAGTCATGATTCTTTTTTAAAAATGCAATTAATCTCTATTATTTATTTACCTGTAAAATTAGAAACATGCACATAGGCAACTGACATTATATATTTCTCATAATTAAAAACATATACCCTTTACAGTAAAAATGTAAACAATTTTTAAAACGTAGGCTTGCATCTACAGTCGGGGGATGGTTGATCTAATCACAGTAATGGTGTGTATATATATATATATATATATATATATATATATATATATATATATATATATATATATATATGGAAAGGCGTAAAAAAGTTCAATATACTGAAAAATTACTCAAGCATACACTTGATAGAGAAACACTTGTTAAAAGTTGGCTTTTATCAGACCTAGATTGGAAATGGTGAATGGTGTTGGGCAACTGTATCAAGAAAAACTCCGAATTTCTTAAACATGTACAAATTGAAGCAGCCAAGATAGTTACGGGGGTGAGATTTTATTCTTCTAAAATCATTTTATATATAGCTTGGAAAACTTACAATCTCGAAGGGATAAACATAAACTTTTTATATTCTACAAGATAATGAATAGTTTAGCACCACGATTTATGTTAGATTCAATTCAATCATATTTCCGACTGAAAATGAATATAATCTTAGATCGAATGACATTTTTTACTGTCTAAAATTATGTCGGTCTACTTCTTATTACAATAGGTTTATTCAGTCTACATCTAAATGGAATAATCTTGGAAAAATTGATCAACTATCCATCTTTAAGTCAAAACTTTAAAAAAAATATATACCAACAGCTTACAAACACTTCAATTTTGGCAACAGGAAAAACAATTTTGTCATTTACGAAATAAAGCAAGTAATCTAAATGCTCAATTATTTAAGGATTTTTAAATTGATGAGTGTCGATGTTCATAGTGTGAGTCTGAATCTAAAGGAAATGTACATTTTTTTCTTAAATGTCCAAAATACACACAACAAAGAGGCGACAGATTAAATGTTCTACTCTTAGAAATTGAAAGATAAGAAGTAAAAATTTACTCGTACTTGCATGGTTATGTAACACACCAAACGCGCTGATCACCTATAGTCTATCTAAATCACGTGGCGCAGATCATCCATGAACAATTTCTTTTATAATTAAAGATGTTTGGGAATAATTGAGATTAAATAATTATATAAATAAATGAAATATTGCGTCTACGATTTATAACGTTAGTTATCACATTTCTTTGAGAAATTTTCCGAGCAGAAACCGGAAGAGAAACAGGTACAGACAATTAACTCTGGTAAATGCGCAGCTGGTAGAATTATTGTGCATTGTGGCAGATGATCGGAGAAGTTATACAAAAGTATGTTGCATAAAAGTTGCATTAGTATTTGAGTACGGTACGATGATCGTATATTGCATAATTTTTCAGTAAATCCCGTCTAAAACTTGTTCAAACAAACGAAAGATTTTGCTCATGTCGCTGGCGGTTATTCATGCCGATATTCATTTCAACGATTGACATTTAATTTGTTTTCCTAGTACATAAGGCAAACTGTACTTATATTCAGATAAATTATTTATCAACAAATTGTAACACATTATTTACATGTACATATGCCCTTTTTTATCTGCAAGCATGAAGATGTGTCTGCATCTATAATTTTTGAACTTTTGAGCAACAAAGACGATAAATCCAGTGTTATTGGAAAACTTATCAACAAATTGTGATTATGTCAAATGTTTTTGGAAACCATCTCTCTCTCTCTCTCTCTCTCTCTCTCTCTCTCTCTCTCTCTCTCTCTCTCTCATAATTTCTATCTTCTATCTTGCGTGTTATAATTAATTAAAGTGTTATCAGTTTTTTACATAGACAAGCTTAATTTTAATTAACTGTAAATTACCCGAAGACTCAAGCAGAAAAAATACATATATCATACTTAATGCCTTTCCATAAATGTTTATTTAAGAATAAAATTTGATGTCATAACACCAAATTTTATTCTTAAATAATTATTTGTGGAAAGACAATTATATAAGACTATGTGGTCACCGGAACCAACCGTCTTCGTATATTCGAGCGTCTATAATCAAATATTAAACCAAATAATGCATTTCACTTTACGTATACTTAGACATGTCTATGCTCTCGATGTTTTGATTTGAAATAAATAAAAAAGATCATGTGTTAGGTGATGTTCCGTGGTCAAAATGACTTTGATAATTTGGAAAATAAAAATCAAATACTTGTATAGATGGTTCGGAATGGAAACCCTACCTTTTGGCAGTAAAATTAAAATAAAAGATCCTGCCCATATTAGACAAGGAACACACACACACACACACACACACACACATATATATATATATATATATATATATATATATATATATATATATATATATATATATATATATATATATATCTCTGCAGCTAGTATGTAAAGTCACATAGGAAGCCAAATATTTACGTCAAAATTTAAAAATATTGCCAACATAAAAATTGAAAATTTGCAATCTTTTTATAGGAAAACACAGCTAAACTTCATAAATTTTACAACAAGTTCTACTACTTATATTAATATCTTTCGTTGGAACGGATGTTAGCGCGAGGGGGTCATTAATGTGGGAGGAAGCCGGAGTGCCCGGAGAAAACCCACTTGTCCAAGCGGGCGACCACCATATCCTTTCACGTACAAACTCTGCCGATCACAGGGATCGAAGTCGGGTCGCAGCGGTGAGAAGCGAGTTCACTGTCCACTACGCTACTTGGACACCCTACAATCTTTTTATTTAAATTTATATCTGATGCCCTTTAACATGCGTGTTAATTACTTACTGCTGATTCTTGATTAGTTTCTATTATTTTAAGTAAGATTGCTTTTTGTTAACTTTCAGAATAGGTTTTTATTATTTTACACGGTTTTGATATTTCGAAAAAACGAAATGAACCTTGTATAAAAATTATTCTAAATTATCACATTTCGAGGCATTTTTGACACTATAGAGAAAACGTGATTTTTGAAAGCCAATATTTTCGACAGACAGTAGCTGCTCTATGAAAATTAAAAGAATAATTATGAAAGAGGGTGTTGCAAAAAAGCGGGACTTGAATATAGACACATTACGTAGACGACTATATTCACATAGAGGGTATGTTCCGTATGTAGGCAAAATACACAGACAATTTACGCGCATTTCTATCGAACACGGCAACTAACATTTGATCTTCATCAATACAGATAGGAAGATGGCCATGCATTCATGCAGTATTTTGACGTTAATAACACATATCAATTTGATTTCTACTGTCCAGCGTGTTTAAAATATCATTCTTTGGAGCTACATAAATGAATCTGATTCTTGCTCTTCAAAACCGTCAGAGTTGTACTTATAATTATCGCATGTTTCTATAGTATCTAGATAAACGCCTAGTCTAGATAAAAAGGTGGAACAAATTAATCCGTGCATATTTTCATCTACCAATTGCTTCATCACGGATTCATACTTTTTAAAATGATTTTTTTTTTGCTCTTAAAAACATGTACATGTGTCTTTGAAAACGACATACCAGTTATATCCTAAAAATAAAACAAACAAACTTTCTACATTGATGTGCACATTGTTTTGAAAACCCTTGTTGAGCAGAAAATGTTTATAATTTAAATTTATAACATGGACTTCACTCAGTAATTAATGTTGAAAAAAAAATGAAGCACGCATGCAAAATATTACATTGACAAGCGTTTAAATAACTTCATTCTGACATTTCCAAAATTATCTATGTGCATTACCTTTTCGTGCAATTAACAGAAATATATATATAAAACAATTCTATCTGTTCCGGTATTCGAACCCAATCAAAAAAGTCTGACTCGGTCAGAACGTATTCTATCTGCACTGGTATTAAGCCGATATGCGTACCATTTGGTACGCATGTCTTAAAATGGCGACAAGCTCTGTAGGTTCGGAAGTTTACACTGCTATATTTATTTATTCAGGTCGTATTTAAGCGCGTAAAACATAAATGTTTGGAGGGCTACTGAGTCTTCACATGTAGCAACTTATAAAATAAACCAAAACCGCATATTAATTGATATTTCCTCCATAAATGAAAATCCCAATGATATGCGTACCTACAAAAACAGATATACGTACCATAAAACAAAAAAGAATTTCTGGATATGCGTACCATCGGTAAGATGTACGTGGGTGGGTGTGCGTGCGTGCATGCGTGTGTGAGTGTGGATACCCAATGCCTCTATTTCTTCTTCAATAAAAAAATATTTAAAAAGCTTATATTTAAATGTAGCATCAGGTGTGACTTAAATCTGGTCTTGAATTTGTTTAAACAACAAAATGCTTGAATTTATTTAAACAATGAAATGTTTTCTTTGATGATTCATTCGGGACATGAAGGTGGCGAAATTAAAGGGGGGGGGGGGGTGGTGGACATAAACCGCGTTAGTGTGTTATTTAATTTTTTTCTGCAATGATCGCTACCTTCGTAACCCGCATGGATAATCAAAGAAAGCATTTTATTGTTTATATTTACATCTTTCTTTCAACAAATCAATAAATTGATCGTAAAAGTAAGTAAAATTTACTTATTTATTGTTAATGTACATCAGTACGTTACTATATATAGTATATAAAAGACTTCGACTGTAATTGATTCTGACATCATCCTGATGTTTTCGTGCAGTTCGAGATTCTTCAGGGCTATGAATCACAATCGGGGTTTTTTCTTGAGAAAAAGAGGAGAAATTAATCGGTAGATGTTAATAAATTCCTTTGTGTGCTACAACATTTTATGTTTTTGTAAACCTTGCTTCGATCCATACAACTTTCCGCATACTTCAAATACCATGCCATCATCTTTAAAAAATATATTTACAGAGATATTTTTACACGTAAAATACCTAAATTGTATATATTGTAGACAAGGGAGTAGACAGCATGCATTGGAAATCAGAATAAACATAATCAATAGTAATGTGGAATATACATGTAATTTAAGGAGGCTGGGTGGTCAGCAAATTAGCCATCAAATCTTCCTTATATTTTACGATATGATCCCCTTAGCTATAAACTATTATTTAGTAAAGAAAAAGTATATATTTTACCGTTAAATTTTGGCATTTTCCTATATTCTTATATAGAGCTGTCCCTTTAAAAGAAATAAATACAGTCTAAAAATTGGCGACAATCCTCGAGCCCTCTTAAACGAAAACCGTACAGTGTGAAGAAATATTTTCATACCTCTTTGTTTTTGTTTTGGGGTGCTAGTGATCAGAGATCCTTAAATCTACAAGCTGCTTTGACAAAAAAAATTCCCAATTAATTTCATGTAAAATAATATTAAAAAAGAAATTGAAATACATTTCACTGTATTTCCTAAAAAAAAAAAAAAAAACCAACCCAGTGAGAAATCTGTGTGATTCAAATTACATGCTATTTAATCGTCGGATTACCAAAATTTCACTTTAATTCTATTTTCAATATTCAAGTTCGAATGATACAGATATGCAGAGTCCTTCAAATTATTTCCCAAAATAGTACTCAAATTTGAAAAATGAGTTTGTTAATAAAAATATTTTACAAAATTAGAAAAAATAACGAATGAAACAATAAACAAATTGATGACTATATTCCAAAAATATTACCGTTTAATGATGAATTTTGTTGTAATAATAAAGCAGGAACAATTTTGTTCTCAGCGTATTTATCATTGTAAAACAACTGACATTAAATATAGGATTATTTCTTTACAACTATATGTATTTGAATGCTTTTATCTACTTCCATGGGATTCATCCATTATTGTTTCTAAATTCTCCGAAAAAGAAGTGTTGCCAGAATCGAGGTACAGTATTAATCGTATATCAAAACCGATTTTTTCAACAATGACATTAATTTTGTATGATATATTGACAATATGAATACTGGTATTTATTTCCCGCTACTCTGAAGTATATGCCTAAGTTTTCAACATACTGACACTCTGCATGGGGATATCGATAATAAAACGATATAATACAAATGCATTCAACGTTTCAACAAAACCGCACAGTTCAATGAAAATGAGAACACACAATATATAATAGGAAAGTAGCTGGTACCCATATCATCAAATTATGGTACGTATATCCAAAAAATAAAACATGTCGTAGGTACGCATATCATCAGGATTTTCATTATTGGGGGAAATATCAATTAATATGCGGTTTTGGTTTATTTTATAAGTTGCTTCATGTGAAGACTCAGTAGCCCTCCAATCATTTATGTTTTACGCGCTTAAATACGACCTGAATAAATAAATATAGCAGTGTAAACTTCCGAACTTACAGAGCTTGTCGCCATTTTATGATATGCGTATACCAAATGGTACGCATATCGGCTTAATACCAGTGTATCTGCGTAACCGCTTGACTAATTTGGATATGTTTTACTCACGGAAAATTTAACACAGCGTTCTTAGATTTCGAAGGTATTTATGTTTTTTTTCCAAAAGTTTATTTTAAAAAAAATATGCCTCTTTGAAATAAAAATCGAAAATGGCAGTTTCAAGAAATTTTCTGACTCTTAACGTACGTTAACATCAAATTAATTTTGTTTAAAGGAGGCAGTTTTTCACAACAATGAGGATTCCCCTTTTAAATAGCGTGAAATCTGTCACATTTGTCTGGGTAACCTTTCCAAAATAATTTCATGGTCTTATAAAAGTTAGTACAAACTTTCCAGATAAAATTCCACACTGAATTACGTACAACGTTGCATATAAAAAAGATTTACATCGAACTTTCTAACTTTGATTTTTCCATTTTATCTACCACACCTTTAGGGAAAAATAGCATAGGAACTGCAACACCCTCTTTAAAAAAAATCATATAGATATACCACAGAAAGTAGGATTCGACCCCCCCCCCTCCACACACACACACACACACTAACTCCTCTTTGAAATATTTAGTACCAGGGGCGGATCCAGGATTTGAAGTTAGAGGGGGGCGCCAGTGTAAGGCAGGGGGTCTGGGGGCCGCCTTGAGGCCCCCAATGGGTTCAGGGCAAAGCTCTTTTGGTGGCCCAGGGGGCGAAGCATTCTAGAGATTGTGTAGGGTAAAAAATGAAGTCTTCAAAGAACTAAAGCCAAATTCGCATGATTTTGGCCCTGTAAATCTGTGAAAATTAAACTTCATTCACTTGAAGCATTTTTTTTTGTAAACACTTCTTTACAAATTTGTTTTTACATTTCTGTCTCGAAAAATTTTACGGAAAACATCACGGACGCTTTTTTAAGTGCTAAAACCTGACGCGATATGGCAAAATCGGCCATTTTTTTACAAATACATGTATGCTCGACTGTTTGTGTTGATTTCATATGGGCGCCAACCTTAAACCAAAATAAGATTTAGCACACAGATAAACTGAGGAATACCGAATAATGATTAATCGGTTTTGTGTTGGTTCAAGTGTGGCGCCATAAGACAATGTGATTAATCTTATAATCAATTTCAATATGATTAAACAGTTTATTATTGCAGTATTGTAGTGTTTTTTGCGTAAAAATTGTATCTTTCATTCGCGTTGATTCCGGCGAACGAGCCCCCAAAGTTATGCCATTTTTAACAAAACAGAGAAATCACATCACAAACATTTGAGTTATTTCATAACGTCGTCCGAAAAGTGGAATGCATAAAGAGCGTTATTTTCATAAGGTGTAGTATTTTTTACCTGATTTAAATTATTAATTCAACACGTTATTTTGGGTAAACTCTTTATTTTAGGTTAAATCTTGAAGATATATTGACAAACTCATTTTGTGTTTTCTCTCATTTTATGTTAGATTTATCGAAATATGCTCAAATATTGGCTATGGTTTGAAGAATTGTTGTGGAAATATTTTGTTATTATAGAGGTTTAGCAGACGAACGGGTACGCGTACTTGTACGTGTAGGTTACAAATTATAGAACTACACGTACCAGTTCAAATAACTTTTCTTGTTTAGCTGTTGTAACATGTACATGTACGTGTAAATGCTTTAAATGTAATTTTAGATATTCTCTCCTACTAATCTAAGAATTTTTAGTCATAGTAGAAAATTGAGAATTGTATGTGTTAATTTTATTGAACATCATTTTTTATATATGTATATTTTTATTTGTGACAGATGAAATAACAGATTCATCACATGTTCTGGAGGAAAAGATACGTATATCAACAACGTACACGTTAGTTTGGTAAACCTCTCTATTAATTTTGGTATACGTGTATAAATGTACGTGTTTCTTTCTGTTACATCATATCGATATTCATGAACAGCAAAGGCTAAATTATTCAGATTATCTGGTATTGCTTGATTTCAAATTAGGAAATTCGGGACCTTACAAATTTTATCAATCTTTAGCAATGACTGTTAATGTTATTGTTTTCAACAATGTACCAAGTATAAACTCAGAGGTATGTTGCACACTCTAAACAGTCACTTATTTTTAAATCATTATTTGATGGATAACTGAACAATACAAGGGAATTGAAAAATATCTGGTTGAACGAGCTGAAAAGCATACATTCTTCACTCATATTTCCCTCTGTATGAATATAAAAGAGAATTTTGGAGACAATCTAAGTGTTGATTCAAATGCCTTATGTTTAGAAATACAGTATTTATTTGCTTTCATTCTGAAGTTAAGTACAACAATCCCTTTATTTTGGTAGAGGGTATACGCGGTGCAATAAATCTGAGCTTTAATAGTTTTGCGTATGTTTGGTCATCGAAGCGGTCACGGTCCAGTAGCTATAGTCTGAAGGTTAAAGCTGAACACCGCTTAAATAGGCACCGTCACAAAGGTATATATAAACCCTTCGATTTCGTTACACCCGATTACACACCTGAAACTCGTGGCTGACGTGTAGTATTCCTTTCATAGTCTTTGGATTTTATGCATTTATTTCTTATTTTATGTGCATATTCTGTTTGAAATAATTACATTGACCTTTTTATTTGACCTAGCTTGAAAAAAGTGCGTAAAATTTGATAATTTCATTGCGACCGAGAAAAACAGCGAGACAAGATGTACATCCACAAAGCTGAGACCTCTACAGCATTGTGTTTTACATAAAATTCAGAGAACTCTTTTACTGCAATTCCCTGCACCAATGTAGATTGATTTACACGGGTTGTTACATTTAAAATTGATATTTTATAAAGAAAACACATTATTTTTTTTTGTTTCTTAGAGTTTAAGGAATTTTTTCATTGCAATTCCCTGCATCAATTTTGATTGATTAACATAAATGGTACATTATAAATGAATATTTTATACAGAAAAAGATATTGTGGTTTGCTTAAAATTCAGAGAACTCTTTCACTGCAATTCCCTGCACCAAGTTAGATTGATTTACAAGGAATGGTACATTATGAAATGAATATTTTAAACGACTTCTTTCTTTGAAATCATCATATCCTATATCGATTGTGGTTTATTTTGATTATTTTTTTTCGCGGACTGGTACATTTTAAATATATTTTATATAGATGTTTACTGGCAATTTGTGCGTGCAATCAAACGTAGGTGTGCTAGTCAGTTATCCCTAACATTGTCTGTCATTCCAGTTATCATTCAGTTAGATGGATAAAACAGGCTAATCAGTATTGAAAAATCAAGTTCAATGGGAGGATGTAAATGAAGCTTAAAAATAGATAACCATGCCAGCTTGTATTATGATAAACATGGAAGAGTCGTTAAAAACACTAGCTAGTATAACCAATTACTTAAAGGTCGGTGACTAATCACATTTGAAGCCGACGAGAGCGTAACTAAAATGGTTTTCTATGTACGTTACACCATTAAACCCACGGGTTTTCTTCATACTACACCATTGAAATCAGTCTAATGTAGAAAAATCCCATGAATTTCCAAAAAAAAAAGAAAAAGATTAAGACTCGCAAGTTGTACATTTTCTTTGCCAGAAGGAGTATGATTTAACTTTATTTGGACAAATTTTTGGGGAGGGGGGGGGGGGGGGGATTTGCACCCCCCTTTGAATCCGCCACTGATTTACCGCTTATTCTATAAATTTTGTTCCCTTTTCAAGGTTTGTGGCATGTAACATAAATGATGAATGATTAATAAGTATGTAATAGAAAGTGTTATACTTTTTTGCATCCCCTATCCTTTGTAATATTTAGAACTAACCTACATTCTCACTAAAATCAAAGAAGGGACCCCGCAAGTGCATCTTATTGATATTAATTAATAGCGATACATGTACATTGATTTCTTGATTTTAAATGATGGAGAATATGGGCCGTATTTGACTAAAAACAGAATTTTTAGAAAGTCCAGCTATTACAATGAAATTTATTTGAACGTACATTTACATGCATATGTACATTAATTAATGACGCGAAATATCTAAAAGTTATTTTGATAATTTTGGTTGCAGCTCTCCGTTACTCTTAAATTCACCTTGATTATATCCAGATATTTCATTGATAAAATGGTAAAAACTTTCCATTTTTTATTTTAATTTATAAATATACATGTAATTATGATTCAATTATAGCATATAATAAAGCCCCATTACAATGTGTAACAATATAATATGTTTACACTACATTTTATTTAGATTAAATGTTTTGAGTACGACTTTGAGAAAGCTCCATAGCTTACTCAGAAAATCGCCGTTTTGTACTCAACCGGAGTACGAGTATGAGTATGAAAAAGTTTTATAACCTCGATACCTTGAGTACGAGTACGATTTGGAGCACGGAGTACGATTTGGAGTATGAGATCGTACTCAAAAACGTTTTATAACCTCGGGGCCTGGTTATTTACGGCTGCAGATCATTAATTGATATGTAATTCAGTAAACACTAAGAAGGGTGCTTTCACTGCAGTGGTCAATTGTTAAACAACTAGATATCTAGTCTAACTCGAAGTCAGTCATCTTAATTCGCGTTAAAGGTGCGAGATCGTAATCTGAGAATGGGGCTAATAAATTAAACTGTTGAACACGCTAAACTTCTATAGTTATGAACAGAATAAAATAAATATTATAAGTTAAAAGTTTTAAGTCAAAGATCTTAAATAAAATTGGCTCTCTGGATTAGAAGTTAGAAAATACGATTATATGATGCAATGTAGTCGGTCGCCATAGAACTCATCAGAGTACTGCAAGTGTCGACAGTTTTCTTATTTCTTTGAAAGACCATAGTTCACTTGGCTTACAAACAATAATATAGCGACATATTTTCCTCCCAAAAAATATATGCACTTCTTAAAGTTACACTTAAGTGAGATAAATATGTGTTCTTGGGGATTCTATTTATTTTGATATGCACATTGATTAAAAACATTTTATTGAAGGTGTGTAGTAGGAGATAGTAATGCAACTTAATTGACTGAAAACCAAGCAGAATATTTTATTTTTACATCTGGCCTGTCAAAATAGGAGATTTTAAACTTGTAGCTTGTTAACTCAGAAATAGTCTAGAACAAAAGAAAGAATGTCTTTATGGCTTTTGTTCCTCTTGTTATTTATGTGTATGAGTCCATAAAGGTATTTTTGTTTTTGTTTCATCATATAAAAAGTGTTGCGTTTTTTTTTTTACCTCAAACTTAGAACTGTAGAAATTCAGTATCTTAACTTTTCAAAAGCTTTGATACCTTACCACTTGGAAATCATGTAGTGATGCAAATTGTCAAATGTCAATGAGGAGACATCGTCAGAACCCACGGGTTTCCTATCCGTTATACTGCTTTTAAGGCAGTGTAACGGATAGAAAACTTGTGGGTTCCGAGTGCAAATGTACATACAAAACATTGGTCAATACATGTATATTTAAAAAGTACAAAATATGAATAACTAACACATATACATGTACATGTATATGTGATTTGATAGAAATGATAGTAAAACATAGGTCGTTCTTTGTGCCGCACTAAAGTGGCGAAAAGGATTTCTATACCCCCCGCAAAGGAATTCTGGGGGGTATATAGGAATCACCTTATATAGGAATCAAATTAGAAGTTATTACTTCACACAAATATTGCTTATGACCTGACGGTCTGTAATGACCTTGAGGCAAGGTCATTTGGGCAAGGTCACTGGCAGGAAAAGTGCAAAATTCGTGTCCTGTCCATATCCTAGTTTCTTATGCGGAAACATTGGAAATTCTTACTTCACACAAAGATTGATTATGACCTGAGGGTGTGTCATGACCCTGACCCAAGATCATTTGGACAAGATCAAGGAAACTGGCAGGAAAAGTGCAAAATTCGTGTCTGGTCTATATAACTTTTATGGACAAACATTGAGGGTTCTAATTCACACAATGATGGCTTATAACCTGAGGGTGTGTAATGATTTGTCCCAAGGTCATTTTGGCAAATTCAAGGTCAGTGGAAGAAAACTTTCATAATCTTAATAGAAAAGATCAGAAGCTAAAATTTGACACAAAGATTGATTGTGACCTGTTAATATGTTCTGACTTGAGCGTTGGTCATTTGTGCAAGTTCAGTGTCACAATAAGAAATAGAAGTATCAATTATTTTCTAGTAGAGAAATACTTGAGTTATGATTTTTTCTTAGCGGGGGTATCATTTGTTAGCTTGCTCACAGTACCCCTAATTGATCCAGTGGGAGCACTGCTCCCCCCTTCCTCACAACCAAAATTTTCCTTAAATTAACATTTAGAAAATTGGATTTTGGGGCATTGTCTCCCCCCCCCCCCCCCCCCCCCACACACACACTTTTAAGGAAAAAGCAAAATTGTTTTAGGCAAATTCAAATTAAAGGCATATTAAACAATAGAAGATACAGCTGCCGCACAGCTTTCCCTCCACTACCACCGCCATGGATTAGGACTTTGAAGATTTGCTTGTGAAGATTTCGGATAAATATGTTCACTTAACAAAAACGATGCTGAGTGTCTGTATGGCCTAACGTTATACAGAGAGTTGTCCCTCCTCCTGAGCACCTCTCGTATAGCGCACCCTAAGGCGGGAGAAGGCGTCATCATTTATTAACAATTTGTGTTCGTTTCAATTGTTTAATTTTAACACTGCCCTTTACATAAATTATTACCTTAGTAAGCAGTATAGCTGTAAGTATGAGTACAGGGAAATGTTTATCAGACATAACACTGTTTGTTTCATGCATTAGCGCAGTGGAATTTGTGTTGATTACACTTTGATATAGGGCTAGGCCCAGTTTGTATCGTGTAATCAGTTGTACATAAACGTATTTATCACATTGTGTTAGTGTTCGGAATAATTATATATACATGTACATGTACATATATGATGTTTTTTTAAATTATCCTAACCTGATGTAAACATGAAGTAAGTTAAACGGAGAACCTGCCTGGTATAAAAATAATACTTTGAAATTGAACCTCGTTTTCGATTTTCTGAACGTACTATTATCATATTGACAGTCTAATCTGATTAAATCCATCCCTCTTCTAATACTCGTCAGGGTCTGATAGGTATCGACAACAGGTCATCTTTACAAGACCTTCACATTTGCATACAATCTAAATATACTCCTACTTACCAAAGACATAGCTTTATATGTTTACCAAAGGCATACCTTTATATATATATATGTTTAATGTTTAGGTGCATATCTTCAATACTTTCTGGAGGTCACATATAAATGGACATGAATTAATTTGTCTGTCTCCTTTGAAGAGTTCCTTTTGATTTTCTAAAGCTCTGATTTGTCAGAAGTAATGATCGTGTAAAGATGACCTCCAATCACTACCTGTCAGGCCCTGACAAGTGCAAGGAAAAGGGGGTGGTTTTTATCAGACTGTTTGACAATCCATTCTCGACTCGAAGCTGCAACGGAAGACCTCTTCGCTGCTTTGCAACGAACACGGCTCTAGTTATACTGTATTCTTGTGACAATAGCTTATTTTATAACACCACTTCTCGATTTTGTATGTTGGAAAGGGTTTACATAGGCTATGTCTTTTTAATTATCCAATTAATTTAAATTTAAATAAAAACGGTTTAAATCAAATTAATAATGTAGGTGGCTGTGATAGGAAGGTCAGCCATCTACTACGACCCTGCTGTATGATCTTCATATTTCTATTCTAAAAAATGCAATTTAATATTTTATTGACGAAAAAATTACTGTTAGCATTGTCATTCTGTACAAAAGTTAGGTTGCTAGCTAACTTGCTACAGATTCCATGAAGCAGAATTTTTTATGCCTATATCATTGTTCATGAAAGAGTACATGTTAGCGTATCATCATATTGAAAACTGTTATTTGCTGGGTGGTGTAAATACAAAATTCAGATAATCACAGTTTTAACAAACTGAGTGGGTGCAAACACAAAAATCATAATACGACATAATTATTGTAATTTTTTCTATTTACATTCATCCAGAAAATTAACAATGAACATTACCAAAGTTTCAATTTACTGGGTGAGTGTAAAACCAAAATTAAACAATATGACGTATTGTAATTTTTTATTATTCATATTTGTATACATATCCAGCGATTTAAAAAAGGAGTTAATTCACTGGATTAAATAGTTTATCGTGTAACCATGTATACAAATATTCCTATTAAAAACATTTTTTTTAAATATAGTAGATGTAAAAAAAAAAAAAAAACAACAACCCGGAATTAAACCCAAAAAGTTTATTATGAATAAAATAGTTATTACATATTTAAAGGGATAACATGTAAATTCGATAAATAATCATTTAAAAGTCCCATTTTTGGTCCGCCTGTTAAACATGTAAATCTAAGAAATAATTAGGTAAAAAATAATATTTTGTTTTATTAAATGAACCCAAGTTATTAATATTAATTCGTAAATTTGTGATTCTTTGCTGTTGGATTTTGAACCAGTTTCATCATCAAAATTCCACGATGCAGGTCAATTTTCAACGGATTAGGTTCTTTATTCAACATCTTTAATCTCAATATTGATCGTTGAAAAATGACCCCCCCCCCCCCCCGGGTCAAAAATAAAAAGAATTTAGGCATGCAAATATTTAAGTTTTATACTTCATACCCAGTAGTTTCTCTGAAATATTCTTCCATTTGTTTTGTACCAATGTGCGTGTACATATAAACTAGTTTTAAACAGTTCCCACCGGTTAAATCCAGCTGTTTGTGTTTCAAATTCATTTTTAACTCATATCGTATTAAATGGATTGATATTCACAGTTTACAAAATAATATTCAGCCTTATTCTACATTATATGCTTTAAAAACATATGTATAGAGAACATGCAAGCTTATTATGAAATGAGGAAAAATTACCTTTTGTCACGGCAAGCAGGAAAAAGAATCCGAGCCAAGAAAACACCATTTTTCTTCGAGAATGAATCTAAAAGAAGCATTCATTAATTTCACACGTTTTCAATACATGATCACCACTCCTCCGATTTTTTCTCTTTTTCTAAGAAATAATAATATTTTAAGCCTTTATGCGCATCAGCAAAGGTGAATTTACACCTCCTGGTTTTTTTTTATAACATAAAATCATATTTGATAAATGCTAATCAAAAATACCATATGTAATTTCTGCCAATCGACGGATGAATGTCATTTAGGTCAATTCCTGGTTTGAACTGCGCGATAGAATTCGGCAGTATTTCTACTTAGGAAAAAAAGATGTATTGAGTTCTTTAAATATGTATCCGTTAAGCAAATGAAAATAATGTTTCTTTTATTATTTAGTTTACGCAACTGTCCTGTTCCGATATAATTAATATAATTCAATAATATACTGACCTTCGCACGTTCCATGTTCAATGAACAGTTATCAAATGGATAGCAGTTTATTTATATATGAAGTTGTTCCTGCTTTATACAAAGATCAGCCAATCAAGTTTTCGTACAAGATAATAGGGGGTATATACATTATTATTCTTTAAAAAGAAACATATAATCATTGATGTCAAATCAGTTAGAATTTATGGTCCTTTAGTAACTTTAAATAGTGATATACAGAATTTTGAACAACAGGGGGAACAGTTAACTTCAGAAGCCTCTACATATTTTGTTTGTAATATAATTTCAATGTACAATTTTAGTATATATCATTTTTAAACTGCTATACCTATCATTTTGATAAATAAGTAAATACGGAAAAATGTTGCATCGCCATGAAGTTATAATGTCATAAAACTGTTATTGTTTATTCAATATGGATATATCAAATCCGAGAGCTTCAGAAGTTGTCAAATTATATTTTGAGACACATTAACTCGTAACAGTGATTCGTGATTTGCGAAAAAAAATACACACATTAAACACTCAGCTAACAAAACTGCAGTTTGGCAGGTTGGTAAGGAAATTTCAACAAACTGGTTAAGTAGCAGATGATCGTTTGTAAAACAATGGACGGTCTCAAACAAATAGAAACGTTGAATCTATTGTATTTGTTAAAGATTTGATAACTGAAAGTCCACAGACGTCAGTAAGGAGTGCTTTGAGGGATTTAGGAAAAATGCCCAGCTTTGGAAATTTGTAGAAAACATTACAGTATCGCTATTTTATTTTATTTATATAGTGCCTATGATGCAAAAAAGAATATGACATAACCACAAGACTTGAATTTACTCCGTGGATGACCTATAACATTGATATTGAAGACACTGTTTGGTTTACCGATGAATCTCACTTTTATCTAAACTCGCCTATAATCAAACGAAACAGTCGTGTTTAGGGGAAAAGGAAAACTCAGTATAGGGACGAAAAACCACTACATTATAATAAGGTGACAGTCTGGTCAGCCCATAGTTCTACTAAACCTAGAGTCAGGGCATTCATTTTTTTTAAAACTGATGGTGGGGTAAAGACTGTTAACAGTGGTCGTTACTTCCACCTAGTACAGAACAAATTTATTTCAGCTTTGTGCAGACGAGGGAAACATACTGCTGATATTTATTTCAACCAAACAGGAGTCAACCCGCACACGTCAGGACAGGTTCTTGAATGGTTACAGAAAACATTCTGTCATAAATGATTTCGTTCAGAACGGACTGTAGTTAGCCAACAGACTCCCTGATTTAATCAAAATGGATTTTTTTTGGACTTTTATAAAACAAAGTGTATGCACCAAAGCCAAACATTCTGGAAGATCTGAAATTAGCAAAATACCGAAAAATGCGAGAAGTTACTCCACACATGTGCAGAAACGTGATCAATAACTTTAAGAAAAGACTTGAACTCATGATTAAACAAAAGGGAGGTCATGTAGATCATGTGTTGTAAATAACAGCATTATTTAAAAACGGGATTATTCTTTTATGAATACCCGTATGTATAAAATATGTGATATATCCTGCATAAAATGTAAAATCATGTATTGAAAATTAAGTTATATTATAAACAACTTTAATTATTCAATGACTGTCCTAAAATTGAAATTGCAAACTGAAATTTCTTGATCAGTGATTTTGGAATGAGTAAGATGAGACATTTCCTTTTACTGCATTCGTTTATTGAATTATTCCTATTTTCTTAACATTTTTAGAACATTCTGCATTGTACATTGTGATATATAATAAATTTTACATACTTCAATTACCTGATAATAGTCTTTCTAACCGTTTCTAGCCTTCCTAATATTTTGGCAAATACAACGTGCTAATTTGTAATTTGAAGGGCACAGAAAACAATGACTACCTGTGTTTCATCGCGATCTGATTCAAGGTCAGCATTGGTGCCTAAACGAAAGAGCCACCTAGAACTACATGATATCTTTATTTCCATCAGACTTTGTCGTTAATGAAATCTATTTTCAGTGGAAATTAACAAAAGCTGAAGACGATAATAATCAAACATTTGAAAAATACGTGTTTGAGTACACCTGCACCGATCTCTTTCCTCAAACTCAACCAAATATTAATGCAGAAATGTCAAACACGTGCCATACTTTAATTGCCACATGCTTGTCTGCATGAACTGAATTCTTCCAACATAATACTGCTTTGCAAGCAATGAATCACGATGCAGACCGTTGCACCTTCAAGGAAAAAGATCAGATTATATTAGTAACTGTGCATGTAGGACAGATTTTGTACAGATCATAAAATTTGAGATCAGCGAAAAAGAAACAAGATTACGATGTATTTACTTCCTCCTTCCGTGATGTTTCGTAAGTTCCCTAATTTGCACAATGGGCACTTTGAAACAGGTCGTGTATTAGCCTTTGGACCCTAAACTTGTTCAAATGTGTATTAAATTACATTTAGAAATTGTTTTGCTTGTCCCGGTCAGATATTTATCTCAGAAGAAACGGATTCTTATCAAATAAAAGTCTAGGTCGATAAAAGTATAAAAAAGGAACAAAGACTTAATGGGAGTATCCTCATTCTGTTTTTGCAATATTAAGAAATACTTAAGCAGACATGTATGGAAGCCATTCGATAAAGGTGATTAAAACATTTCATCTCGTGTCCGCCAGATAAAATTGGGTTTACAGTTCTATATGCACAGCCTCTTTATGTGATAATTATAATTGATACAAAAAGAGACTCTTGCTCTTTTGTCAAACAACATTTTAGTTATAATTTAACATGGCCCGAAAGTAATGCAACCCTTGAGTATGAGCATATCAAATTCAATTCATATTCTTAAGAAATGCGGATCTTAAAAAATGAATCATTGTAGCTACAAAGAGGAAAGAAAACCATGGATGGGAAATATAACTTGCGGAGAAGATAATATGCATTAATATTTGTATAAAGTTATCCTTGGCTCTCAGTGTTGGCTATGCAATATTGCATCAAATGTGTTGCGATGCATCGCGCATTGCTACAATCACATTGCTCAGGCAAAAAGATCTATTATTTGACAACCGCCAGACGTTTATATATTGGCGGCAAAACTTATTGGGCAGATTCAAAATATATTTATCGCATTTGGAACAATTAATTTCCCTAGAACAAACCAAAACAAACATACACTTGTAATGTATCATATTTGTCAATCAGTAACGTATTTTTAAATGAAAGAATCTATGTAACAGCGTGTTTAATTGCGTGATGAAGAGAACAAAAATGGCAATTATTTTCCTGCTAATTATGATATCAGAATATCCATAACACCGAAACTGTGCGATTAATAATTGTTTGAATCGGGGGGAAGGCGGGGGGGGGGGGGGTCATTTAAACAAACGTCTCTTACATTCTTAATAATGCAACCATTGGCTTTTAAGGATTAGTCAACTTATACAGAAAAAAGCACACCAATTATCGCTGGACACAGTCTGTGTTTTATTTTGCTAATTTGAGTGCATACATCAGTGTACGTGTACTTAAAAGATTTATTAATTTCATCAAACATATTGTTCTCGGCTTTAAATGTTTTGTACCTACAAATTACCCCTGAACTACATATCCTCTGGTCAGGTTTCAATGTCAAATTCAGATGAACAAGTAGATAACTAAATAACAGTTATAACCCGTCTCAAATATTTGTTTTTAAATCCCTGAGCATAATCGACAACGTAGGAAAAGAAAACATCCAAAAAAATAATGCAGAATATATACAGGAAAAATGCCAACATGTGTAAAATATGTGTATAATTTTACACATGCATTACACATAAAATACATGTGTGATACACATGTTTTATGATGTTTATGTTTAACACATATATTATACACATGTATGACACATGTATTTTATATGTGTTTAACACATATGTGGAAATAAACATGTTCAATACACGTTTCAAACAACACATGTTTAACATATAAATGTGTAAATTATGTTTTATTTTATTAGTCAATTTCATGACTTTAAGATATAATAATGCATTAAGTTGTAAATAAACTTCTGTCTGCTAACTTATTGAAAATTCATTTGTAACCAATTCCGGATTTAGGGATCTTGGTTAGTTTTTGTCGCTTATAATTATACGTCATTTTTTACGTCACGGGAGCAGAAGATGTAGAATTGCAGATTTGAAGCTAAAGCCGAAAGTAAGGGTTGCTTATCATTATTTTTTATTTATTTATTTGTGTTGTAATATCGAGTGCAGCGAATTTTATGAAAGTGATTGCAGAAAAGGGTGAACTATCTGGAAATTTTACGAATCACAGCGGGAAACGTTCCTGTGCGACTCAAATGTATATCGCGGGAGTTCTGGAACAAGAGATTATAAAGCGAACCGGACATCGTTCTGAAGCTGTTAGAAAGTACTTCCTTGATGTTGAAAAAGGTATCTCAATTTCTTGATCCACCAAGAAGATCAGTAAAAAGGTCGTTGGAATCTGAAAAGGACGAGCCATCCAAGCACTTCCATGGTGAAGACCGAACTCTCTTGTAAAGAAATTAAAACGAAACCGAGACCATAAAGCGAGACCCTCTCAAGGATATTTCTTCTGTGCCAACAGTGTTTAACATGTGTAACTTCACATTTTCGTGGAAGTGACAATTGCATAAAGCATATGTCTATTATATGTTTTGGTTTTTTTTTTGCTTCAATTTCATGAGATAAAAAAATCTAGTCATTTCTGATTTATTTCTAAAACGGAAATGGATTTTTCCTTAGTTATTGTATAGTTTCAGTCATTTGCATAAGGACCGCCCATTTAAAAGCGTTCTGTAATTTAGTTATTGTACAAACAACTTCAAAGGAAAACATCGTCGGTCATATCACAGGTAAAATAATTATAGCCAATAACTGGTCCAGTGAATCATTTCAAAAACACCCATAACGGGGTGTTTTTAAAGGCGTCAATAGGCAAACAAGGCCGTTTGGGCCGTCTGTGATTAGGTTTTGAGTAATCATTCGTAAATATGTCATTTAAAATATGTTATAGATGTGCATCGGTGGCAGTATTTAACTAAATAGAATTTAAAGTACATTTATTTCCAATAACATTTCAAAACAAAATAGTCAGATATATGACTTTCACCATTTTTCGGTTTTGTCCTGAATGACGTCATAATGTACATGTACAACTGTTTATTTTTTTGTTATCATTCAATTGATATAAATCATTATCACATTAAACACGTTTGTAATCCATCCAACTGAATAAATAAAATGTCCAACTATATAAATGGGACTGAAAAGCCAAGCTACGTTCGCTTGCACGTACAAAATGCCTGTTAAAATTAAAATAAGATAAATTCTGAAAAAGTAAGAGTTTCTGTTTAATCAAAGTGATTTGCAAATGATGTAGGACAATAAAACATTCATGATGTAAAACATTGATTTTATGAAGCATACATCTTTAAAAAAAACTTGTACCGTTCCCAATAAATAAATCAGACTAAACCACAAATGATGCAGATGGCTGCAATCAATTCTAAGTATGTGATGCATATGCCACAACAAAAAAATCAGAGAGATTTATAATTTATAAATTATATTTATAATTTATAATTATAAGACTGTCCACAGACCTCTCTCACCGGGCGGAAAGTGAAATATACACGTAACGAAAAATAAACACAAAGTACATATCACAAGACAAGGTAAGATCTTTGAATCGTACATCACCATCTTTGAATAATAATGGACGATTCATTAAGCTAATGGCACGCCATAGACATACAAAACTTTATCGGATGTTTTTAGATCATTACAACATTCTCTAATGTTACTGACATTAGATTATAATAAGCATTCTATACTATAATTTAATATATGACAAATGACACAAAAATACACTTTTTTTAGACACAAAGACCAAGTTACAAATAAATTTAAAGCTGAACACCGCTCGTACCCTTCGCTTTCGTTACACCCGATTTCAGACCTGAAACTCGTGGTCGATGTGTGTTATTCCTTTCGTGGTGTTTGGATTTTATGCATTTATTTCTTATGTGATGTGCATATTCTGTTTATAAATAATGCATTGACCTGTTTATTTGATGTTAATATTCTCCTGGCTTGAAAAAAGGTCGTAAAATTTTCATCGGGACCGAGTAATACGGCGAGGTAAGATATACGTCCACACAGACGAGACCTCTACAGCGAAAGACTTTAAACAGTTAAGAGGTCTGTGGCTTATTTTGGGTTTGTATGGATAGCGGTGATGAAAGAGAAGTATGGCGGACAGTGCCTATTTACGAGCGACGTTCAGCTTTAAGTCGTAAAAACAAGCATGGCCCACGCCGGATCAGACGGTAAACAGACTGTTTATCAAACAACATCCGGAAACGACTCTGGTTCCAGACCAAAGTTAATGATATACATTTGTTTATTTATAAATTATTCATTTTATAATGTCCTTTTCCGTGAAAAATAATTAAATGAAATCTCAAATGATGCAGGAAATTGCAATGTTTCAAGTCAAGGTATTCATTATTAAAAAAGGCTAATAAAGGTGAATTTCAAATGTTTGAGCTGCAAAATAACAGTATAGACGAGATGTATAGATACTCCAATTTTTACGTTTTTACGACATCAAGCAATGAATTAAGACTGTTCCAATTTTGTTTTTCAGAAATAGGTTTTGAGAAACAACTTAAAAATATCATGAATTTAAAAATCCAATTTCCTTTACCGTTTACTGTGGATCACAAATGGTTTGTAATATTGCTTGTATCAATTACTTAACTAACCACCTGGTATAAAAACATATATAACCCAGGTCAAATTTGTCTGCCAGTGTTCAATGTCTCCCTTAAATTAGCTTGCGTTTGCGATGTCTATTTTCTTTATCCCGCATTCCCATTTTAATATTTTGTTTGTATTTTACTATGTTTATTGTAAATGTATGTATTCTCCAAGAAATTCTTTTTGTTATCAGTACGTATGATGTGTTGACAGTCAATGCGCATCCATTTTGACTGCAAGTTGTTGTTGCTGTCTAGTCCTATGCGTTGCTTCAATTACAATACTTCACTATTTGATGAAACGCGTACCGTTTTATATTATTTTAAATTAGCTGGAAAATGTTTTCATCAATAGACTACGAACAAAAATAACGTTTTCGTTTTGTTAATTTGTCCTTTGATACGCCGATCAACGCGAACTTCATTTCTTAAATCAAATGAACCATATATGAGCTCTTGTCAATATATATTAAACAAGGTTGTTCTAAAAGGTAATTTATATTTTAATTATGACTACGAAATTTAGGATATATACAAAAAATTAAAATTAAGGTTTTACGAATTGCCTTACAATAATGTAAACACTCTTCCATAATTTCACGTATTATTAATCTGGGTCGTTTTTGGCATTGCTTTAATTTATAAGTGTCATGTAATCGCGATTGCTGTCTAAAAATAGTTACAGTGGTGCAGTTAGACAAGTACAAAACATGAGGTTATTTGATAACTAAGTATGCAAATAATAATTATATTAATTTATGAAAAACTAAGTTTTACCGAGAGGCAGATTGCTTATGCGAAATGTCAATCTGCATCTGTATTTTTATGTGTCTAATGTATTTAAAAAGCGGAAGTGGAACTCTATATAATTGATTTGGGTCTAACAGTGATTGCTTGTTTCTTTTTATCTCGATTAACTAATTTAAGTTTCAAAATTAGATATAAGATATTAGGACAGTAGACGTTCCTCAAAATTTTTCCCTGATCAAATGAATGGGCATAAATAAACTTGAGTGTATTTGCTAAACATGAAACAATAGAAAAAACTTAATTATATTAATATTAGTTAAATTGCTAATTAAGCCGCGAATAAAACAAAATTCAATAAGATTTTTTTCATGTTTTTCATTTATCATCTATACATATTTTTTTTCATAGAGTAGTCATTCCCTTCAAGCTTTCATATGCGCGTTCGGAATAATTTAAATATTGATTAAGTAAGATGTATATTGGTAGACGGGAAGTATTATTAAAGCAGACGTGTTTATGGAACTCGTGAAGGGAGTATGGATAGTTTATCAATAATATGCAGGTTTCTTTTTCTATTTGGCTGCATAAGCGTGAAAGGTATGTTAACACTTTTAATAAACTTCAATTTGCACAGGCGATAAAAGTGATAAAAATTAAGCTTTAATTTTACAACATTTTGAGTGTCATACGTAGAGTTATAAGCGAGATAGAGAGCTCACAATTCTGTGTTATGTTGACAAGGATCTTGTCATGTTTTTGTTTACATTGGTTTCATGTTATGGTAAAATTTATTTTTCAAGCTGATTTTTCTATCTCTATCGTTCTGAACATATATAAACAGTTCCAAGCCTCGTCCAATACATTTTAGGTCTACATCTGGAATTTTCTTTTCAACATTTAAAATATGCAAAAACAAGACAAGAGCTTTGTTTACATAACAACAAATTTTGATCTCTGTATCGCTCTGTATGCAGTCATATTTTGATTGACTTCATGCATTACCAATACAATGTAAATATTTAAAAAACTAAAAAACATTTTGACCAAAATCATGTCCATGCCCCTTTAAAGGGAAATTTCTTAATAAGGGTGTGTAAACAGTAAAGGCCATTATAAAATAGTTTTTAAAATGATGATTGTGTGTGATAATTAGGATGTGTATTAAGCTACCTATTTATCAATTGATATACTAATTACTAGAGAGCACAGTGATGCTGGTTTGAATTGGATGCTAATCGATGGTAATAAATTGTCTTTTATCGTTTATTATTTATACTATTTTTAGATAAAAGATGAAAGTTAACTATGATAAAGAATGATGATATTAAACTGTAAAAATATTACAAAATGTTGTTTCGTATTAATCTTTAGCCGAAAACTCGCAAAGTACATCATTACAAAACTACATATTACGGTTCTTAAAGGCACCGGAAGACGTACACAATTCATTGTGATTGGGGTTTGAGTAATCATTAGTACATGTAATTTTAACATTTTATGTTATAATATTTTGCGTATATCAATGTGAAATGCGATATAAAAAAATGGTATACTAATTGTAGATATGCATAAGCGGAAGTGTTCAAATCTAAAATACACACAATAATGTACAATTTCAAACTTTGCAAAACGAGATAGATCTTGAATTTCACCTTTCTTTTCTGTTTTGTTGATGTAATAAAAATATTTATCACATGTTTATCTCAATATACGGTGGATATCACTCATGAGATAAATTTTTGATATTCTACTGTGTGTTCTTACGCCACGTGACGTCATAATTTAACATTACGTAGCTTCAGGCGGATGATTGACGTAAGATGAAAAAGTAACAAAACAATTAAGTTGAAAAGTGTAGCGTTGTAAATGGGAAGCATTTTGTAATGCCGTTTTAATTTTTCTTTCATGAATTGATAAAAATATGCTCGAAAATGAAATGTTTGTTTGTAAATCTTTAAGAAACTTTTTTTCGTGCGTAAAGTTGTTTACGTCTTGTAGTATATGTGTTGTGCGGTTCACAAGTATAACATTTATAGAAAAGATTGAGGTTTAACCAAATACGTGGTAAAACATATGATAAAATGAATCTCTCATGATTTGCGATGGTATATGATTTTTATCCAACTCGTTGTGTGTTCTGTATCCCCTCGCCAAGGCTCGGGGATAGAAAACACACAACTCGTTGAATAAAAATCATATACCATCGCAAATCATAAGAGATCCTATATTTATTTCATGAAAATTGATTTATATCAAAATCAAATGATGAACCTGCGTAATCCTGCCAACTGAATAAGAACAGAAATGTCGGACAGTGTTAGAAGAGACTGAATAGTCAAACTACGTTACAGCACACGCACGAATTGCCTGTTGACATTTATTTAAAATATTAATCTAAAATGTACCAGTCCCTTTAAACCAATCGAAATAATTCGCAAATGATGCAGGACGAGGATTTCAAGGAAAGAAGTAGATGAATATTAGATAACAAAAATAATTATTATAATGTTTTTCTCCTAAATAATTCATTTCCTAATGTACCATTCCGTGTACATCAATCAAACCAATTTCAAATCATGCACACATAAAGTTTAAGGTGAGAATTCCATAACATCAGTCCATGTAAAGCAAATGATGCAGATAATTGCATTGACCTTTTCTTATAAAATATTTATCTTATAATGTACTATTTCTATCAACACAAATCAAATTAAGTCCCAAATGATGTAGGAAATTGCAATATTTCACACCGGGGGAACCATTATTGAGTATGATAAATATTGTGGTGTTTTTCAATTTTCAAGCTGCAAAATAGAAATAGGCAAGATTTTCGAACACTCTGATTTTTTAACAAGCAATTCAGACAGTCTCGATTTTTCAGAGTTGGGTTTTAAGAATCGACACAACTTCAAAATGCTATAAAATAAAAATTCCTCTATCAATTACCTAAATTACAAATTAGTTGGTATACTAACTGTAGAGATATTTTTTTTAATTTCTTGTTTGGCACTGTGTGACCATGTTTTATATTTCAGTTTTGGGAATAATTAGTTATCTGAGTCCCTTGTAGGAAAATATACTAATATAACCTGGAACGTATTTGTCCGTCATGGTGTTATTTCCATCTTAGCTAGTGTCTGTGTTGTCTTCCCTTTTCACACCGCTTCACACTATCTTAATACTTTTGTTTGCATTTCAAAATGTTTATTGTTCTTATTCTCTAAGAAATTATTTTTGGTATCAGTACGTACGAAGTGTTGACAATAAAGGCGCATCCAATTTGAATTTTAGTGACGTTGTTGTTGTGTAGTCTTTGTACATCGTTTCATTAACGTTATATAACTTGCTTTGAAGGACACTCTACTTTCTATGAATTGGTGCTGTTAAAGAACAAAATGAATTAAAAAATTTGTGCTTAATCGACATCTAAAAAAATGGCGGGAAAATATCTTTAATAATGAGTTACTAGCAGTAATGAATTTTGTCCGTTCATTATTTTTCCTTGATATCTCGATCAAAACAAAAAAAAAAATCATCAAATTTATTTCTTAAATCAAATGTAAATTCGTCGATGTATATTACACTTAAAGTGACATAGTGGCTCCAAAAAAAAGGTATGCTAGTTTTTTTTATGTCAACGGAAATATGAAGATATACAACAAGTTATAATTAAAGTGATGTGTATTCCGATGGATCTTTTAAAAGCTTTCACGCCGGTACAGTCTTCCGGAATTCCACGTGGTTACAAACCGGGTCGTATGGACTTTAATTGCAATTGCTGTCAGAACAGTTACAATGATGCCGTGAGAAAAAATGAAATCTGACGTTTTTTGATAAATATACACATAATTATATTAGTTTATGAAAAACTGGGTCTTAAAGGCCGCTTCTGCATGCTAACTGTCATGCTGCGATATCTATACTCTTCTACGTCTGACGTTTTCAAACAGCGGAAAAGAGATTCAATATATTTAAGTAGGGTGCGACAGTTTTTTAAAACTTGATTTATTTAAGTTTTATATTAGAAATATAACATGAGGACTGTGGACGGTTGTCAATATTTCCTCTGTTCTAATTATTAAGCATAAATAATATTGAATTGCTAAACATTAAACAATAGAAAACCAATAATATCAATTTTACTTAAGTAACTAAGCTGCCAAAAAGCCAAACTTCAAGATGTTTTTTGTTTTTCATATTTTGATTATGCTGCTAATTTTTAAAAATATTTTGAAGAGTAAGCATTCTTTACAAGTTTTCGTATGCATCCGAAAGAATTTAGATATTGATTAAGTAAGATGTATATTTGGTAGACAGGAAGTGTTTGTGGAACTCGTGAAGGGAGAATATTCTTGTTTCGTTTTTCTTTAGCTTCATAGGCGTGAAAGGTATGTTAACATTTTTATTAAATTACATTTTGCAAAAGTAAAAAAAATGATAATAATTCAAGATTTATTTTTTTGAAGGGAGGTTGCTAAATAAGATTGAGTGACTTCTAAAAGCCGTAATAAAATATTTTATTAATTAAAAGATAAATGTAGATGCGTTTGATAATTAAGATTAATATTAAGCTACTTCTTTAATAACTGATGAATTATTAATTCACATATCAATTACTTAGGAGGACAGTGGTGCTGGTTTAAATTGGAAGTTTATCGATGATTTAAAAAAAAAATCAATGTACTGAAAGTCTACGAAAGAGGTTAGCGAGTTGTTGGGAATACATGCATTGCGGGGTACTAAAGAGTTTCAATACAAGTTTCACCATAAAAGTTTAGGTTTTTTATCGCGTAGTTGTGGTGAGCCTGGTAGAATGTACTTTGGCGTTCTACTAAAATACTACCCAACATTCTCAAACGTATCTTGTATTTGATTTATAATGTAAATTGTAATGTAAAATTTAATAAAATCTACATGGTGAATTCACGAGAAAGCTCAATTTGTTACACTCGCTTGCTCAAGTACGCTAAATGAAAACCTCAAAACGAAACAAAAGTTCAACAAGTTGTATTTTTGTGAAAAAAGAAAATCCTGCTACATAGTAATGTAAACCAGGTTTCAGGACAACGACTTAATACCGTGCGGGAATTTCCTGCACGGACTGTAATTAATTTTAATTTGTTCACAGAACCGATACCAACAAATCCAATAAAGATAGACTGACGTCACAAACTCCACTATTATGCTGAGTTCCTGCACCATTAGCCAAAAATAACAAACTCTTAACGTGCGGGTGCCAGCACAATTAGACCAACCATACTATTTCAGTCTTTAATTTTTTTAACAGGCATTGCTCTTTTTCCGATAACAAGAGATGTTATGACATGTCAGAATAGTAAACATTTACATGTACATATAGCTGTTTAGATAAGCTCAAACATCTATTGTCCAGCAATTATTTAATTTGCTGTGAGATTAGGTTAAGAAAATATCTAATTCAAAGTTTGATGTTGTTGGGATTAACATTTTTGTCTCATAAAAGTGTCTTGATTTTATTATACAAAATATTACGCACTTTTATCTAATTGAGAAAAAAATCGAAACTAATGTTCTCATAGCAGCTGGTAAATTTTGAATCTATATTCTAGTATAAGTTTAGAAATCTTTGATTTTAAACTTTTAATGTAACACAAGCATAGAAAAAAATCAACATTTTAGCGTAAGAAAAGTCACTAACCTTACTTTTTTGAATACTAATGTGTTTTATGAGTTCCCTATACATTTGTATAAAATGATTTGAAATAATAGCAATTTAAGACATTACCTTTTCTTATGTCTACTAATTGTTAGAATGCGCATGCATAATTTATATAAAAAAAAAGTGTTTGAACTCAAATTGTGTCGAATATACCATTACATTTAAAATTAATAAAATTATCTTTCAAGTCGGGTTTACATAAACGATAGCTGGAATCCAATCATCCTGCAAGTAAAAAAAATGATATGCTTAATGAAAAAGTCACCTGTAAAATAACCACCCTGAATAGCGGTTTATAAAAAATGTAGTATGGTAACGGAAGTTTTTACAACTGGCAATCTCGTTTAGTTTAGAAATTATAATATTTAGGATTTTTAACATGAAATTTACAGTTTATAATCGGATCGGCATATTTTTAATCACAAAATCACAGATATTTTCATAATGAACCTAATTTAAATGCATAGAGAACCAGAGGACAATTTCATTTTAAACGCAATGTACTACAATATTTCTTTTCTCGAAAAGTTTTTATCTTTCAAAGTACTTATCCAGTAAATGAGTTAATTGTAGTCATTGGATAATGTTATCGTTTCATTGCTCAACTATGGATCGAATTTCAGTAAAAATGCTTGCTTCATTAAAAAGTACAACGGCTGTATTAGTTTAAAATGGATATTATTTGTCATTCCTGTTCAAAGAGTGGCACATATCAAACTGGTCTAGCTTATAGTACTGTCAATACTTTGATTCATCATAGGTAGCGCTTTCACGAAGCTTCCGGATTGCGTAATAGGTTTGATTACATGACATAACACGTTTAGTGTTTACGTGAACAGCTTCAAAATGAATGATCTTTCTTCGTGTATCTCTGATTATAAAACTCAATATTCTTCAAAAAGATGGCACTGACAAAATATATAGGGAAATAATCAGCATGGATGACAATTAGAAACAATTCTTCTAAAACAACAAACCAGTAGAAAAATATCATCCTGAAATAAATCCAAGAATACTGTGAACAATGTTTTTAAACAGATATTTAAAAAAAATGGTTTTCTCGCGTAATGTTCACCATTATTTAATTAAAACTGAAAACACTCGTACACGTAGTAATAAGAAGTCCCCAATTAACAAAGAAGTAGTTTTAGCCTCAACTTTTCTTTTTCACAACATAGTTTGACCATTTTTTAACGAATGGAATTTCCTCCTGCATTGTAAATCGGGCCTTGGTTAACATATGTTTAAGATTCGGTGTTTGTCGTCGGCTACTGATAATGTCCTCGACGACAAGCACCGATTCTTAACCACATGTTAACCAAGGCCCGATTTAAAATGCAGGAGGAAATTCCATTCGTTAAAAAATGCGGCGATCCGAGATATGGTATATAGAAAAAGGAAATAGATGCATGATTTTTATCAAATGAGTTCTGTGTTTTCTATATCTGAGCTTTGGCGAGGGGATAGTAAACATACAACAAGTTGGATAAAAAGCATATACTATAGCAAATCATGAAAGATTCTTTTTTATCACATGTTTTACCACGTATTTTGTTAAACCTAATCTTTTCTGCAAAAATTATAATTGTGAGCCCCACAACACATTTACTACAAGACCTCAACAACTTTACTCATGGAAAAAAGTTCCTTGAAGTTTAACAAACAGCCATTTCATTTTCGAACATATTTTCATTAAATCATAAAAAAAAAAATAAAACAGCTTTAAATGATTCACATCTACAACTCAACACTTTTAAACTGACTATTTTGTTGGGTACTTTTTTATTCTACGTCAATCAACCGCCTACGTTATATTTCATTATGACGTCACGTTATGTACGTATACACAGTGTAATATCAAAAAATAAAATATTACATGAGTGATATCCACCGTATATTGAGCTATAAATGTGATAAAAGAATTAAAATGCATGCATGTTACAACGCCAAATAATGTTATGCTTTAATCTATCATATTTAAATCTTGCAGTAAATGGAAAATAAACTATTAAAATCCTTACATGCATTTAGAAAAAAAAATGATTTAGAACTATTTAAAAGGTAAAGTGTCCAAACATTTATATAACATGTTAGCAGGTGAAAAAGCAGGATTTTAAAATGGTACATTATTTGAAATAAAGGGGTCCCAGTTAAGCGATGCACAGTAATTACAAATGTTATTGATATCAACATTCAATAAAATCGTTTTTTTAACGATTTGCATTTTCAAAATATCCTCTACATCATAAAAACTGTAAAAAAGGTATGTACTTGACATCAAAATTCAAAGTTAGCTACGTTTAGCCCTCACCCCTTCCAAAAAAAAAGGTAAAACTTAATAGCATAGGTAACAGACTTTCAAAACATATCACAATGATTGCTTTATAAGCAAGACAAAGGATGAAGTTCTACCATTCAGTCAACTAAATAAATAAACTCAACTAATGAGTCCTGTTAAATTTATCTTACTAAATAACATCTTGCTAACACATTCTCTACACTATCTGTAAAGTCTGGAAAGGTGACTGAATGGAAGAGTTATGTCATTCAGTCACATTCCAGTCACCTTTCAGTCACATTACAGTTGACTGAATGGCAGAGATTCATCCTGTAAGCATTGATTTTAGATTACGTGCACTGCATCCGGGCACCTTGGGTGAGTACCTGGCAAAACTTTACTCAAAATCAACCCAGTCCAACCATCATACCTCACCCACTGAATGAGTATCCCGCCAAAGTGGACGTGCAGATCCGTGTTACCGAAGACCTTGAGCAACACATATTTTCTGGCATTGGTTCTTGCCAACGAGGTGCAAAAGACTCTAGTCCTTATGGAGGCATAGTTTACATTTATAACAAAGAGGAAGTTAAACTCTACACACCTTTTATATCTACGTCTGGATCACAAAGAAGACGCGGCTTTGCATTTACTGGTGAGATGTAGAACATTGCGAAAAAGAATTGAATGTTTTACATATACTTGATAATTACAAAGTAAAACCCGTATTATCAAGAGATTGTATGTGCGTACAAAATGTACATTTAGGCAAACCGATGTTAGATGTTATAGGATTCTAAAATATGATTATGTGTTGTTATACATTACATGTAACACAAAACTAAAAAAAATTAATAAGAATTTATTTCTAAACCCTATTGGTTTAAATATAAATATATATTTATATATATATATATATATATATATATATATATATATATATATATATATATATATATATATATATATATATAAATATATACATCTACTAGAACTTTTTTCATATCAAGTCGCCTGCATATCATTTCATTTTTTTCATTAATTGGTATTATATTGATTTGGCAGAAAAAATAAAAATATTGATCGAAAGCAATTTTGTTTTGTTTTCGAAGGTGTGTTATGATTTTTGTTTTGGTAAAGGGATACTAAAAACATATGTTTGTTCTTTGAAATTAAGTTTCTATGACAAATCTTATAACATAATTTTCAGAATAATTGAAATACTTTATATTTTGCAAAAATATCTTTCGAAACTGCTTGATGATTTTGTAATTCTCAAAGAAGGTGTATAATAACATATCAATTTCCCAAGCGACTAATTACATTATGAAAAATAATAAAATTATCAATATCGGTTAAGTTAGTTCTTAAAACATAGTTCAAATGCCCCCAAGGTATCACAAATTAAAACGTGATGCTTGCATTAACTAGAAGTAGATTTGACATAATGAATGAGTTATTCAATGGATTATCTCATTACATAGATCCAGAAAAAAATTCTTTTTTTATGATTGAATTAATATCAAATCTATTAAGTCGACAAATTATTTATTCAAATTAACAATCATTAAAACTTAACACAATTCATAAGGAGTTTAGATAAAAGATTTATAAAAAGCTTGCATAAATTTTATGTAAATGGTAAGACAGAGACCTTCACATGCGCTGATCTTGAGAGGTGGGGGGATAGGGGGTCCAGCATCCCCAAGCAAGATTAAAATTACTTTAAATTACATCATAAAATTACCAAAAATATGCCTCAGACCCCCTTCGCAAACTCAAATACTCCCCCCCCCCTTACCCCCTTGAACAATTTTATGAATCCGCGTATGCTTCAGACTCACGCATTATATTATGAAAGTTTAATTTAACTTCCCCTGAAAACTGAACATTAAGCAGAAAAAAGTAGCTTTACAGATATGCAAGGATATGATGTGGATCATATGGATCATGCTTAGTATTGTTTAAACTAAATATGGATTAATACGGTTACTAAGCTGCAAGTTAATAGTTAAAATTAATTAATGTTATGTACTATTTTTTCATTAAGGTGGAGCGTCATTTAATGGATCATTTGTCGGGCTCTGCCTAACGGCTGAGGTCAGAGTAAGGGTATGGAAAATGTGTGATTTCCCGCCAGCGAACTTTACGTCATTTAAAAAAACGATTTCAACTTCAGGTAGAGATTGGTTGAGCACCTTGTGTTTTGTTGTTAATATTGATGAGAATACCCATTTCACCAAAAATGATCTTTTGTTAAGTACATCTAATGTATTATACAACGAGATAGAGTATCAGAAAAATCAGCATAAATAAAATAAAATGAGATTTACATACGTTTGAAAAGAATGATTTTCAATTGATAAGTTTTCAATTTCGGGGGGAGGGGGAGAAATTATGTGGATGGTTTATTTATTACGTTTTGAAAAACCGATTTTTGAAAAAAAAAATGGACAAAACAACTACAGGGAAAATATGGTCTCACATAAGATAAGGGAAAAGTTAAAGTTTGAGGATTTTTTATATCATTTTCTGATGATTTTTCTTTTTCATTCAAGAATTTCAAAATTTACGTAAGCAATGCAAGTCACAATATGAAAACAAATAGCGACATACTGTAATAATCTACTTTCTTTCCATTACAGTAATCAAATCAAATGAATTTCTTTAACATCAATTCATCGTTTAATAGTTCTTTATACTTTACTCAGTATTTCATTTTATACAGAAAAAGGTTCGATTACTGATATACCACATGCCTTGGAATATTACCCCGATCTTGTAATTGTGCAGTTAAAACTGACGAATGGCTACATTTCTGAGGCACAAGGTATTATATATCTCTATCTCTCTCTTGCTGCAAGAGAGAGAGAGAGAGAGAGAGAGAGAGAGAGAGAGAGAGAGAGAGAGAGAGAGAGAGAGAGAGAGGCAGTTTTATTTAATATAGCTTATATAAAATCCTGCAAAAGTAAGTCTTTAGTTCCTACTCCCCAATGTTTATTTCTAATAATTTATAAATTAATCCGAGGAAGCAAATCCGGTTTGTCACACCTAACCAATCCCATAGACATAAACAAAGTGTATACATGCTCCATGTATTGCTTCTCTATTAAAGAGATTCGGCGTTTTGTCTAAATGGACCCCTGACGAGGCATAAGTGTGGCGAGCTTTTCTTTACTTTCTTAAATCCTTTCTTGAATGAAAACTCCTTGTTCTCTTTTCACATTTAATAAACATATAAAGATAAGTCAACAATACAACACAAGATTAGACTGAAAACAATAGTATGAATAACTTACCACATTGTTAAAAATAATTCACACGCAATACATTCAAACACATACTTCTACATACATACAAACATACATATGCTCACGCTGTAATCAATCTACCAAAAAACACAGAAAAACAGATAACCTTAAATCAACCGCTCTTCTTTTGCACACAATCCACCCACCTACCCCTCTATCTACTTCCCAACTTCTTCCCAACTTAAGCCACACTCTTTATTTACTAAACTGTACTAATTTCTATCTCTACAACCCCTTCAAACCCTTGCTTCTTCTCTCCTCTCAATCTTCTCCTGTCACACTTGTCTTCTGCTTAATTCACTTCCTCTAGTTATGTATTGACCAAAGGTAAACACTCGGACGAAAACAGAAAATGGATTAAACATGAACAAAATACCTTGATCTGACAAAAACGGATATACATTAACATTACTAGGAAATTAATCAAACTTATAAAAACATAAAGGTAATCATAAACATCTTTGTTCACATTACAGTTAAAAATATAATTAAAATTGTGATATATTCACAACACTCCCACGACCAACGATGTCGTCACACATTCAACCAGTCTTTGATTTTGTCCTTTGCCTTTTGCGCGGCTTTTCGTTTGGGTCTTGTTTGTAGCGACTCGCTAACATCAGGTTCATTTTTGAATTCGGTCACTGATTGATCTTCATAGGTCATACTCTTGATACTTCCGGTACTTTGATTTTCCACTGGGTTCTCACTGTTTTTGGTCTCTGTTTCTTTGGAACACTCGATCGGATAAAGTAGGTTCAAGGGTCTATTGATAGTCTTCTTGCTTGATAGCAGTACCTTTCCAGAACGAATCTCTCCATCTTGGCTTACTGTAAGTTCACAAAGGCGTCCTATTTTCCAACTTCCACGTGGAAGTTCATCTTTAACTAATACCACATCACCAATCCTTGGCTCCTCGCTGTGCTTGACTCTTCTTTCTTTCAGTCTGTATGCTGTTCTTTCTCGTAAACTCAGCAGATATTCATCGCACCAAGCTTTCCAAAAGGCATCTAAATGTTTCTGTCCTTTCTTCCATATCTGCAATAACTTCTCAGCACTGCTGATGTTGGGTAAATACTCGGGATCCTCTGTATCTTCTTCATTACTATCTGGAATACCAGTTTAAGGATTCAGTGTCAGGAAGTGAGCTGGGGTAAGAATTATGTTGGAGTTGATGTCATCTCCCACATAAACTAATGGCCTTGAATTCACCACTGCTTCTGTCTCTGCTAAAAGAGTTCTTAGTTGTTCATTGGTAAGACACAGCTTCCCAATTGTTTTCCGAAGGCATCTCTTTACTATTCCAATAAGACGCTCATAGAAACTTCCTATCCATGGGGCAAGCTCTACTATGAATTGCCACTTGATGTCTTCATTTGCGATATAGCTCTGAACATTTGAATCTCTGACTGTAGAAGTCCAGGTGTCTTCCAAGATATTACTCGCCAACTTAAATTGTGACGCATTATCTGAAATAAGTTGTTTCGGCTTTCCCCATCGAGCTATGAATCGTCTCAATCCATAAAGGAACTCTTCAGTGGACATATCTTGCATAAGCTCTAAATGGATGGCTCTGACTACTAGACAAGTAAACAAGCACACCCATACTTTCTTGGTGACACCGCCTGTTTTTACATATATTGGACGAAATAGTCTAGTCCAGTGTAGGTAAATGGAGAGGACTCATTCACTCTCTTTCTAGGTAAGGGTGGCATAAAAGGCATTCTGTATGGTCCTCCTTCATGTCTCTTGCAGATTGTACATTTCCGCAGAACCATTTTCACTTCAGAACGTCCTTGTGGAATCCAGTATGTCTGACGAACCATAGACATGGTCTGAGATACTCCAAGATGCAGTGATTTTCTGTGGTAACTGTCTATCAGTAAATCTGTTACATGACTTTTCTTAGGAAGTAAAATTGGTGTCCTAGTTTCCTCAGTCAGGTGTGCAGCTCCTAGTCTGCCAACACATCTAATGATACCAACGTTACTCCTAACTGGTTAACTAAATTATGTCTCTTCTTCTCTGTTAACGCAAGTTTTACATCACTGTATCTCTGAGTTTGGATACTCTTTATCCAAAGTGTCTTTGCCACACTCAACTCTGTCTCAATCAAATGACCAGAGGATGACTTCACTCTCTTTAGTCTTTTGATGAATCTCAGAATCCATGCTGATACTCTTATTAGCTTCATGAAGCATGATGAGAATCGCTTGTCGTCCATGCCAAATGGATTCTTATATTCTGCACAGGCAGTCTCTGTGAATCCGTGAGGACCCTCCCCAGCTAATAGTTTTGTTTCATACAACACTCGAGGTTTCTTGAACTCGGACCCAATTATACTGTCAATATCACTTTCATTGGTAGGGGGCGTCCATGAAGGCCACCCATCTTTGTTCTTTTTCAACCATGCTGGGCCATTCCACCAACTGGTATTTTCCCTTAAAGTGTCTACTGTAGTACCTCTGCTAGCAACATCTGCTGGATTATCATTTGAAGTAACATACTGAAATTCAATGTCACTGCAACTCTGAATTTCTTTAACTCTGTTTTCTACGAATGTTATCAAGGGCTTTTTAGTCTTAATCCAGTGTAAAACACATTGTGAGTCTGTCCATAGTATTTTCTCAGATATTGTCAGTTTCAGTTGATTCTCTACAAAGTTTATGCTTCGCACACCAATGAGCGCAGCCAGAAGTTCAAGACGAGGCATGGAAATTTTCTTTGTAGGTGCTAAACGAGTCTTGGAAAATACTAGGTTACAGATTCTTGAAGTCTCAGTGATCATCTGTAGGTAAACAGCAGTGGCAAATGCTTTCGCTGACGCATCACAAAAGCACAAAAGTCTGTAAGAAACTTCTCCTGGGAGCCCAAAGTATCTTGGAATCTGGCATTGTGGAATTTCTCTTAAATCTGCTGCTATCTCTTTCCACTGCTGGATATCTTTTTCTTCAATTTGTTCATCCCACTCAATATTTTTCTCCCACAGTGTTTGAAGAAATAGTTTTGCCTGTAAAGTAGCTGGAGTGAAAAATCCAAGAGGGTCAAATATTGATGCAACTCTTTGTAGTACTTCTCGTTTGGTCACTGGTACTGGCATGCTTTCATTATTTCCAACTGGGACTGAGAGTACATCTTCTGTAAGACTCCAGGTCAATCCAAGTATTTTCATCTTCTCTCTTGTTGATTGATCTTCAGGAGGTATAAGTCTGTAGAACTCCTCAACATTTGATGCCCAGTCTCTCAAGTTCATAGACATACTATTGAAAATTTCCTTGGCCTCCTTGTACAGGGTTTCTCCTTCCTCAATTGTATCAACTCCTGTAATAACATTGTCAACATAAATATTACTCCTGATGTTTTCTGCTGTCTTGCTTTCATAAGTACTGAGGTGATGATCTACAGTTGCTGCTAGTAGGAATGGGCTGGAGATCACACCAAAGGGCACTCCGCAAAATCTATAAACTTGTACATTGTTGTCCACCGTGGGATTATAAAACTCCTTTAACCAGAAAAATCTTGTGGCATCACGATCTTTTTCCTGTAGTCCAACTTGCAAAAATGCCTTCTCAATATCAGCTACTATTGCTATCTTCTTTAGTCTAGAGCGCAGTAAAAGTCCACACAAGTCATGCAGCATCACTGGTCCTCTGCGTAAGCATTCATTCAAACTGGAGTTTTTAGGCTGCAACTTCGCTGATGCATCATACACAATTCTTATTTTCGTAGTGGGTTTCGTTAAGTCTATTACTGCATGATGAGGAATGTAATGCTTAATTCCCGTCTCTCCGTGGCTGCGCTGAACTTTCTCTATAATCCTCTTTTTACACTGGTCCTGAATTATCTCATCATACTTGTGTAGTAATTCAGAGTTACTCTGCAGCTTGTGAACAAGTGACTTCAGTCTTCCATACGCCAGTTCTCGATTTTCGGGGAGTTCTGGAAATTCTCTCTTCCAAGGCCATGTGACCTGGTATCTGTTGTTTTCTATCTTCAATGTGCTGTTGAAATTTCTCAGGGCTTTTCTGTCATCTGAGGTGTAAGGAGAATCTAGAATTCCAATTGTCTCCAGATTCCAAAAATCATCAATGGAAGGTTTCACCAAAAGGCACTCATCCACTCTGGAATGGAGGCAATATTCTGTGAGAGATAAAGTCCCATTGGTTATCATCATAACTTGCTCCTCATCTTCATAATAAGTTCTTTGGGTCCTTCCAGTGACGATCCATCCGAGTCTAGAAGCAAGTAGGTAAAATCCCTTTTGGATTTCTATTCTTTCTGGCAGTATCAAATCCAGGTAATAGTCATTACCTATCAGGATGTCAATTGTCGAGTTTTCAAATTTCACAGGTAGAGTATCTGCTAACTGTAGACTTTTCCACAGGTTTTGACATCTGTCTTGAATGTCTTTGGGAACTGGTTTCCTCTGGACTGTTCCTGTAATTGTGGGTACAACATTTGCATCAATACTTAAATAATGTCCATCCTTGAGTTTCAGTTTCAAGGAAACTTTAGGTGTTTTCACTATTTTGGGCCTTTCCGCACCAAAGGTTATTAGGGATATCTTCTCTGTTGTATGGCTTTTCAAGTGCAATCTGTCAGCTAAGTCCTCTGTTATGTATGTTCTCTGAGTCCATGAGAAGTCTAGCTGGTTCTGAATTTTCTTTATATTGGTTTGAAACCTCTGTTTTTGCTGTCTGCATCAAAACAATATCACCTGATGATAATAAACTATTCTCCGAATCTCTTTGAAACTTCAATGTTTCTTGTATTTTGCTTACTTCTTCAGTCAGGTGTGAACTTTCTCTTTGTCGGAAATGTATTTCCTTGGGACATAAGCTTCTACGGTGGCTATGCTGCTTACAATGATAACATGGCTTCTGAACTCTGCATTCCTTACTTCTGTGGCCAGGCTTCAAGCAGACAAAACACTTCCCCCTGAGTCTCTGTTTTCTATCTTCTACAGTTCTGTATTTTCTACATTCATCAGTCCAATGACTACCCTCACAAAAGGTACACACTATCGGTCTCCCTGGAACTCCTGTTGGTCTGTTTCGACTCACCGCTGACTCCTTATTAGTTGATATAACTAAGGCTTCCGCCGAAGTTCTGATGATTCTTTAACTGTGATGTAACTTTTCATTAAATCTCTCAGTTTCTGCACCGTCCACCGTTCCTGTGAGCCTTTCTTTATTTCAAGCTGCAGTAGGGTTTCTTTTGATAATTTAGAGGTAATCATGGAGATGAACACATCCTGGTTGACATCTTGATGTAAAGCTTCCACGCTGCGCATGTGTCTCTCAATGTCATCATATAACTTCCGCAAACTTGGTGTGTCATTGGTAGCTGACTGTGTATTGATAAGTTCAACATAATGTTTGTTGATAACCGATTGGATATCTCCAAATCGGTCCTTAAGAATAGAAACAGCTACATCATAGTTTTCATTTGAAAGTGAAAGTCCAGATATGGCTAGTTGAGCTGCTCCTGTCAGTTTACTTCTGAGATAGTTGAATTTCTCAATTTTGGAGAGCTTTTGGTTCCTGTGAACAGTAGCTTCAAAGGCATCCCAGAATTCCTTGAACTTAATTTTATCTCCATTGTAGGCAGGTAGTTCTAACTTAGGAAGTTTTACAGCCACCGAGTCTGGCACTGGGTTGTGTTGTTGGAGTGACAGTTCTTGAAAGTGGATAATCTGTTCCTGCATTTTTGCTTGTAAATGAATTAGGTGTTCTAGTCTTGGGTCTGTCATTTCAGCAGGTTTTTTTCAGAGTTGCAAGTTTTTCTTGTAGTGTTTTCTCAAGAATGATAAGCTGCTCAGAGCATTCATTTGCCTCATTTAATAAAAGGAACACTTTTCCACTGGTATCACTGAATTTCTCTTGTTCACCTTGTTTAGTGTCTTGGCCCTCTATCACCATTGACCACTTCTCCACTGTTTCTCCAAGTTTGGTGCTGAAGTCCTTTATCCGTCTCACTGATGTCTCAACGTTTCTAAGTAGAGCTGTTGGATCCTACTCAGATATATCTATTGATACAAGTTTATCAGCCTTTCCAATCTCTGTCTCTATCGGATTTCTGTACCTGGTACAAAGTCCTTTCAAGTAGGTTGCTGACATTTTTCTTCGGTACACTTGAACACTTAGAATCGTCCCGGGTTCTGACACCAATCAATGTGGCGAGCTTTTCTTTGCTTTCTTAAATCCTTTCTTGAATGAAAACTCCTTGTTCTCTTTTCACATTTAATAAACATATAAAGATAAGTCAACAATACAACACAAGATTGGACTGAAAACAATAGTATGAATAACTTACCACATTGTTAAAAATAATTCACACGCAATACATTCAAACACATACTTCTACATACATACAAACATACATATGCTCACGCTGTACTCAATCTACCAAAAAACACAGAAAAACAGATAACCTTAAATCAACCGCTCTTCTCTTGCACAAAATCCACCCACCTACCCCTCTATCTACTTCCCAACTTAAGCCACACTCTTTATTTACTAAACTGTACTAATTTCTATCTCTACAACCCCTTCAAATTAAACCCTTGCTTCTTCTCTCCTCTCAATCTTCTCCTGTCACACTTGTCTTCTGCTTAACTCACTTCCTCTAGTTATGTACTGACCAAAAGTAAACACTCGGACGAAAACGGAAAATGGATTAAACATGAACAAAATACCTTGATCTGACAAAAACGGATATACATTAACATTACTAGGAAATTAATCAAACTTATAAAAACATAAAGGTAATCATAAACATCTTTGTTCACATTAGAGTTAAAAATATAATTAAAATTGTGATATATTCACAACAATAGGTGACATTTTTCTATTTGATTATGATACTTAAAAACCTGAAAAACACTTATTGACCATTAAACATTTGTATTTTTCATTTGCTCATGAAAGATGAAATCTAATTAATCTGTTACACATGTTTGGTTTATAGGAAGCTACAGGTATTTTAATTGTTATATACATCCTGTGAGTTAAATGAATCAAATTTCTGAAATATTCCTAAGTATCGGAACGAAACAAGACATCACTTTTATTTGATTGTAAAGCAATGATAATGGTGGACAGATCTGTTACAAATGACATATCACAACTAATTACATAATCATAGCGACCTTTGTTGCAGTGTGTCACCGTGTGACGGAATATAATGGCATATTGACATGATGATGGCACTGCTTATATCTGGTTAAAAGTGCAAATCAGATGCAAATTTGTCTGCATTGCAAAATACATCTAATCTACTAAATGCTTAAAAAAAACATCGTATACTTTGAGCTTGCATATTTTAATCAATAAATCATGACCGACTGAATAATGTATAAGCTATTATTAATATGTTGGAATATATCTACCCATACAAATAAAAGCCATTAAAGAGGGATATGTCAATTTCTATCCAATTGATTTTAGTTTTATGTTCTGAACAACCATATGATCTGTTTCACCGGAAGAGCTATTTCCTTTTTTTTCAATTTCATTCATTTAAATAATGTTTAGTACTTGTGGTACATTTAAGTTATTAAAGAAATAAGAAATTGGTTGGTCTCGTGATCAAATCTTGTGAAGCCTAAAAAGGCTTCTCAGAAGATTTAATCACGTACCGACCAAGTTCAAATCATGGTGAACTTTTTAACTTTGCTGTTTATTACTTATATTTACGTTTGTCAAATTGGAAAAGGCAAATCTTTCCGAATTATTAAAATAACCATGTGTTTAATGTTTACAACATTGGAACCGGCAAGCGATAAGCGCGTGCAATAATCTTTGAGGTGTCATAAAAAAAGTTCACACAAAATTATAATTGAACGTTTTCACTACTCTATAGGTTCATATAAAGAAGCATATTTGCAAATCTAAATATATAAAAGTAAATTGATGTAAACTTATCCACATAAATGCTAAAAAATAAAAGAATACTATGGAAAGAAGTCATACCTATAGAGACAAACTTTAACCAGATTTTTAAGGAGGCTAGGTGGTCAAAAAGACCCGTTTCCTTAAGATATGCCTGGAAATTAGAGATATAATTTTTGTTCCCATATCAACTATTTATTAGTAAAGAAAAGAAAGAAAAAATCGGATAAAAATATGAAAATTTTTCTGTACCCCTATGATGAAATAGCTGGATTTGTTTCTTTAATAAATGATACTAAGTAGTTAATGGCTAAAGAACTCATTTATACAATGTTAAGATAGACCTGATTGTCTTTTTTTGTTTGGTTTTTTTTTTGTTAACTATCGTGCCTACTTAAATGTATTCGTTTGAACCTATCCCCGGCCACCTTAGAAAACCGTTAATCCATTAATGATCTTTTTAAGGTGCGGTATTTATTGACAGAAGCAATGGTGACAATATATGCGGGGTTATTATGGCTTATAACAGGAGCAACATTCGACTTTGGGCACCGACACTTGAGGAAAGTCATCCTGATAAATGTGAGTAAATTAATCACATTACTCTGATATTTTTCTGAATATCTGCTCGTTGAAAATACGCAGGACAGTTAAGGCAATATTTTGCTTTCACACAGCAGTAAAAGGAGGTCGTTTGTTTAAGCTTTATTTTTCTGCATGATGTATTTTTCTAAACTATTTTTTGATTGATTTTGCAAAGATATATGTCACCTTAACTTGACCATGTCTTAATTTGACTGTCACGTGACTTCTCAGTGTCAAGTCGGCGTCTTTTAGACAAGAAACAAGAAACGTCAATGCTAATTTGAGACAAAAAAGACAAGGGAAAGACAAACTCCAAAGTTTGGAGTAAGTGACATGCCTACTTATCTAAAATTATCTCTATATCATAGAAATCAATGCTTTCAGTTGTAAAGTTCATTCATTATGCAAATTTCTACAAAAACTGGCGACCTGTTGCAAAAATATCGCATCTTTGTACATTTCGATTAAAATTACAAATTAAACTTTCATCTCTCAACAAATGAGCATCAGTTTTCATTGAGTATACGTAAAAAGAAAGAAAATCATATCAAGTTCAATAATATGTATAGCCACCTTGCCCTTGTCTTTTTGCATTTAATTTGTCAATCAGGAATGCCTCTCAAATCAATACACATTTCAAACGCACAAATGATCCTGCAAAAGGGAAATCAAAAGCCAATTTTTGGTTCACATCATTATATGAAATTTAAATAATTCTGAACATTCCTATGTGAGGGGATGAAGACTCTCTCACCCACCCCTTTACATCCTTTATCATGCTTATAGCAATTTGATACAGCTGACTTAGGTAAATGTCCGTCCTCCTCCTCTTTTTAAACAAAACTACGAATATAAAAACAATTATTTTTGGTTTATATATTTTATTCATTTATACTAAGAAGATAAATGACTTTCTGAAAGATTAATAATACTAATATTTTCGGTGAAAACATTATTTTAAACTTGATATATATGCACGCACACTCAACAATTTCCATTTCTTTTATGTATGATATGATGTCAATGTATTCTTAGTTTGACCCCTCTTCTTTCTTCAAAAGCACAGTTTTCCTGTTCTTTAAGTCCAGGTACCGGTTTTTATTTTCATCATCATCATCATTTCATATTCCCTGGATATGAGTGTGTGTAACTTGTCACCAATAAGAGCATCATTTATGCAAATTCCAAAACAAAGCAGGTACCAGCTAAAATGAAAATGATTTTAAAGTGAGTAAAACATTTTATGAAAATGACTGAAAGATTGAAATAGAAGAATTATTTTCCACAATTTGACAAACAATGCAATTTATTAGAGGGCGAAGCCCTCTCACGGGCCCGAGGGACCCGTGAGAGCGAAGCTCTCTCTTTAGACAACACGTGTATATATGCCCAAATATGGAAATTACACTCTATACCTATGAAGTTGAAAAACTTTTCCAAGATGGAGGAAAAAAGAATCACTTCACGCGCAGTGACATCACCGGCATCCATGTTGAATTTGAATCTCGTACTAACTTAACGTTTAGTGATAAATTATCAAAATTGTTTAATGAGTGATAAATACATTCAAACTTTCCAAGCGCGTTCTTGAAAAGTTAATTCCTAATTACTGAATTCAGAAAACAAATTTTCGTTTCCTGCAACTTTCAACAGTTGCATTAGATCCGATCAAATGAATTTCAAGACATCAGATTGGACAAAAAAAAAAACGTGTTTCAACAGTGAAGCAGTTTTATATCATTGTTATTCAAATAAAATCATGTATTTTAATTGAATTTGCCTTCTGATTACTTTATGAAAGCAGATTTCTCCTACTTTCAATTTGAAATTTCGTTTTTAGGTTTCATCTCAAATCGCAGTCTGACCTACTCGTACCCAGGTCATTTTTTACCCAGAATTCAAATTATTTCTCAAAAACCAACAATAAAAAGTCAAATTATGGCCAATAACTAATTCAATAAAAACAAAAGATAATCAAGACATCATAGTGCTTGACAGACACATTGTAAAATATTTCCCATTCTAATTCAACCCCCCCCCCCAAAAAAAAAAATGATTAATATATACAATAAACCATGTTCAAATTACCCCATATCTGCCATGAAAATAAAAGCAAATAGGGAGATTAATTGCAGCAATATGCATTATAAATATTTAAAATTTATGCATCATAGGAAGTACTGATCTGCATTCACAATCATAAATATGCAGTACACACTAAATGTAAGACATTTGTCAGATAAACTCAGGTTGAATTATTTATGTACAAAATACATGTATATAATTTGCACCTTATGATGTGAATTAGCTAGTTTATCTCAATTCTCTAGTTTTAATGCACAAATCAATCATTTCTCTTTTTCGTTGCTGTGAAAATCTCTAAGGAGAAAAAAAGAAGAGATGACGTTTTAATGAATGAATTGTATTTCTTTTAGCTGTGTATATTTCTATAAAAATAGTTAAAATGTGATGGAAACGTAACCTGAGACAGACTTTAGTCTAGTATATAAGGGCTTGAATAAATTTAACATTGGGCTGGCCAATGCTTTAGGGCCGACAATAAGATTAGAGTCCTAACAAAACAAACATTACATGAGATGACAGACTAGAGATGATAAAAGGGCATCTATTGATCTAGCCCCATTTATATTGGCTTCGCCCTCCAAACGGTTACACCGTAAAACATCTTAATCTTTATAAACATTTCATTCTGTTAAGATTTGCATTTAACTGGTTTTGCACATGTTTAAATACAGCTTTAAAACAGTTTTTAGATTTGATTTGAAATGATCAACACCCTCACCCTTGTTATGTGAAAGATTACTTGGACCCCTTTATTTCACTTGACATAACCTTAAAAGTGCACCTCTCTCTCTCTCTCTCTCTCTCTGTCTCTCTTTCTCTGTCTCTCTGTCTCTCTCTCTCTCTCTCTCTCTCTCTCTCTCTCTCTCTCTCTCTCTCTCTCTCTCAGGCATCTACTGTCATTATGGATCCTCAACACCCCGCGACGTTTATTTTCCATGACAGTACACATGATGAAGTTCCGCCATTCAGTCAACTGACAGGTCTGGAAAGGTGACTTTTAGTTACCTTTCAGTCCCACTTCAGTTGACTGAATGGCAGAACTTTATCCTGTGGTACGTCACAACATGGCGGTTTCATTGCAATACTGTTTCTATTCCCAATTGTGGTTTCCTTACTCTGTAGTGTAAGGGGATAAGGAGCTCTCTCTCTCTCTCTCTCTCTCTCTCTCTCTCTCTCTCTCTCTCTCTCTCTCTCTCTCTCTCTCTCTCTCTCTCTCTCTCTCTCTCTCTCTCAGGCTAATTGTATTCAGCTCGTCGGCGCGCCCGCGCATCCATCTCATCTCTTTTATGCCAAGTAAAATCTTCCCCTAGAAAAACACTCGAATGGCGTCAATTTTCTCTTTATTTTAAAGCATTATTGCTTACATCATTTTCGAGAAATATCGAGCCCGATAGTATTTACCATGTCAAACAGCTTCGATTAGTTGAAGTAAAAGCTTTAACGGTTGATTAGAAATTCATCCAATGTATAAAAACACAATAAAACAGTTACTTAGTTATCTGATCCATTACAAATACACTGTATATTTATTCTACATAACTGATATATCATCAAAAGATTGCTATCATCGCCATTCATCGGGAACACCAGCTACATGTGTTTACATCAAATACAGCGTCTGATGAGCGATTCTCACCCATACTACAGATGTGTTATGGAAATTCTTAGTATATTCTTGTTGTTATAAATTTATAGATACACATGAGGGATTCGTGTTATGGGTTTTCCCAGGAAGTATTAAATCAACCGTATTTTTGCTAAAACTGCTGTTTTCGGTATATTTTCCATATATGAAAATACAGAGGCGGGACATATATCATGACATCATATCTCATTATCCCTTCATTAGCATATCAAAGCGATGTGTAGCCTAATCTGCACAAGATTGAACCTTGTCAGATATATATAAAAAGATCATCGTGGGTGTCTAAAAGAATCGGGAAATTTAGATGCATATCGAAAAACATGTACATGTATATTTCAATGTTCAAACGGTTTCACTTTATTTGATATGACTTTGGCATCTACTGTCATTATGGAATCTCAACACCCCGCGACGTTTATTTTCCATGACAGTACACATGATGAACTTCCGCCATTCAGTCAACTGACAGGTCTGGAAAGGTGACTTTTAGTTACCTTTCAGTCCCACTTCAGTTGACTGAATGGCAGAACTTTATCCTGTGGTACGTCACAACATGGCGGTTTCATTGCAATACTGTTTCTATTACCAATTGTTTCCTTACTCTGTAGTGTAAGGGGATAAGGAGCTCTCTCTCTCTCTCTCTCTCTCTCTCTCTCTCTCTCTCTCTCTCAGGCTAATTGTATTCAGCTCGTCGGCGCGCCCGCGCATCCATCTCATCTCTTTTATGCCAAGTAAAATCTTCCCCTAGAAAAACACTCGAATGGCGTCAATTTTCTCTTTATTTTAAAGCATTATTGCTTACATCATTTTCGAGAAATATCGAGCCCGATAGTATTTACCATGTCAAACAGCTTCGATTAGTTGAAGTAAAAGCTTTAACGGTTGATTAGAAATTCATCCAATGTATAAAAACACAATAAAACAGTTACTTAGTTATCTGATCCATTACAAATACACTGTATATTTATTCTACATAACTGATATATCATCAAAAGATTGCTATCATCGCCATTCATCGGGAACACCAGCTACATGTGTTTACATCAAATACAGCGTCTGATGAGCGATTCTCACCCATCTCAGCTCGCATAAGCGTTATTAATCGGGAAAATATTTTCATTTGCTAATACTTTTCATTCTGACACTATAAGACTTCGTCCGCCTAGTACTTAACATTTGTTTTATAGGTTTCTAATTTCAAAGGGATTTATATCTTGTTTATTCATTAACAATCGTTTTGTCCAATTTCAGTTGGAGTTTTTTGTGTCTCAGACGGGTGGGCTGCATTACAAAATGAAACATTATGTACAAGCATGGCTATTTAGTTCCTCCGATATCGTGTTTACTCAGACTGACACAAGAGGTTCAGGAATAAGCGTTTCTTCGACTATATCAATGCCAACAGTGTTCGATATCGATACTCACTTATTCCTTGTTCGGGTGAGTTATTAAGTTAAGACCAAAATAAATGTTTGTTATATAGTAGATTGCTTCTAATAAAGAACATAAACTTAAGTAAATGTTTGCCGGATTTATATTTCTTTAAGTCACAAGCGGTGGACGGACCCTATGCTAACTATGTGTTTGAGGGGACTGGTTCGGCTCTTAGCAATGGGTCAAATTTCTTAAAGACAATAGGTGCTGTGGTGTATTCGTACAATCCAAATGAAGTCAACATAATGTACCCTGGGTCTGGAGATTATCTCATATTTGTTGGTGGAGTTTGGGGGAATGGATCTCCTTTACAGGAATCTATAACAGCGAGTGTATCTGTAAAGGTTATCAAAGCAGACTCGACTTTGCCAGGTATAGATATAATTATGTTTGATGATTCAACCACAGAAACAGTACAAAATACATTTGTATAACATCATTTCAATTTTTAATCCCGACAGGCTGTGGATGTTCATTGTGTTCATCAAACTGGGACAAACTTACCATCAACTGTAAGTTAAGTACAGTATTTATCTATATCAAAGGTTTAACAAATCTTCTGTAGATATTTTTTTGTATCTTTACATATGATTTTTTGAGGTTCATCTTTACTACCAAATGACATCCAAAACGCACATAGATTTTTGTTTGATAACATCACCATATATACCTGCATGTCCGGTTACCTTTCAAATGGCGGGAAAAGTGTCGTTGCTTTCAATGGAACTGACTGGGAGGAGACCGACTTTAACTGTACTAGTAAGCATGCGTCATTAACATTTAAAGCTAGGAAAGTTCGTAACATATACGTACTCTTTATAAGAAACAAAAGCGTTAGAAAGACCTTAAGATCTCTTCATAAATTATCAAAATTTGTATCTTAAAAATAAAGGAAATGTTTTTAAATTTTTATGAAATACAAAACAAAGTTCAAATGCCCTGTTCATTAGTTTATTTAAAAAAAATTAATAAAAAGAGTTTACCAACTATTTATGTAGACAACCAGTTTATCAAACAACGTTTGATATGAAATATTAGTGTTAAAAAGTTTTATCCCTTAGTCTGTATCACTAATTATAATAAACATTGACGGTACAGTTCAGTTTGAAACTTAATTGGTCGCTTTTTACTTTATTTAATAGAATCGACTTCTGCTATGCATAATGATAGCACTGTAATATACAACACAACGATCCTTGGACAAATGGTGGATTCACTTAAAAGGAATCTCACAGTTGATGTGAAAAACACTAGTGCGTATCGTAGATCTTTGACATGTGCATCTGATCCTCGGCCAAGCGCTGCTTACGTTGGATATGTGGGAATTATTTTTCTCATAATAACCGGAGGGCTATTTTTGTGTGCCGACCTTTCAAAGTTTGGAATGAAGACAAAAATTAGCAAGAACTGAACTTAATGATTTTTTTACGCGCATTGATACTTTGATACGTCGATCAAAAGACAAAATATTCGATTAATTTCTTATTCTAGAATAATTTCGTTTCACTCATGAACATGAAGTATCATTCTTAAAAAAAGTTTAAATAATGGAATTAAAGCGTGCGTAGGAATACACAACATTATAATTACAGTAAGTAAACATAATTTAAAACAGATGTTAATGATACTGAAGAAGAGTACATGAGCTGAATCAAAGGGCTTAATCACGAATTAAAAGTTGTTATCCGAAACTGCTGAAAACGAACAAAATGAGCATGCGATAACCAATGATATTCCTCTAGTGTAAGATTAATTTTTAATAAAAATGTCCATGTTTGTTAAAAAAAAATGATAACTCGATTTATTTAATTTCTGTACTCTTCGTAACTTGATCCTGTATTTGTACATTTGTAAATATTTTTGTTCTTTTGTACCTCATGTACCATTGATATGGTTTGAGAGAAATAAACATTCATTCAAAAAGATTCCTTATAGGTAGTTATAGTGAGTTACAATTGAACAAGTGCAACTGTATACCACCGTGATGCAAGGGGACGCGATCGTTGACGCCAAAGAATAGGCTGTTATATATGTACAACGTTTGTAAACGTCGTGATGATTTAAAAGCCAGTGTGTTTCTGCCGGTTGGAATTCGCTGAAGAAAAAGGTGCGATGGATGTACTTCTTCATTCTTTACACACTTTATGGTCGATTATGATCGTGAGTTGATCTAAAACTCTACATCGTTAAGAATTTGAACAACAGTGTTACCTTGACAGTGTATACATGTAATATATTGTAATTCCTGAGACAACCAGCTTTACTTAAACATTGCTTGTATTCTCAAGCAGATAAAATCGTGAGGAGACACTTAATTTTATGTTTTTTGAATTAATCAATGTGTATTGTTTATAATTCAAGTATTCTTAATGTTTAATATCTATGTAGATACATTAGATTTGCTTACAATAAAAAGTTATATGTTGACTGTGTTTGTTTGGGAATTATCGTTCAATACATGGCGCATAGATCAGAGAAGTAGTAAATAGAAGATTCAAATAGAATTGTTTTGATATAGGCATCAATTTTTTTCGCCTAATCAGGATCGAATGGAACTCATCAAACTAAAAAATATCAAGACATATATATATAGCCAATACTATAACTAGGTAAATAAAATGCATAAACATTAATATGTGTTATTTTGTGAATTACAGTAATTCGTGTTATTTAAGAAATGAACTCAATATCTACCAAAGTTATACTCATATAACCTGGGTTGGGGCAGTTTACGCTTTATAATCTGCGAAGCGGATTATAAAAAAGCGTAAATTGCTCCAACCCAGGTTATACGAGTATAACTTTGGTAGATAATGAATTCATCTCTTATAATTTAATTTTCTGTAATTTACTGTACAAATTGAGTGCGTTTTACTTTTAAAAATGGTATCAATCTTTACAAATTCAAACATAACGTCAAGCGGATTAGTATGTTTTTGACGTTGGTGCATTGTGACGTGTCTTGTGACGTTCAAACCAGGTAATTACAAATTTAACTATTTTTTTCTATCCAATGAAATGCCGCGTTACAACCAGAATTAAATTATTTACATTTACATTTGGTGAAAGAAAGAGCAATAAATTATTAACAAGTCCTTTTTTATACATCGCACATTTTAAATAAAATGGGCCAGCAAAAGCAAGCAAAGTCCTATTTAAATGGTCACTACAGTTCTTTATTGGGAAGGGAGGTGGTTGTCATGGAAGTCAACGTTAAGCATTTGATGCTGTTTTTCCCTTGTCAGAAAGTCCAGAAAATAGGTGGGTGGAATCAGGCGATTTTAAACGAAAAAAATGCACCTCAGTCCAATTGAACTATCAAACTGTTCGACATTGAATACATGGCAGAGGACATAGATTTGGGTAAATTAAAAAAAATATATACAAATTAATTTGTAAATTCAAACGACGTAGTAGAAATGTGCAGTGTCAAGGGAAAAGACTATCACAACCGTTGCAGGAAGTTCCCTTTTTCAAATAAAACATGCAACATTAATTATTCAAATAATGCTGTAAGTATATGAAAAGAAACGCTCAAAACCTGGAAGCCCTAAAAGTATCTAAAGTAACTCAAACCTCCGGTCAATGTAAATTTGATTTTAGGCATATTAACTAGGACTGAATTGGAGTTCTTGTCCAGTACTGTAAACGTATTATTCGGCGTTTACGATATTTGGTGGAATATAGTTTTTGAACAAGTTGGCGTGGATTTGAATTAGCGTATTCCCGAATGTTCCTACGCTTGTACATACATGTATATGCTTGGCATTTAGCAATGTACTTGATATAGTGGAAGGGAATTCCGCCAAAAAGGCTAAATAGAATACACAGCCAAATATAATACAATTACAGTATACATGTATATATCAGGTATATGTCATGCACAGCAGATCATTGAAACTGCGAGGTAAGCTATGACTGACTTCGATGTATCAAATTTTTATGTTTATGTTTATAATAAACTATAGATTAACTTATAGATTGCAGGTGAATAATGCAAAAAATAATGAGAACAAAACTATCTCTGTTTGCATCATAAACATGCAATAACCTTGTGATATGGCAACTCTTCCTAAAGAAGTGCATATATGGGAATAACGTTTACATTGATCACTTGGAGTACTGTCGGGTGATAGATAGACTAAAGAAAGATAACTCGTAAAAGAAATGTTGTAAGCAAATTAGCAGTCTGACCTATTTTTTTTAGAATTAAAAGCCCACCAACTCACCTGTTATGAGCGTTGAAATCATACATCTTCAAAGTTGGCGCAATGTTTCAATACAATATAATCTGATTAAATGTTTAATCTGGTTAAAATTATTGAAAATTTAAACAACAATAAATTAAACAATTTTTAACGTTTTGGGTTTTAAGAATTTGAAACAGGTGTCCTTAAGTTGAGTTACATGGTATGTACATGTTTCAAACAATGGTTTCGGGGGACTTTAACAGACAATATAATCTTCATTTTAAAGAACTAGTAAACACAGGGGTATAAGGACGTCACGTTAACAAGAATGATCGCAAATGATTAGAATACATACATTTATTTAGAATTAATACCACTGACAACTGTAAAACGGAAACAAATGTTAAGATGGTCTAACACAGTATTCTTTTTTCAGATCATACTAGTTAAAACAGAATGTGTGCGTAGTCTAACTAAATATAAGACAAAACATCCATTGATAATCTGTTCATCTGTCATTAATTTGTGTGTTACTTATACATTTGAATATCTTTTCTTAAAATTGTGGCATTAAAAAAAGTCTATAAGATGAATTGAATTTAAAAATGAAAACACATTCCTCTAGACTTTTCAATCTCATGGTAAATAAAAAAGGTACAAATATTTATCAAATTTGGAAGAAAATATGTGTAGAACATGTTAAGAACATTGACAAAAAATTTTAAACTTCTTTTTATACTATTAGATCATGCTGGGTCTAGTTTGTTCTGCCCTAAATTTTTTAATGAAATGTTTTACATGAATTTCTACTGATTTAATTATTATTTTAAGATATAAAAATAAATCAGACATTTGCCAAATCGTTTGTTTAGGGGGTCATTGTTAATTTTAATCATAGGACCCTATGTGATTTTGCTTGAAATGTATCAATTATGCACATTTTTTTTTTTCATTTTTTTTTTAAAACTTCGGCCCTAGGGATTTTTATTATGTTTCACATATGAACGTTATTGCTAAATTAAAAGGCATCAAATGATCAAACAAAATTTACCTTCTGGTTTGTTCCAGAGGTCTTATCAAGTTTTTTGTCGTAATCCCAATTTCCAAGATTTCAGATAATGGCTAATTTTCATTTGACAAAGGCGGAACTGGTGATCTTCATAGTATTATTAACATATTCAGACATATTCAAGTAATGAAAATATATATAACATCACATATTAAGGGTCATAAATATAAAATACGTTGTTACTGTCTTGAAATACATGTATTATGCTATATTTAGACGTGGTAAGAAAACGTGACAGATGGTTAGGCTTGCTGAAGCCCAAATATAGCTTATACCTCAAGACATTTATGTTTATTCAACAATATAATAACAATTTTACGCCTCAAACGAGCTATTTTGACAAATATTTCGCTGAATATCTGTAGTTGAAACCATAACGCCATGGTGTCAACCAAGCAAAAAGATGACGTCAAAATAAAAATAAAACGCTGGGCGAAAGCGTGCGTACTCGAACTATACTCGGTCTCGTTAAATAAATGATCCATAAATTATCGCATATATTTTAACTATGTACTTTTTTCTCAATTACAAATATTCCAATATCTGAAATTTGTTTATTTTAGTCATATGTTAAAATATCTAAAATTATACCAATTAAAAACCAAATGTTGAATATCTTCGATTTTTTAAGACAATTTTTGTAAATTCACTACATTCAATGCAAATGCATGTTATTCAACAAACTTATAGATTATAAAATCAGAATTGTGTAATTTGTATTTCTTTAAATTCTTAATCCATACCAATGTTATTCATTCTTTCGTTTTTTTCTTTTCAGATAGCATTTTGTGATTTTTTTTATCAGTTCTTTTATTAACAATACTCAACGAAAGTTATATTTTTACGCGTTTTATTTTGCAGTATACTACGCTTGGAAAATTGATAATATGATTGGCTTTCTTTCTTAGCATATTTATTTTACCCTATATATTTTGATACAAAACAAAATCAATATTTTGGTAAATCCAGAGCGTCTTCATTTCGTTTCACATATTAAAGTTCTAGGCAAAATTCAGAATGACACACGTATTTTAGACAAACATATCATTCAAATCTGGATTATATTGTTCTATTTAATTGACATGCATATTGAAAAAAAAATAGTTCAGATAAAAACAAATGTGACCACAATGTTATCTGATAAATACTGGTTTAAATGACCCGAAATAATAAATCGTTATTCAATCCAGGATGTTTAAAAAAGTCAAAATCTTGTAACCATTCACAGATAAGATAGACTCTTTTGTTCAAAATAAAAATCAACTTATACGAATAAGAAATTATAACTTTAAAAATGTTATCAAAATTGCAGTTTGTCATGCTTTTTATATAAATTAGTTTTGTAGTCCCACTGTACATACATTTTCGAGTTTAGAATCTAAAACGCATTTCTTAAACAGTTTTCCCAACAACCAATAAAAAAGATGTACGAAAATTAAGGAAAATATAGTGATGACAGAAACAGAAAGAATGATGAAAGAAAAAGAAATTTTAAAAAGGCGTAGGGATATCATGTAATGTTATTACGAACAACATCGATATTTAACGTTGTTTTTTTTTTTTTGTCAAACTCTATATCACAATTATCAATGCTTTTGAGTAGTTTCTTCAAACTGAAAAAAAACCCCTTTTATTCGTTGTTTGATTGGACAGACATTTTATAATTAAGAAATCTTACAAATTGAAAAAGACATTGTAATATAAATAATCATTAAAAGTCATTGTCTGTAGTAGCCGTCTGAGATACCGCCATTGTCACGTTTTGCATGCCAAAATAAACAGATCTCTTAGACAGGTAGCCACAGGACTGCAATGAATGAAGTAATAAAGCTTCACGGGTACTGAATTCATTACAGTAATAGTAAGTAGGATTTCTTTATGATATTCATAGTGTTTCTGTGCCATTTACCAATTACTAGTAAAATATATAGTCCATAACTGTAAATGAAAAGATTGAATTTAATCTTTAAATGATGTTCTTCTATATATAAAAATTTTAAACAAAACAGATATTGAAAATTCTAAGTGACCCGTACCATTTGTAGCAAAATCAAGTTCAGCAATTAATCTGTTTGTTGACAATTTATTCTTCGGTATGAAAAGCCTTTTCTTCTTTGGTTGTCTACTCAATATTGCTAGTATGATTATTTATTTCCATTAATGTTGATTGAAATTACAAAATAACAATGTTTTAAATTTTTAACTCTAAATATTTGTATTACTTTTAGAAAATACAAAACACTCTTGACTTCTTTCATATTTCAGGAGCTGTATATTATTGCAATGTTGCAGGTAAAGTTTAGTTTTCAACTCTTTTGCAATACATCTGCGGTTGTTCTTTGATTCTTTCAAATTTCTTTATTATTTATTCAACTGCTTCAGATCCATGTGGTCAAGCAAACTCGACAGAATTCTTTGAACCTTATGCAAGGTTTGAAAACTGTCAACATGACGCAGCAAATAGATTCTGTGATCGTTACATCGTCCCTCAATGGTACCGAGTCAATGACGCAATGCTGATGCAATGTCCGCAAATTCTGAGCTGTGGCACTCTCTATCCTGTCTGGTTAGTTCAACCAGACAAGGGATCAACTTACTTTTCATGAACATGTTTTGTTTGGCATCTCGCCAAAAGGTATTCGTAAGAGCTAGACTAGTTTTTTAAAACCATATTTCGAGTTTTTGTTGTTTTGTTTGAAACACATTAATAATACATATAATAATTTAGTGTGTAGCTTTAATGTCAATATGATATCGGTGACAATTGCAGCATTCATTACATGCAAACATTCTCCCTTTTTCATATTAAAGTATTTTCATATTCAACATAAATATTAAAATGATAAAATGACATGGTGTAAATGTTATTTATTTTTTTACACATACCCATAATGAGGACAACATGTTGCTCACTTTTAAGAGTACTATTACGTTGCTGTGTTTTTTAACTTAATATGTTGCGTAAATGCCTTTTCCCGGTATTCACTTTGTAGCAAATTTAATCTGTATTAAAGGTTCCTTGCCGAGCACGGCCGATGAAATCGTTGATAGTAAAGCCTTTTAAAGTTGGGTTCGAATCCTGCTGTGTAAGAAGCTATGACATTAAAATCAAGCACTGTGGATCGTTCTACGCCTATTGTTTGGCTGCTCTAGATTCGTGTTCAGAAAGATATTGTTTTGGTCAGTATGGGTTAACAATATTGAGCACAAATAATTTCTTTAAATTACCTATTCAAGCATTCACATAATACAAAAACATAATAATCAATCATGACTTATGATTTGTGAAAATATCGATTAAGGTAGACCTATTTAAAGTAGGTAATTGGTTTTTATATGTCAATCTTAAAGAAATTGTTTACAATAAAGATATGTGTGTTACTAGAAGGACGAACTGGTGATTGTGAGATCCCGCGTCATCGGTAGCTGTCACTACAACTATTAAGGATCAGACGACACTTTCTTTGTCCGAATCATGTTCGGAAGGTAAACTTGGGAATATAAATATATGTATATTAGAAATCTTTAAAACGACATTTGAATAAAGCAATTGCTACAAATGAAAAAGTGATCGCAAATAGGGTTATATTTGAGTGGATCCTTATTTTAATAGTTTAATATTATTAATAAGTATGTGAGAGACAGTATAAAAAAAAACAAACATACTGATTTTTAATCAAAAAAGGTTTTTTAACTTGAAGCTGTAAAGTGACAACGTTCAATTATAATGATAATAATTAAGCTTGAAAATAACGTATTAATGGGCAGATATTCGAATAATTCTATAACCATTATAGATCCCTGTATGGAAAGCAACCTGCGGACACTTAGTGACCCAGGCACACGTCTCCATGCACTGTGAGTATAAACAAGGAGACGGCCATTGTGACAACAGTCTGACCCCGGGTTGGTACAAGACAGACTCCCCCATCTTGACCCAGGGTCCGGGGCTCTTGAGTTGTGGGGCCATTTACCCAGTCTGGATGAATGGTAGTGTAGAATAAAATATGTATGCATGCATATATCATATTTCTGAAGTGTATATAAGATATTTCATTTTTTCCGTTATTTGGAGAAAAAATCTTTTTTTTTTTTAGAAATAAAGTCGCGTTTTGTCTTTATCAATGAAATACAGTTTGATCCAGGCAATATATCGATGCGTTTATCATAAGTAAACTATGTTAATTATTTTGAGTGAAGAATACGCATGTAAGTCCATAAAGCCATACATAATAACAATAGACTGTTAACTCGGTCAACTGTCATGTCAGGGACAAACCCGGGTGAAGATGACGGGGTCGTTATCAGACAGGTGTGTCAGAGAAGATTCACCGGATGTTGTTCTACTTCATACGACATAAAGGTCAAGAACTGTGGTTCATACACTGCTTACTGCCTAAGACACCTGACAACGTTAACTTGTCCAACACGCTACTGCTTTGGCAAGAATTTACCATACACTAACTGTTCACATTTTACTTAAACTATCTATAATTACCTTTGTAAAAGTCGACGAAGTTAAAAGTACATCTTTTTTTTTTTACTGGATTTATCAATAACTGGGAATTATTCTCTCTCTCTGTCTCTCTCTCTTTTGAATTAAATGCTGCAGTGATCTTGAATATAAAAGGGAGTTTCGAATCAAAATGTGAACTCGTGAATTGATATTTATCTTTTCCTTTAATTTCGTAGGCAACGGACAGTGTGATAGAGATGATAAGGGAAAAAACTTTGACAACGACGGTAATGATTCTTGTAATTAGCTATAATGCTTTCCATATGACATTTGCAGTTGGCGCAGTTGATTAGATGCATAAGAATACTAACTTTGATCATTCATCTCTTACAGAAGACACTGACCACGACCATTTAGAGCTGAATGTCCTATTGAGTGTTACTTTGGCGGCTCTGACATTGTTACTGATCGTCCTGTTGACGTTCTGTGTTAAAAGGTGTACAAATTGGTATTAAACATCATCAACATGTTTTTTATCTTTATCTATGCAGATTTGCCATTCGCCGAAAAAACAAAAGAATACCCGACTGTTGATCTAAATTTGATTTTATATGTATATCCCTTGCTTTGGATAATTGTTATTATTTTTTCGTATATGTTAGTACTAATACAATTTGTTTTTGTCAAATAACAGACGAAATCAGACAGAATCAGAGGGCATTCAACCAATGGATCGGGAAAAAACTGGGTCTGTGGTAAAAGTAAATCCCGTCTTCTGTACAGAAAACGACGACCCACCCACATACTCCCCTTAAATATGCAAACCTAGAGTTCAATATAATGTATTTGACCCCTCAAAAGCGATCCTTTTATCAGCATTGTTTGGTTTTATATTATTTATTTGTTAAAAAAAATAATAGTCTCTCCCAAGTTACCATATTCATCATTCTTTGTAAATTTTCTTAATAAATACACATAAATGTCAGTGCAAAACAGATGATATCAATATTTGGCAAACATTCTAAGATATTGTTTTTCACACGATCCTTATTTTCACCGGAAGAAATTCACAGGAATAAAAAAGTAATTTCTTTTTGTGTAATAAGGGGAAAATCCGATATTTTTCATCTGTTCGGAAGTTCTAAGGACACCTTGCACAATTTTTCATAACGATACCATCAAGTTACGTTTCATGTCGTTTGCAATGAAAAATTCCGGTCTTTATTTTTATGTATGTTTTGAAATCTGAAGCGATAGAGAGGGTGTTTTAAACCCGAAAACAGGAAATTTTTCATCTTAGTCTAAACATGAAGTGTAGGCACAAAGATATTCATAATTATTGATATGAAACACTGAGAAATCGGTGGTGCAAACAGAACTTAAGACAGAGTATAGTAACCGTGCTTGTATAATGTAAAATGATGGGCATTTCTTGTGCTTGTACATGCATTTTACATTATGCAATTTCAATGAACATGTGTTTTTTTTTATTTATTTGTTTTTCATATAATAAAATGCCAAACAAAATATAACAAAAATTGGAGCTTATTGTATCCTGACTTCATTTAGTGGCTCAAATTATTTTCTTATAATTTTATATTTGAATATTGTAAATGTATGATCATTTTCGTTGCTTGTGTGTTTCAACTTGTATCTATCAATGGGCAGGATTCTGCTATTTTTATGAAGTTAGTGAAGTGGTAGTTGGACTAATAAGCATAACATTTAATTGAAAATAACTCGTTTGTATTTTGTTTTAAATTTTATTATTTATGTTTGTTCAACTTGTACTCGAAAAATATTCATAAAAATTCGAGACTTTGTCATGACTCTGTGTTGTTATCAGATTTTTATAAGACCAATGTTAAAATGTTCTTCCATTCTCATGGGCAGGCAGAAATAAAAAAATAAGTAACCTCTAAACGGAAGAAGAGATAAAGCAAAAGTTAAGACAAAGTACATGTATAAAATTCATAGAAATGCTGTACTCTATCCCGACTTAATTAAAAATAATTCGATTTTTTATTAATTTCAAATAGAACACTTTACCAGTTGAAATTTGAAAAATAGCCAATACAACTCTTTATCAATATGGCAAAAGCTTATCTGATTCTAGAATAATGGAAATGTTCCAACATACAATAAAATGTATTTAATTGAGGTAAACAAAGACATTGTAGAAATTGTTTCTGTATTAAAGTTTAAAAAGTTAAATCCTTCTCCCTGCCATGAAGGCGCATAAGGCTGGTGTTTATCCCCGATTTCCGTGGTGCTATTCGGTTAGGAATCATTGACTCCCCCTGGGTGGGTCCATCGCAAGTTAACCTGCAGAGTAAGCCGGTACCCAATTTCAGCTGGATGGACTGAGACAATGTCGATAAAGTGCCTTGTCTAGGTGCACAACACACAACATCAAGTGACCACAGCGGGGTTTGAACGGTCAACCAGCGACCTTTCGGCTACTGGCCTAAAGCCCATGACCACTGAGCCATGTGCTCCACTATGGTTTTTATATTCTGTCCAAAAATCACCGTTTCCGTCACGTTTTGGCGATTTTTAATGAAAATTCTCATTCTTGTCAAAGAAATACCATGAAAAAGAGAAAATCATTTTTTTTAAATTGACTAGTCATTTCTAAATAAACAGGAAGAAAAACTTAAAGAAATTTTAATAATCATATCATATCGTTTTTCATTTGGAAATTTCTAGGAATATCAAGGGATTTTTTTACGTTATCATCTGATAATTAACATGTCGTTATTTTTAGCCGTGTATTGAAACTTAAAAGTATAGATGGGCGTTTCAACGAAAAATTCTAAGGTTTTTGTCATGGTAAAGAATTGTTTTAAAACTGATATATTCATGAAAATAAAAAAGTCAACAAATAGCCAATAGTAAATTGAGCAGATGTAACCTAATCACAGACCAAGAAAGCCCAGAAAGGAAGACCGGGAATCTTTTTATTTCTAGTCCATAAACACTGTGTTTTATTTATTCTGCCTCAAATGGTTGCAAGATAATCAACTTTGTTTTAATGTACCGTAAAATGCGAATAATTATAAGTATACCTCTCCATTGCCAAAACATAGTGTTTAATATATTGTTTTCTAATTAAATCTAATCCTAGTCCTCTTTAAAAATACTAAAATAATTTTGTGTGGCAAATAAAAAACCCTAACAATGTATTAAGAAAACGTAGACGAAAAAATCACGATCTCTTATCATCGATTAATTCTTGTTCGAAGGTCAAAAGCAACTTGTTTCAAAGTCTTGATTGTGAGAGATATAGAGAATATGATACAGCACCTGACGAGGAAGTAAATATGAACATTGTTCTGTTCTTCTTATCTTTAACTTATCATTTTAAAATACAAATCAAGGCCAAGTGCCTATTCATTAACATAATCTGGATAATCTGGTCCTTTTATTTCAGGTGCTGTTAATACCATTACGACGCATTGGTACACTGCAACGATTGTCTTTTAAATGACATTCATTTAGCTCATGTAAACGTGCAAAAATAATTCAAGTATGGTACCTGTACGGCATTCCTGTTTCATAACCTTTAGAATAGTTTAATTCTCGGTTATACTAATAATCATAATCAAACCTTTGGAAAATGTCGTCGTCGGCTTTAATACTTTGTTCCGACAACTATCTTTTGAAATAAGAAAGTATACGGTCAGGTTTCAACTTTGTCACATGTTTAGCTACATATGCGGTGGATATCACTTATGCTATTAATTTTGATATGACACTGTATATTCTTACGCCATGTGACTTCTTAATTAAGCACGTAGCTTTACCTACCTACCTAGTCCTTGTTGCACTCTGAGGCACATAGGGCAATGACTATTCTTTTCTATTCTTGGCCCTCTTTTTCACCTCTCCCAAGGTAAGGTTCATGTCCTTGAGTCCCTTTTCCACAGTTCGCCTGCATCAGGGACTCAAGGACATGAACCTTACCTGGGGAGAGGTGAAAAAGAGGGCCAATAATGGAAAAGAATAGTCAATGCCCTATGTGCCTGCATGTTGTTCTTGGTCGGCCTTTCCACAGTTTCCCCTCTGGGGTCCATCTTAGTGCAACTCATGTGATATCGTTTGTTGGCTTTCTTAAGACATGACCAATCCATCTCCATCTGAATTTCTTAGCAATTTCCTCATATCTGTTGTTTTCGTTATTTCGTATAGATTTTTGCTGGTCATTTATGCTAGCGTTAGTATCCTCATGATCTTTCTAAGGCAACTATCATGAAATCGTTTTTAATTGTTAGTTTAATTGTATAGTTTGTTTATATTATTTTCTGTCATCATCCAGCATTCAGTACCACACATTAAGATAATGCGCAACTATTATATAGCATGATCTTAGTGCCTCTGCTGATGCTATTTGATTTCCATAAATTCTTAAGCTTGACAAAGGATCCTTTAGCTATGTCCTTGTCAGCACCACCCTCTATTGTCACATGTTTACATATCTTTGAAGGTATGTAAACCTGTAACGTCAAAGATATCTGAACTGTTGTATTTTGGTGGGCTTTTTGCATTTAGAGACATTATCTCTGTTTTATTTATGTTGATGGTCATTTTGCTTGCATTTCTTTGTAAATAAATTAAATGTTGCGTTTCCAGATGAGATTGTAAAGCCAAATCTTCTACATAATCTAAGTCTTTTAGCTTCAAGTTCCTGATACTTGTGTTGTCTTTACTATTGGTTGATCTCATTACTGCTACGACGAATAATAAGGCTGACATCACACTATGTTGTCTTACTCCTGATTTCACAAGAAAGCGTGTGTTCAAGGAGCTACCAATAGTGCGTTTAACACAAAGCTTTAGTTTATTTAACGTCGTTTTAAATAGTTTGTTTCATATATTGATAATTGATAATAATATGGCATATCTTGGCTTGTCAAAGATATGCAAATTTATCCAAGGACCCATAAATAGTGTTTATGTTTTTCCGGAATTTTTCCGGTTGAATATACTCGCTTTAAAATTAGGCCTCTTTTTGCATCATTTCTGGATTCTTCCTGAAACTGGTAAGACATGTTTTAATTCTCTGTAACCTAATTGGTCTGTTTTTGAATGAGAAATTGTCAATTGAATGTTGGTCTGCTGCATTGTTATGTCATGAAATTGGATGATAGTTGCTGGTGTGTTGCCTTTAGACACTGTGAATTCCCCTATGCGCAAGAGGGCGTGAAATGCTAAAGTGAAAGCTGCAGTGAATAGTTTGGTTTCGTATATGGTGTTGCATACAGTTTGCAATGTTGGTATAATTTTGTTTAAGAGCTGTAATGTAATAGGCAAACGAGTGTCCTTGTGTAGTGTTGTTCTTTGCATGCCCTGAAGTAGCTTTCTTATAATAAAATGATTAGTAGGATCTACATTGTAAATTGCTTTGCTGTAAAAACTGATGGCTGCAATGTATGACTGAGCTGTGGAGTATTTGTAACCTGAAAGTGACAGGAAAGCGATAAACCTTGTAATGTGAGTGTCGAGAGGTGGCCACAGACTGGGAAGGTTATGAGACCGGCGATATGTTTCAAATGAATTGATGCCTGCTGTGTGTGTTTGCCTAGTGTTTACAGCAACTGAAGCGTTGAACAATGATTGGATGTGACTTGTGAGAGTAATGTCTGGAATAGGGCTGGAATGGCCTGCGGATGAAGGTCTGCATAAGGTGCTGCTGCTCGAAAGACTTCCCACTGTTTGCGAGATATAGAATCAGCAATAATGTTTGATTTTCCCGGAATATGTTGTGCTTTAAATTGTATGTTGTATTTTAAAGCCATTAAGACTAACGATCTGACAAGTACCATTACTCTTGGGGACTTGGCTGACTGTTTGTTGAGAATATGTACAAGGGAAATATTATCTACATGGAGGATGACTTTTTTGTTTTGCAAACGCAATCCCCATATCATGAAGGCTAATACAATAGGTACTAATTCGAGAAAAGTTATGTCCCGCAAAATTGGCTTGTTTAACCATGAAGATGGCCAGGTAAAATGAACCCACTGACCCTGAAAGAAACTGCCGCAACCAAGGTGGCCAGAACCTGCACTATCCGTGTAAAGTTGCAAAGTATCTAGTGTAACCCATTCAGTGTCTGGGAAGTATACAACGCCGTTAAAGTTGTCTAAAAATTGTAGCCATGTGAACATGTCTTCACGGATAGGGTTCGTAATTCTGATGTGATGATAGGGAGAGGGCACCCCGGACATAACATTGTAAAATCTCCTATTAAATGCACGGCTACCTGGGATGGCTTTACTAACGAAATTGAGCTTGCCCACTAAAGATTCTAACTGGGAAAGAAGAATTTTTTTCTGTGTGACCCAATGCTGCAACAAAAGTTTGAGTTCTTGAACCTTACTAACAGGAATTTGGACCAGCATATTCACAGTGTCGATTTCTAAACCAAGAAATGTAAGCTTAGTGGTTGGCTCAATAACTTGCAGATTCCTGCTTCAAATGGTGTTGCTTGTCCTTTTGCCGCCATGCATGCCTACTTACACATGCGCACATCTCAAACTGGCCCATTGTTTATTCATTTTGAAGGTCAACCATTGACCCGTTATCAATTTATCACCATATTGAAGCGTTGTCTTAATGCAATAGGGGTTGATAGCTCCAATTATAATTCCCACTCATTTAGAATAGGTGCAGCTACAACCCTTGCTATTCAAGGCGTTCACAGTGACGTCATCCAAGGGTCAGGACGATGGCGCTCTAATGCATTTCGTACATACATTCGGTAACCTTTTCATTCCAACAGTATCTATCTTACTAACCATAAACAAGATAATTCTAGGTCCTGTTAGAGTTTGGATTGTCGGATCTTCTATCATCAAACGAGCAGCTATGAGTGCAGTATCAAGACAGGGGGGGGGGGGGGCTTAATCTTAATCTCGAGAATACTTCAGTCTTATGGCAGGGATATAGTGGCATGAAGCTACAAGACCTTAATACTAGGCTATCAACGTTGCTAACGTTAGAAGATCGTCCTGAGTTTCTCATCATTCATTGCGGAGCAAACAATGTTGGCCAGAAAACCACTGAAGAGCTGCTGGAGCTCCTTTCCACAACATTGTCCCGAATTTGTGACATGTTCCCTACCACAACGATAGTTTGGTCCTCTGCCCTGCCTAGATTAGCTTGGCGCTTTTCAGAGAATGTTAAATCAATGAATGAAATAAGGGGTCGAATGAATAGAGAAGCGATAAAATTTGTAACATCCAGGGGCGGTCATTACATCAAATACCCTCAGTTTTCCCAAAAACCACCTACGTTGTTTGACCCTGATGGAGTTCACTTGTCCCAGCTGGGTAATGATATCCTTTTAAATACCATTAAAGGTGCGTTGCAACATTTATTAAATTGTGGCGGGGTTGGCCTTCCGGACTAACCACATCACAATTAACTACTACTGGCTCGTGGTGACCATTGGAGTTGCGGTCCTGCCGCCGTCACCAATGTTACTTTTGGAAAGTGGCGCACTCCATTGGTGGCGGTTGCAGTGTCATAAACAAACGTTCATGACCCTTGCAAGTGGCGCTATCGTCGCACCCCAACTCCAATGGAAGAGTGCAATCATTCAAATTATCATAGGATACAGTTTTTTACTGTCAATATAATGTGTTTATAATGCTGTTAATGTGTTTAAAATGCTGTGTATTCATGCTTGTGCATTCGGGCACATACTTGCTGCACAAGAACTTTGACAATTTTAATGTGTTTTGAACTTTGAAACTTGTGCATTTGCGTTTACCCATTCGCACAAACCTTGTGTATAACTTTGTCATTTGTATGTCTGTGCATTTGCACTTACCCACTGTACAGAATATTATATTTTGTGACGTTTGTGCATTTGCGCTCACCCACTGCGCAATGAGCCTATTGATGGGCCGTCACGTATTGTTGTATTGTTTGAATTGTTGTGAGGCAGCCCATTGGTAGCCTAAAGTCACTGCGGCCAGTAACGCCAAACCATAATAAAGTATTTAGGCCTAATCAATCTCTCTTAGTTTATTCATCAGGTATCTTGGATAATATGTTCGAAAATGATAAATTTGTATGGTTGGCTTCGAAACATGAGTGTTTTATGTATAAACATGTATACTTGTTTATATATTTAATCATACATTTACTCACAGTTAAAGTAAAATCATATAGCATCGCAAATCATGAACAATTGTTTTTATTTCACGTATTACACGTTTGGTCAATCTAAGGTCTTGTATATATATAATAGTTGCGAGGCGCACATTATTATTATTACGAGGTATCTACAATGTCAGGAAGAATTAAAACTTACACTACAACTTAACATTCAAAAGAAACTAATAGTTTTTTATGAAGGTTAAGTTGTAGTGTAATTTTTTGGTTTCGTTTTAAGTTCCATTTTACGTAGCTTATTTTGGTGTCCTTAGGAAAAGACTCATTGTCCCAAAAATATGACAATTTTAAAATATAGAAGACTTTCAAATTATTATACCTATGAAAAAGTTGATAACTATCAAACGAAACTCTAACAAAACAATTACAACATCATCATGAAAAATTCTGATGCAAAATGCGTCCTACTCAAGGGAGCCACAGTACACATCTTTTCATAATAGAATCTACTCTATTATATTTTCTAAATTATCGAATAGAACTTACAATACTTTGATGGTTTGTTTTTAGATAAATATATGAATTTAATTTGGTGTCAACTTTATTTTATCGGTTATAAACTAAATAAATAAAACTATGATGTCTGTTTTAATTTGAATAAGAATGTATTTCATTTTACCTTTGTCATGTCAAACGAAATTTTTATTACGTGTTTACATTTAAAGTTACACAGTACGTTATGGATTTAACCTGACTTGTCGTTAACTAAAGATTTGTATGTTTTTATTCCCACTCATCCGTATGAATCTTCTTTATACTTTGCACAAGAATTTGATATCAAGAGCAACATCTTATAATAAAACAGAGCTTTGCAGACTCTACTATGAAACATTTGAAGGTCATTGTGTTCGATAATAATGTATATTTGCATATCAAAATAAGAGTTAAACAATATAAATATGAATGCATCGTTGATTTAATTTGTCCTTGTTCTTTTTCTCTCTTGAAATCGTCCAAAAGATACACATACACTGCTAAGTTCCAGTTTTACGGACCAATGGAATTTTTGCATTGGCAAAATTGCTTATAATTTGCACAATTTTTATAAATATATTCATCATAATAATTTTCTCTCATTTGTATGACAAATATCGCATATTTGGTTGTGTGAAGCAAGCTTAAAACAATGATTAAAAAGTTATAAAATCAAACATTAATCTCTATTGTTATCGAGCTCTATGATTTTTTACGCTTTCAGAGAAAAATATTTTCTTTGAGTTTCTTATCATTGTTTGACACACGTTTTTACAATTCCGATGCTATATTTTGGGTAATAACAAAACTATTCTTCATATTCTCTAATGTATTCCATTATAAATGACTGCAAAAGTGGAGGTTGAACGACTGCACGAAGCAGTGACCCTGACGAACATGGTGTTCAAAGTTTAAAGAGCTCAATTAGTTAACTCAATTTTAAAAACATATGTTTGTATGTATGAAGGACTATTCGGAGAATTTCGACCAACACTTTTTTTCTCAAAACCTTAAGAATGGATTTAGAACGAAGGAATTTTATCTTTTACTTTTAAATATATTCAAGTAACAACCATGTGAATTGTATAATAATTTTTTGAAGTTAACAAAATAAAAGTAATTGGATTGAAGTACATTCATATATGTCGCAGAACTCAATAATTACTTGATGTGTCCGAAGTAATCAACACAAACCTTGCCCAATTTGTAAATTTTAGATCAAAGATTTATGATTAAAAACAACCGTATGTGTGAATGCTGCATTCTAATATTTGTGATTTTAATTTGTGTCATTTCTTTTCCTATTCAAAAAGTCCGAACGGCCAATAATTGTTTTTTGCGGTAAAGTGTTTGACAAATCTCTTGTGCAATCTTAATTAATGATTGACTTAATTAACAAATCTATTAATAATTTGGCAGAACAGTAAACATATATATATATTCAATATATAATGTACATGATAAACAAATGGTATGTAAGAAAATTGGCCAATACATAACAATTTTCATATAAACAACTACCACAATTGCTATGCGATCAAAACATAAACCGATTATATTTTTTACATTTCCATCTAGTTGAAAATGGATTTTCTATGGTTGGGATTATTTTTACCGCACACCCTGATACAAGGTAATATAAACTCATTTTATGAAAATGTTAAAAAAGGGTTTTTTTTGTTTTTTTTCGAGAAAATGACTATTAAAACATAAAAGAAACGATTTGTTTGAAAACTAATAAATAGCACAGCAGTTAATTAAAAAGAAGATTGGTTTGTAAACGTATAACGATTGATCCATTTGTATCGAATTTCAAGGGACCATAGAAAAAATTCGTTATAACCGTAATTCGTTATATGTTCATAGCGAATTTGTAAGAAATCCTATACAATTGATGCGTTTCAAGTATATTTGAATAAATCTTATGAGTACTTAAAAAAACTTCATCTATTAATGTTCAAGTACATAACTAAAAAAAAACAACAACATTTGCAAACGATTTGTGTTCAACAAATTTAAATCGGGTTTTAAATAATATTGAATTTTAAATATAAAAAAATCTCAAACATAAAATAGAACAATATTACATACAAATATTCTTGATTATACTCGATGTGTTCTTACAACCACTGACACTATTATAGCACAGGACCCGTGTCTTGATTGGAACTCTCTCGAGCTAGATCACTTAGCTTAACGATCACCATCCTATGATATGGACTCCAGACCGCTCTGTGATAGATACATTACAGAGGAATAGTACCAAGCCAAATCTCATGTAATGTCTACGTCACCACCAATCCTAGGGAAATGCAACACATTATATCCTGTTTGGCTAAATGGTATTCACATTAATTTGTTTTAATTATTTGTATCTTAATTATTACCTGTTTGATAAAGTTTTCGATTGAGGTTTCTTCAAAGTTTTCTTTTAAGCAATACTTTATCTTCTGCAAAATGATAGAGATAACAAAAGTATTTCTTGAATATTTTTATGGATGATTATAACATATTTACTTTTATTACGTTAACTCATTGCATTTCGACAATGTTACTGATAAGCATCTATACAACTGAAAAACTTTCCTCTTTATTTTACATGTACAAACCAATAGATATTTGTGATTGATATTTTGAAATATTTAAAATATTTACAGCTTGTGACCCTGAAACACATTAATGTACTTTTTTTCAATTTCTTTTATTTTTAGACCCTACTCCCCCTGATGGAATCACTCAAACTTTAACTGCATGTAAAGTAGGCTTTTCTGATAACTGTGAGACTTCGTTTGTAATAGATATAAAGAACTGTTCGACCTTTCTTGTGTACAAGCTTAAACCATTCGATACTTGTAACTCTGCATACTGTTTTGGTAAAATGTTTGCGTTCATTCATATTGTCTCTGGACATGTCTTAAGAAAATTGAACACATAAACTTGTTTTATTTTTTAATAACTTTTCTTAAATGAAGCTTAATTTTCTTTTATGTAGAACTTGGAGAAAACTTTAAGTAGTTCTCTAAAGGTGATAATTATTACTGAACACAATAATTCTGATACGGAAACCAAGTATTACTGCTAACATTGTCAAAATCTTAAACAAATTCTGACGTTTCCGAGTTATTTTACATTAACTTTTAAACAAACGGATTTAAACAGATGTTGTTGAATCGATAGACAAAGTTCGTGCTTCCTTTCATCACATCACGTGGATTGCAAAAGAATATGCACTAGTTTAGTTGGTTATTTCTAATATGCTGGTTTTCATTACATATTCTAACAGGTGTGAATGAGTCAATACGCGATATTCGTGTTGAATTTCATCATATCACATGGACAGAGGAGGAACATGCACGTGTTAAGGGTCTATTTCAATACGATCCAACTGTTAACCTGATTTGTTCCTTCCTCCCTGCTGATGATGACACCTTGCTCTACCACATTGACTGGTACGTCGATAACGAGACTGTGATCCAAGGACAGACTGTCGACAAGTCGTCACTAGATGACGCTATTCTCTCTGCAGTAGGTCTAAACAAGGCGGGAAAAAAGATTAACACCTGGGTAGGTGAATTATATACTTATATACAACATACATTTCCAAATAGATGTGATAAAATTCATAAATTCTTATTAATTGTTAGACCATATTTAATCATCTAATTGTCTACGGACTTTTCCGTTTTTCCCGATTACGACAAAGAGCACACAGCGGATGTGACCAGTCAGCAGAGGATTCTCACTCCTCCTTGGCAACCTATATTGAGAATATTGAGAACATATATAAGCATAGTCCGAAATATTTGATGTTTTCCTGGCTTTTTTAACGATTTTGATATTTTACTTGCCAGGAAAACGTCAGAACCGGCGCCATTACGAAAACTGAAAATTCACCGCCTCCATCTGGAAGCGGCATTCTAGGCTCGATTTTAAATAGATATATATCTTAAAAAGTCAATAATACAGCTTAAAATATAATTTTACTGCACAGTTTGATAATTACACTGATAAACAGTAGTGTTGTTGATATATTTTCTCGCGAGATTTCAAAAATGCACGAAATCAAAACAAATCTCAGCAGTTCGATAGAATGTGTTCAACAGTCTGTTTATGGGATGTAAGGACCTATAAAAACGATATTAGTGAGCAGCAAAATCGTCGTCTTATTAATTACTTGTGAGTGAAAGATTTAATTCAACTCGTAAATATTTAAAATCGAGCCGAGAATGCTGCCTCTGGAGGCGGCAAATTTCCAGTTTTCGTAATGGCGCCGGTTCTGACGTTTTCCTGGCATGTAAAATATAAAATTCGTTAAAAAAGCCTTGAAAACGTCAGATGTTTCGGACTAATATAAGCATTGTGCCTGCTGTTCAATCAAATTAATGTATTCTTATATACTTGAATACAATACTTATTATTAGATTAAATCACTCCTCAATGGCACCTGATCCTACCTCTATCCTTTTGTTAAGAGTTCCGTGTTTGCACTGCTCCTGTTTTGTAATTTTCCTGTGGACTTTTGAATTTGAATACTGTTCGATATCATCACATGTCATAAAGGGGATACAGAGGAGGGGTGAACTTTATTGTAAAAGTTATCAGAAAGGTTCCAATTTGACAAATAATTTAAGCGTTTAAGCATCAAACTTTATTCTGAACGTTTTTTTAGGAACTGTTAATGAATGAACTAGAGCAAACAATCTGATGCAAGACAGATGACTAATATGCTATTTTTTTTTACAAGTAGAGTAATTATTTGATCTACAATCAATCTAACAAATAAAACTGATCACCAAACAAGAAACAAAAAGAATCAAAAGAATCAGAACAATAAAAAATCAATACAATTAGTTTGTTGCTTTGAAAAGATGGATATAGTATACCATTCAAGATTATTTTTTTTCCAGATTCACTGTGTTGTAGGCGCAAAAAAAACGAAAAACAGTCTTCCGTGTGTTTCCCAATCTAGTAGACTGTTTTTTGCAGGAATTGAGGTATGAAAGAAATATACACTGTATATCTATCTATCTATCTATCTATCTATCTATCTATCTATCTATCTATCTATCTATCTATCTATCTATCTATCTATCTATCTATCTATCTATCTATGTCTAAACAACTTTGTCAACAAGAGGCTTTCTGGCCATATTAATGACGTGTAAAACATATCCTGTATTTCTTACGTCAGTTGTATATATCAATCTTTACAAAATCTGAAATATTGTACAACTTGGCAATATTCTTACATATTTTACGATTTGACAATTAGAAAGGAAAATATAAAAAGATATTATTGAAAAATTATTTTTTGGACATCATATCCTACGTTCTTAAATGTATCAACTAACCGATCTAACTAGCATAGGCCTCAACGTATCAAAAACAATACAACTGTAAAAGAAATGAATATAATAAAAGTAGGTTACTGTGGCTTACATTTGAATTCAAATTGAATGTGATTGTAAAATACACCAAATCACAAAGTACTTTTGTGAAAACTCAAACGTCACTGCTACTACGAAATACAACAGGAGTTACAATTTTGATCCAGGGCCACGATTTAAACAAATAAGGATTTGCACTTATCGAAGGTGGTTGCATGTTAATATGAATTGTATTATAATTGTTATTAAGAATAAAAATTGTAACTTTGTCCCTGTTTGGTTCTGTGATGAACTTTGAACAGATTTAAACACGTCAGTATTCGTCTAGGGGTCGTTTTAACAATTGATGCTAAAATCATCACTTAATATATCGATTTTTGATGTTACATGAATTGATTCTTAAGAAGAATATTTTTAAAAAAACCCACATATTTTTACTGTTCCTTGATTATCAAACGTTCGAAAACTGTCGACCTTTCTTCTAATAATCATAATTTCCTTCCCATATGGATATTTTATATCAAGTTTGTTAAATTTAGTTCAGTGTTTATTGAGAAGAAGTCATAAATGTGAAAGGATGATAGACAAACAGACGACAGACAGACAGGGAGTTGTTTCTAGTGGGTTATGAAAGGATCTGAAGCTCTATTGGAAAATGTGTCTTCTTACAATTTGTTTATAAAGATGCATTTTTATATTTTCTGTAAATTCGACTGACATATTAGTATATGCCTTATTTAAATTGTTAATAACTTACACAGATCTTAAATCACACTGTCAATATTGAGAGGAAAGGAAAAGTTATCCTAATTATGCGTCCGACTATTCCATTTGTATCGGAGACTATACACACTCCAGATGGAAAACAGTCCGCTTCTACTTTAAACATCCAGTTGTCATTTCCCGGGAACTCTGTGACAAAGTGCAAAGAAAGCTCCATGGGCAATACGCAAACATGTTCCGTGACTATAGACAGTCACACGTTTAGCGAAAGACAAAAGTATGAGGATGAGACAAACTGGTACAAAATCCATGCCATAGAAGTATCGAATTCAGATGATGAAGGTTATTACATGCCTGACCACAAGCTCGTGTTGCGACTAGAAACAAACAGTCCCAGTGGCCGAGGTGCCAGGATATTTTCAGATGTTGTGTTCCATGACGTACATGTAAGAAAGTTCAGTATTATATCTATTTCAGTATCATCGTTTTCCTGCAGTACTTTTGATATTAAACTTGATTTTTTATTGCATTAGATCAATGTTATAGACGAAAAGGATGCCTGGAAAGGGAAACGCTGTAGTTCATACGCTGACCCGCATCAGAAAACATTTGACGGATTGTAAGCAATGGTTAATGTTATTGGCTATGAGGTTTTCATTTTTATACTGTAAGTTTATATATTTTCGATCGGAAAAGGTTTGTTTGCCATCTATGAATTAAGCGTAATTAAAATAGTTTCAGTGTTTGCTTCTATCTGTTAAGTCTATAAAAAATATGTAAATGTAAAAGAGCTCAATTCGGAGTTAGATTCATGTAAATATACTTTCAGTCGTTATGAATGCCAAAGTACTGGTTGCATTACTGGAAAGACATATTTTTTATAAGAATGAACAGCATTTACAAGAGGTAAATATTTACTTGCATCAATATATAGTCTGTTAGAGTTCAATAATTTCCATGAATTAATTGTTTATTCCCTTCAAAGGTACAAGTCCGGCACGAAAACTGCTGGGGAAGACCTCGCTGCGTCTGCGCAGTGGCAGCCAGATCAGGACAGGATGTGTTTACAATTGATGCCTGTTATCGGAGGCAGTACATCAATTTTCCAATCTGCAACGAAAATTCTCTCAAAGTTATTAAAGAAACTGACAAAGTCTATAAGGTAGTCATATATATAATCAAGTTTTGCGTAATAGACATATGGTTGTTGGTTTTTATTTGGCTTGCAGAATAAAAATTTCAACAGACAGTACATCCCTGATTTGTCTAAGCAGTTAAAACATCATTTATTCCAAATTTTTGTTTTTCAGATAATATTCCCAACCGGAACATTTGTTCAAGTCTTCCTCTACAATTACGGTTGTTCTTTCTGGTACATTAACCTAGAAGTGTACCCCACGGTTGCTGATCTTGGTAAAACGTCAGGATTGTTGGAGTATTGGACAATGATAAGACAAATGACCTCCGCCGAAGAGACGGTATCCAGGATAATATATACTCATACAGCTATAATAATCCACCAGATGATTTCTCTCTTTCGTGGCAGTTAGTTTTTGTTTGATTATAAACATTTATATTATGTCAAAATTAATTAATTGGTGCTTGTGTTTTTACCAGCAGTATTGATCCATTTAAAACTTTAAGTCTGCAAACTTAGATACGTACAAATATAGTTATTTCAAATATTGATTGACCTCATTCTTCAAAAGTCATAAACCCCATATTTTTACAATTTACAGATTATCCGTTATAAAATAAGATCTAACTTCTGAGATACAATTTGTTTTGATAAAATGTTGATTATTTTGATTTTCACAGACTTCCTTCAGGCAGTACAGAAGATTTATTATCTAAGTCACAAGCAGTATTCGATAATTTGACACCTCTATCTTCATATTTTCACAAACTTTGCACTTGTGATAAAGAGAAAACAGTCTGCAGCTACAAGCAGTATACTGAATGCAAAACAAACGTCAAAGGCAAGGAATATCATTGTGTATTACATAGCAGTTCAAATAGAAAGAGAAGCATTGATTTTTTAACCTTATTTCAAGAAATCGACAAAAAATCAGGGGAATTAAATGTAAGTATGGTTACAAGAGAATAAAGACAATGATTTCAAAAAATTAAAAGATTTTTCAGAGGATCCAAAGCGAAAGCAAATAAGAAAGGAATGCTTTTCACCTATTTTACTCAATATTTAGAAGCTTAAACATTATTGTTCATTGTTTTTGACGTCCTATATCATAAAACCGTGTCTGAGTAGGTACAGATCACGATCCATAGGTTTTTTTAGCATATGTTTTTTAGTTTTTAGTTTTTTGACTTTTTTTTCAGCGAGTCAAACGACAAGCTATTGACCAAGTAGATGCATTAAAAATTTGTGACGACGCATTCCAACAGTCCACATACTATGACACATGTCTTCAAATTGTTCCAAACTTCAGCAACGAAACTTTGATCAATTGCATAAATGATCTGAATGTAAGTAGGCATAGACCCGTCTATCATATAAATATTTCCATATCATGATAATAGCATTTAGTGGTGGTCAATGTAAGGTTTTCAATGTTTTTAAAGATGACTGGAGATCAAACTCTTACCCAGCTACACTTAGACACAGCACTTGGACAATGTCAAGCCTATATCCTGTTGAACTCTACACTAGTGAATGAATATGCAAATGTGACAATGACTATTTCTAATTTATGCCCAAACAACTGTAGTAAAAGAGGAGTATGTACTTCAGGTATGGAAGCTTAAAAATAAAAATGCGTCACTGTCATTGTTATGTAAAACAGGCAACAAAAATTCATGGGTGAAAACTTTTTGAATTGTTGTTTAAGGACAGTGCATTTGCGATTATGGATTCGGGGGAAGTGATTGCTCGTTCGATGTTATGTCTCCACCAACGATAACCAGATTATCTTACGATGGTGTTTGTGACAAATCCTCGGAAACTTGTGATGACATCACACTTTATGGGCATTACTTCTTGGAAAACATGGGGACATCTTGCTATGTGACTAGGGAAGAGGTAAAACATAAAAATGTGTCTGACATTTAAAACAATCATTTTTTTTTCAATAACCAACAAGCCTTTAATATCAATTTTTAACAAAAGTTTCCTGATGTACGGTAAATTTAATCTGACTTTCAGCTTTGGTAATAAGAAAGACTAATTACGCAAAGAAAGTGTAGTGAAAATTAGTTTTGGTAAACATCATGATAGTATAATAATATAAAAGTAAGGATAAACAAGCTACACGTTGTACACACCAAGTACATGTATACAGTATTTAAGTTTTTTGATATATTATAATTCCTAATTGGGGTGTTGTTCTTATTTCAGTTTTTTATTGGAATACTAAGCAAGAAGTTTTTTGGGGGGAAAAATTGAATATTTTTACATTGTGAAATTCATCTAAAAGGAATTAAGTGGGAGAATTGCTTATAGACAGAAGGAATAACAAAACGTTTGGTTGACGGGGATTGATACATTTTTAGAATACAAGCGAATCGTGTTAAAGACAATGGAGGCTATATTTTGTAGGAATAGTGCAGAGGTAAACTACTACAAAACATTTACAATTCTCAATCCCTGTAAAGATCTGTTGAGGCTAGAACTTGTATAGTTAGTCATATTATAATCCCAGAGAGACCACATTTGAACTGAGGGTCCTGTTTGATACAATATGTTTACACCTGTTAATATGTTTTCTTAAATGAACCTATAAAATTGCAAAGACTTTCATTTATATGTGAACTATTAATGACGTCACAATGATTACCACCTGTGCGTATCGTTTGTCGGTTGCATTATTGTTAACATAAAAACACGGTTATGTTTATAATTCTGAACGATTTGTCTTTCTCAAACGTACATATTAGTATAAAATAGCAATGTCAAAAAGTTCGATGAGATATGAATTGATACGTGATCAAATCTTCTGAGAGGCCTTTAAGGCTTCACATTATTTGATCACGCGACCATCCAAGTCCATATCCCGATGATGTTTTTTAACATGCTTTTATTTCTAAAATACAAGTAAACACGTAGAAAAAGATCTAAAAATGGCAAAATTTATGAAATGCAGAAAAAAGTATCAACAAAAATATTATTTTTAAAGTTTTAAGCATAGCTAAGCGTTTTATTGTTGTTAGACTTCTACTTCCGGTGCGTCAAATAACCACCCCCTATGAGCAGAAATATACATCATTTAATCTGGTTAGGGAACCAGTTTCAGGGGTTTACAGACATAATTGCATGGGCTATTGTGAATATGATGTACGGGCTATTGTGAATCTAAGGTGCGGGGCTTACGTACACCATTGCAGGGGCTGCCACACAGTGATGAGGAAATATAGTGCCTATACAGAAGCTGAAATATAGAAAAATCAAATCGATTCTTTCTAACTAAGCTTGCACAAAGTAAATTTCCTTTAAGTTAGGTTAGCGCTTTTCAGTACTATCAGTACTTTGATTTTTTATAGAGTTGTTCTTAACATTAGTCTTTATGATTTATTTAGTGTTTTTTTTTTTTAAATTGATCAAGATGTTCATGTAAATTTCAAATAGAATGAGAAAGCGTGAACAGAATTTACTTGAATCATTTTCAGAAAATTGATGTTCTTGTGCAAGAGTTTAGACATTCATTGGTATTGCATCATATATATTAAAGCTAAGTTATCAGATGGCATTGTTGCTTAGGTGTGCATTGTGACTTAAGAATCTCTTGTTTGTTTTTATAAGATCAATGAAAACAATACAGTGAGATCAAATGAACCGTATAGCGTGAAGTTAGAAGAAAGGACCTTATTTGAGGGCTATTGCAGCCTAAAATATAGTTCGGAGGGATCATGGATTACAACATTTCGTTTTAATCTTTCTAATGATGGCAACCAATTTACGGATTCAAATACAGTATTCATTTATCAATCTGAATGCCAAACTTTCAACAACGTTTCCGGGACCGTGTTTTTCACTCTTCAGGTGTGTAGTGCCAATATTTCAATTTACATATAAATGTTTGATTAACATATTCTGTATTTTTTGTTTGTTTATTTTTTTTCTGATTTATGAGCTATATGATTAATATAAATCTATTAAACGCAGTATTTAACAAATACGTAATTTTATATAATATTGTAGAGTGGGTTCTGCTACATTAACGGTAGTTGCGTTCAAAGCGGGACATTTCAGAGCAACGATAGCTGTTTACAATGCTTGCCGTCATTTGATGCATTTGATTGGACTAAGGGTATGTATATGTTGGGAAAAAAGATGTTTTAAATATAACTACAACAGTTACGAGGAATCCCTATGTAAAATATAAATTAAAACATATTTGTTTGTGTTATATATTAAAATTAAAAAAAAAACCAAACACGCTATCAATAATCAGCTAATGCATTGAAAGGGGAATTCTGGTTGGTTCATTCGAAATCCCTGACATGTTTTTACGTATATATTAACATTGTTTATTTTAGACTGTAACAAAATTGGTGAAACAACCACTTCTTCACAACTAGATTCATTATCAATTCCTAGAACAACTACAACTTTAGGGGTGCCTTCCGGAACTAATTTAGTCCCTGAAAACACAGTAAAAGATAAAAACAAACATCAGAGTACAAAAGAAGCTCTAGAATCACATGTTATAGGCCTAATCGTTGCGGTTGCTGTCGTTGCAATTCTCATTTTATTGGTTACTGGATACATGGTCAAACAAAAATTGTTTCCAAAGTAAGTAAATTTGTATTTATTTTCTTTTTGTATAATTTGTTTTATTTTAAAAACTTTTGATTGACAATTATATACATAGGTGTTCAATATAAAAAGTTGATGCAGTCATTTTTTAAATTAATTTTTCACTTTCACAACATATGCACACACAGGACATGCTATATTATAAATGCATTTGTAGAAGCATATTATAGAGTCTTTAAATTAATACTAATTAATTAACATACTTTTGTTCAATCCTTCTGTGATGAAAGCTGATTTTGAGAGAGAGAGAGAGAGAGAGAGAGAGAGAGAGAGAGAGGCTGTGTATACATGTATAAACCATACTATACTCAACTGAGTACAATTGAAATGAGAGGGAACAAAATTGACAGAAATAAAAACAAAAGGCCCATGGGCAACATCGCTCACTTTAGCAACAGTAGACATAATAAAATCTGAGCTTTTTGGAGTCATATACAAAATATCTAGACAATGAAGTATAATCGATCCTGTATAAAAAAATTCAATTTTTCCCCTGGATATTATTATGTTTATCATTGAGCCCCTTTTGTAACAGCGTGATTTTATAGTCATATCACATATTGAACATTGCAGTTCTCAAGAAGATATTAAACAACTTTTTATATATGGGATATAAACCTACATCAAAGTTTGAATCCCTTATAAGGCCCAAGAATTGTCCAGGAGTCGAGTAAAACCATATATTATAATATTTGAGTTTTTGTGAATCATTTAAAAAGTTTTAATTTGTAAAGCTTTTTCTCTAAATATTGACCTTTGTAAAAATTTGACAAAATCGACCCCCCCCCCCCCCCGTTGTGGCCCCATCCTTCCTCCAGGGATCATGGCTTAAATAAACTTAAACTTACCCTACCTGAGGATTCTTCCACACTAGTTTCAGCTTTTCTGGCCAATTGGTTTCTCAGAAGAAGAATTTTCAATTATCTCCCCTTGAAAAAAGGCGGGTCCCTTTATGTTAATAAACTTGAATCTCCTTTACCCAATAATGTTTTGTGCCAAGTTTAGTTGAAACTGGCACAGTAGTTCTGGAGAAGAAAGCGAAAATGTAAAAAGTTGACAGACGGATAGACAGACAGACGGACGCCATAGTCACATAACTACAATTTTTCACATACATGTATTTTCATATTCTTAATATCTACATTTTTTCAAAGCAAACATTTCTCAGTTGTTAAAAGTCCTTTTGTTATGACATTTTTCACTGCATGTATATAAGGTATTGGAATACTTTTATATCTACACGAAAAAATATATTGCTTCACAATAAGAGCTAACAAGTGAAAAAAAAATATATAAATTTCTCTATTTTCATATTTTCCAAATAGAACTGATAGTATATCAAATGTTATTGAAATTTTAAACTGTATCAAAATCTACTCTTCAACATCACACCACAATTCTTTTACAATATTACATTCTTAAAATAAGTGATCAATAATCTCTTCGTCTATTTTAAAAGAAGTGCATACAGCAGACTCTGCTTTTTTATATTAAAAAGATGCAGTCATTCTTTGTTTTGCTCTATCACGATTGCAAAAGTTGAAACTGCGATAATGTTGATTTGTTTATAGGGCAAGTTTCATCACGATTGCAAAAGTTGAAACTGCGATAATGTTGATTTGTTTATAGGGCAAGTTTGAAACAACCAAAGTCTAATGCAGCCCTACAGGATAAAAACAACAAATGTAATGAAAGCAAGACCAGAGTTGTAACTGGGCATTTGAATTCCGATGACTTTTGGGTCTTTCCGAGGTCAGATCAAATGTATTCCAGACCACCGTCTTCAACTTCCTTTCAAATGCCCTCGACTAATGATCTACGCGGTATTTTTGATAAACCAGCTGTCAAGCCACAACTGGTTGTTGTCGATTCTAAAGTCCGGTTCAATTAAATGTGGTAGAAATTTACCACTGAAGTTTAATAATACAACTTAAGGAAGGAGTCTTCTCGTTATTAGACATACTTCTTATAACAAGAAACTCGTGAAATGTTTATCATAACACCAAATGATTGTATCAGTTTAATCAAATTTGACCTCCTTGTTTTCGTATGAAGGTGAGGTCACGGTCACTACCTTTTTACTCCAATTGAAGGATAATAAAAATAAAGGTAGTTATCTGCAGTTTTGTAGACATCTGTTTAAGATATGAAGTTTGTATTCTTCAGTGAAATGATATATTATCAGAATGTCTATCAGCTTATACTACTAAATTGAAATGAATATTCAAACTAAAGTTGATATTGCTTAGCCCGCATTTCCTCTAGTGTTCTTAAATTTTGAAGATATTTTGATCATTTTTCTTTGCTTTCAATAATAAAATATTTCTGATTTTTATATATTATAAAGACTATACATAAAGATATAAATTGACAAAAAATCTAATATATTAACCATTTCATAAAAGAGAAAATCCGATTTTAGTGATTTTTTCACACAAATTTATTTATAGAATGAGCGCTTAAAAAAGCTTATAAAAATGTAATTTGATAGGCAAATCATGTTTTAAAAACATATTCTAAACCTTAGTATCTTATTTTTAGTTCAAATTAGTTGAAAAAATCCATCATTAATGTTATTGATTGAAACATGCTAAATAAACTAATGAATGTATAGCAATTCTGAATTGCAGAAAACATGTGATATTTTCCTACGCCAATGTTCCACCAAAAGTATAGTTCTTGTTAGATTCTAAACTTTGATATTATTTCTATGCCAAGTTGTATAATACAAAACAAAAAAAAAATAGAAAAATATGATAGTTCAATTTCCTTTCATCCTCATTTAATGAACATTTTATCAAATTTACTTTTGACAAGTCGAAAACCAGAAAAGACTCCTTCCTTAAGACAACATTAACAAAACACAATACTAACACATTTAATATACCTTCATTCGATGTCGATTAAGTACACTTTTAAAAACTGTTGTTTTAGATTGTATTAATATATATTTTCTTTTCTAAAAAGATGTGGAACTATTCATGAAATAAGATATATGTTGTATGTATAGAAAACGAATATTTACTTCATTATTATATAAATGAGAAGAGAGAAGCATGGCTGATTTATTTTCTTCAAATGTTATAGGTTTTGAAACAAAAAATATTTGTTTTTTAACGTTTTCTAGTTGCTTCTCCTGGGAGGGTGAACTTACACTCTATTCACTTATACCAATTTAAATATATTTTTTTTAAATCAATATAAAATTTACTTAATGCTCTTGATTACATTGTAGTCAGTAATTGTGACGCCATTAATTCTTTTACAAACTCTTCTAAACATTAAAAATAGAAGGTTTTTAAATCTCTCTGAATGAAAATAGATTGTCATTTAATGCATAGTGTTGAAAAGAGAATGGTTTGCATTGGCAATATTGTGATGGCACAAACGCATAATCAGTGTCCATGTCTATAAGAACTTTTTATTTTTTGTTATTATGATATCTTTATAAAGGTTTGGTGTCTTGATTTTCTTTTCCTGCAAATTTGGTTAAAATATTGTTGGTTTTTTTTTTAGTTAAAACACGTCGTATATTTTTAAATTCATATTTAATGAAATGTATTTCAATAAGAATGAAATTGGTTTTATGTTAACATTTACATGTTTTAGATAAAGTCATACAACGTGTATAGATAGTCAGGTGTTAAATGTGCTGGTTTGATAACATTTAAGGGTGTTGCTTCACTTAGTGATTAATGTGTGATTTGTATAATTGATTTTCGTCTTACTTTTTCCTTTCATTATTATAGATTTTGATTGAACAGGAAAATTGTCGAGTGAAAACAACATAATATAATAAGAAGAATCTTTTCTAAATTGAAATATAATTTAATAAGAATGAAAATCAACAGTTCAACAAATACGTAAAAGAAATGTTGAGGAATTTACATGTGAAGTCGAATATACTATCGCTGGACAGAAAATGAGCCTTAGGTCTTAATGCAAACATATGGTACATTGATAAAAATAAGAAAGTTGATGAAGAAATGAGTCGCAGGATCCTATGAAAGTAACTTGTAACTGCCCTTCACAAATGAAGAAAGGACAACCGCAAATTTTAGAATTGAATTTTGTAACTTACAAGTTTCCATGATATTAAATGGATTTTATTTAATTGTCTATTGATGTTAATGAACGAAGGATTAGGGATATACATTGTTTTAAAAATTACAATTTTAAAACACAACAATTATCTTCTCGTATATTCATCATTAGTATCAGACCAACAGAAAGTAAAATTTGATACATTAAAAATATGTGTTACCTTTTTAAGAGACTTGATGAAGGCGCCCTAGTAATTTTTCAAAACGCATAGATATATCATTACTGAAAGTCGTCTGTTAGTCGATTGTATGATTCTATGATACAAAGAAAATGTCCACAGATTTTGAATTGCTCGCTCATACCTTTCATACTTTAAAACAATGTATAAATATTACGCATACAATTATTCCTTTAACCACGAATACGAACCCAAGTACACCGCGGAATTATTAACAGGTTTGTATCCCAAGAGCGTTCAGACAGAAGTCAAAAACGCGTTTGAACCTTTCATAAAACCAAAAATTTGCTCACTATTTTCAAATTTATAATCGCATTGATATCTCCTCAAAAAGCACCACTTTTTATACACACACAATCCATTTATAAACTTATTTTTAAGAAAACGTTTTTATATTTCAAGATTTCAATAAGTTTCTGTTTTAAAAATTTCAAATTTAAGCCATTTGGATTATTTTTTTCGCGCATTCTGTGATGACTTGTTCACATTAGGTGTTATAAGTGAGAGGTTTTTGAAAAGTCCTAAATGCTTAACAATGATGTCATAAAAAGTCCTTTTCTTTAGTTTTAATATATTGTTGGTAACATTTTATTAGATCCTTCATTGTTACATGGTTTATATTTTTATCCATGAATTGCTAGTTTCCGATCTGAGCCATAGAATTTCAATTCATTCTCAGATAAAATATGGAAAAACCTGGTTTGATTAAAACAAAGAATGCCGTTTGTAGTATCCAGAGGGGTTTTCCCGAACAGCCGATTTCCTAAATTTAGATCAAAGTAATTTAATCTTATTTTTAACTGACATGTATCATTGTTGCAAGTTGATTGGTATAAAAACATTAAGATACAGACAGTATTTGGTCTCTTAATTCATCTTAAACCATGTCTTTATGAATTGAGTTGTTCATTAATATAAACGTCAATGGGTTTTTATTTTGTTTTTGTTTTCGTTTTTTTTTTTTTTTTTTTTTTCTTTGCAGAATGATATATATATTTAAATCCTACCTAATACAGATGTTAAACTTCCTTGTCCTTTAACGTTTTAAACAATTATTCTTTGTGGCTTAAACAGACAAGGACATTTAATTTTCCAACAATAAGGTACATTACGTCATCACTTTAAAAAAAAGTCACGTACTAGTACTAAACCCCACCCCCTCGGCCCCGAAAAAAACCAAAAAAAGATAAAACAAATTTGCACTAATCATACAAGTATTTTGTTAAAATGCATATGATTTGAGATAGAAAATGAAGAGGGAAGGAAAGATTGAGTGAAAGAGAAAGAGAAGCAATATCAAAATTGTTAAAAATGTTTATCCTGTTCACAGCCATGATTTAACATTATAGATACGTTGAATTGCAATATTTTAGCTTCAGCAATCCAGTATAAAGGCAAGTCATTATTAAAAACTTCCACGTAATGTCTACTACTTTTAGCGACATTGTTTAATAGGTTTAAAAGTTGTCGATCAAAGAGCTGTTAAACCTTTAATTGTTTTGACAATTTAGTTTTTACTATAAAGATCAAGTAACCAAAGATAAATTTTCCAAGTATCTGAATGATAAGTGAAATACCATATCAAAAACAGGAAATTATATTCCCTTGTCTGATATTTTGTCGAATTAAATTTCCTATGATAAAATAGATGGTTAATAACTCGAAAGTATCTAAGAACCTCGATTAAACATACATGTACATCAGTTCTTGTGACTTAAAATGCAAGGTTTAATTTTAATTTTCAGTGTCGTGGATTCTAGTGGTACATGCTGATTTATTATCAATCATGACGTACACTGTACTGTTACTTGATGAATTTTGACTATTGGCTGATAATTGAACTCACAAAAATTAAATATTAAACTTCCCAAAAAGTTTTTGTAAGTTGCCTTTTTGAAACCGGTCAAAAATCAAACAATACGCCAATTTTTTGTAAAGGTTCAATATTGATATTCAATTAATTGACAGCATTTCAAAATCGTAGTTTTATTACAATACACTGATTTTTCACACTTTTTTCGCTCAATTTTGTTAATATTTTTTTCAAATATTTGATTTGCATTTACAAATTGTATTAAGTGTGTAAGACAACTTGAATGTGGAATTTGGTCAGAACTTCATGATGCTCTTTGCCCGAAAACAATATTTTGATTTAATCATTTAATTTGACAGACATTTTCTTTTGGTGAATACCATCATATATTTTTGTCGTTTTAATACACTTTTCAATGCAATCATCTTCTGTGGATGGGAATGAAATCATATGAAAAATTAAACTCCATAATACAATCACAACCATGCTCCGTTATTTAATTGTGTCAAGTTTGAATATATTTTATTTTATATAATTACAAAAAGTTTGTCTCCTTCAAAGTAAATCCAAATTAATAAACTAACTTTAAGTACACAGAAGCCAAATCTGTATATACGCCCTGCAAACAAAGTCTGGGGGTTGGTATATAGGAATCACCTTGTCCGTCCGTCTGTCCGAACGTCTTTCCATCTGCCTGTCTGTCAGTACGTCTGTCTATCTGTCTCTGTAATCGTGTCCTGTCTATATCTTTCTTTTGGAATAACATTGGAAGTTCCTACTTCATACAAAGAGTGCTTATGATCTGAGGACGTGTCAGAACTTTAATCCAAGGTCATTTGGGCAACTCCAAAATCACTGGAAGGAAAAGTTCATAATTGTGTCCTGTCTATTTTTTTTTTTATAAAGACACATTGGAAGTTCATACTTCACACAAATATTGCTTATGACGTAATGGTTTGTCATTTTTTTACCTTATATAATTTGTGGAATTCTGGAAGGAAAAGTTCATTACATGTCCGGTCAATCTTTGGAGTAAATTGGAAGTTCTTACTTCACAAAAAATTGCTTGTGACATGAAGGTGTGCATTTTTTTTCGAGCCTAGGTCATTTAGGCTACTTCAAGGTCACTGGAAGAAAAAGTTCATAGTTTTTGTCTGGTTCATATCTTTCTTATAAAGAAACATTGTAAGTGTCTTCTTAACATTAAGATAACTTATGACCTGATGGCATAAACTTGACACCAGGTCAGTTGTGTAAGTCCACGGTCTTTGTTTAAAAAGCATAAATCATGCCTAGGCCATATCTTATGATATAAATTGATTAGAAGCTAAAATTTGACAGAAAAAATGCATTTGAACTGAAAATATGTCCTGAATTGAGCTTTGGTCATATGTGCAAGCTGTGCAAGGAATTCTTGAGTTATTATGTTTTATTAGCAGGGGTTATCATTTGTGAGCTTGCTCACAGTACCTCTAGTTTTATTGAATTGTTCAATTGCTATTATTTTTAAACAACGTCTTTATAATGATATAATGGATGCACATGTGAAGGTGAATATAAACATTGATTATTTTCATTTAGAATTAAATTGTTTTATTGCTTTTGATAAATAAAATCGAACAAATATTCTCTATATGACCCCCCCCCCCCAAAAAAAAAACAGGGGTGGGGAAGGGCAAATGCGTTTACTTCGTAAATATTGCTACACAAACGGTAGTCTTATTCAATAATTTATTTGTCGTGAAATAAATTTTCTCAATCAAGCATTTATGAAAAAAGAGTTTCATATATGTTAGACTTTAAGGCAAGATAATAGGTAATACAGCTTTTGACATATTTTTAAATGTACATCAATGACCTTTAATGATTCCAGCTGACATAATGGTTTAATCATCTTTAAAACTTCCTTAATAAAATAATAAAACCAGCTGGTACAAATTTTTAAACCTATTCATGGAGGTTCGGAATTTAGAACTTGATTAAAGTTGTGATTACTGAACACGCTGTAAATTTTTCGCAGAAACAGCAGTTGTTTCAAGCCAAAAATCTTTTATGTCTTGTCAGCAACTTCTTTAAAAACCTTCAATCTTGTGTCTTTATCGCACTTACTTAACATGTTTCTAATCAGGAAGTGCATGGAATTGTTTTTACAATTGTTAAACATTTACTCTTTAATTGAATTTTAGTTTTTGGAGCTTTGAAAAATGTTTCATGGTTTATTCTCATTCTTAATAGACAAATGTCCATAATATAACATAAAAAGCGCTATTACCAGAAAAAAGTATTTACCCTCAAATTAAGAATTGCCTCGGCAATTTAATGTTAATAAATAAGAATCGCCTTAAGAACAGTTTCGTTCTTTAATTCTATATATACACAAATGAAAATTGTTTCTAATCTGAAATTATACAATAACATTAGGGGAGAATTCCGATTAAAGCTTGACATACATGTCATTAAATAACCTGGAGAAATACTCAAAGACAATGCGTATTACTTAATTAGGATTGTCTTTACTAAATAAATAAGAAAATACGCCACATGAACATTTGAATGCTTAGGGCTTAATAATCAGTTGTGACAATAACAAATTACCACCTCTACATGTGCTAAAAATTGCACTCTTTTTTATCAAATGCTCATTAAAACTTATCAAAGTATACTGCAATTAGGAAGCAATATAGAAAATGTCCTTAAATATTCAATAACTGGCAACATTCAGCCTGAATAAATTTAATTGTGCTGGAGTGAATAAAGACAAACTAATAGCATATAAGTCTAATGCAGCATTCAAACTAAAATGAAATTAAACATATCTAAAGTAAATAAGATTACTTATACGTAACAACATATTAAAATCAATTCATATAAGCATGTCTTTTTTTAATATCAAAGTTGTTATTCTTGCTAATGTAAGTCGAAATCATCAAGGGTCGCCGATCAAGTGAGCCTTGGATTTTATATTAGGTGTTTTCAATTAAACAGACATGTTCATTTCTAGAACAATAAAACACTTTATGCAAATGTCATTTACCCACACACTAAACACTTATTTGATTGGTTGGCCGTGTCAGTAATCAAGGGGGATGTTATATATAAATCGATTGCTGTATCGTTAAAACATCAGACAGGATACACACGTAGGTAAGTTAATTTCACATTATTGTATAAATACGTACAATAAGACTGAGGTTTATGAAGAGCATAGAAAAAGAAAGGGAGTCTCCTCTGAGTCCTCTCCTGAGTCTCCTCCCTCTCCTGAGTCTCCTCTCCTCCTCCCTCTCCCGAGTCTCCTCCTCCCTCTCCTGAGTCTCTTCCTCTGTCTCCTGAGTCTCCTCCCTCTCCTAAGTCTCCTCCCTCTCCCGAGTCTCCTCCTCCCTCTCCTGAGTCTCCTCCCTCTCCTGAGTCTCCTCATCACTCTCCCGAGTCTCCTCCACCCTCTACTGAATCTCCTCCCTCTCCTGAGTGTCCTCCCTCTCCTGAATCTCATCCTCCCTCTCCTGAGTCTCCTCCTCCCTCTCCTGAGTCTCCTCCTCCCTCTCCTGAGTGTCCTCCTCCCTCTCCGGAGTCTCCTCCTCCCTCTCCTGAGTCTCCTCCCTCCCCTGAGTCTCCACCTCCCTCTCCTGAGTCTCCTCCTCCCTCTCACAAGACTCCTCCTCCCTCTCCTGAGTCTCCTCCCTCTCCTGAGTCTTCGTCCTCTCCTGAGTCTCCTCCTCCCTCTCCCTAGTCTCCACCTCACTCTACTGAGTCTCCTCCTCCCTCTCATGAGTTTCCTCTCCCTCTCCCGAGTCTTCTCCCTCTACTGAGTCTCCTCCTCCTTCTCCCAAGTCTCTTCCTCCCTCTCCCAAGTCTCCTCCTCCCTCTCCTGAGTCTCCTCCCTCTACCGAGTCTTCGTCCTCTCCTGAGTCTCCTCCTCCCTCTCCCTAGACTTTTCCTCCCTCTACTGAGTCTACTCCTCCCTCTCATGAGTTTCCTCTCCCTCTCCCGAGTCTTCTCCCTCTACTGAGTCTCCTCCTCCCTCTTTCTAGTCTCCTCCTCCTCCCTCTCCTGAGTCTCCTCCTCCCTCTCCTGAGTCTTCCCCCTCTACTGAGTCTCCTCCTCCCTCTCCCTAGTCTCCTCCTCCCTCTACTGAGTCTCCTCCCGCTCCTGAGTCTCCTCTCCTCCTCCCATTATGGAGTCTCCTCCTCCCTCTCCCGGGTCTCCTCCTCCCTCTCCTGAATCTCCTCCTCCCTCTCCTGGATCTCTTCCTCCTCTCCTGAATCTCCTCCTCCTCTCCAGAGTCTCCTCCGCCCTCTCCAGAGTCTCCTCCTCCCTCTCCCGAGTCTGCTCCTCCCTCCCCTAAGTCTCCTCATCACTCTCCCGAGCCTCCACCTCCCTCTCCTTAGTTTACTTCCTCTCCTGAGGTTTCTCCTCCATCTCCTGAGTCTGCTCCTTTTTCTACTGATTCTTCTCCTTTCCCTCTCTTAAGTCTCCTCCTACCTCTCCCGAGTCTCCTCCCATCTCTCCTGAGGTTCCTCCTCACTCTACTGAGTCTCCTCCTCCATCTCCTGAGTGTCCTCCTCCCTCTCCTGAGTGTCCTCCTCCCTCTCCTGATTCTCCTCCCTCTCCTGAGTGTCCTCCTCCCTCTACTGAGTCTCCTCCTCCATCTCCCGAGTCTTTTCCTCCCTCTCCCGAGTCTCCTTCTCCCTCTACTGAGTCTCCTCCCTCTCCTGAGTTTTCTTCTTCTCCTGAGTCTCCTTCCCCCTCTCCCTAGTCTCCTCCTCCTCCCTATTCTGAGTCTCCTCCTCCCTCTCCTGAGTCTTCTACCTCTCCTGAGTCTCCTCCTACCTCTCCCTAGTCTCCTCCTCCCTCTCCTGAGTCTCCTCCCTCTCTTGAGTCTCCTCCTCCTCCCTCTCCCGAGTCTCCTCCTCCTTCTCCTGAGTCTCCTCCTCCCTCTGCCTAGTCTCCTACTCCCTCTCCTGAGTCTCCTTCTCCCTCTACTGAGTCTCCTCCCTCTCCTGAGTTTTCTTCTTCTCCTGAGTCTCCTTCCCCCTCTCCCTAGTCTCCTCCTCCTCCCTATTCTGAGTCTCCTCCTCCCTCTCCTGAGTCTTCTACCTCTCCTGAGTCTCCTCCTACCTCTCCCTAGTCTCCTCCTCCCTCTCCTGAGTCTCCTCCCTCTCTTGAGTCTCCTCCTCCTCCCTCTCCCGAGTCTCCTCCTCCTTCTCCTCAGTCTCCTCCTCCCTCTGCCTAGTCTCCTACTCCCTCTCCTGAGTCTCCTCCTCCCTCTCCTGAGTCTCCTCCTCCCTCTCCCGAATCTTTTCCTACCTCTCCCGAGTCTCCCCCTCCCGCTCCTGAGTCTCCTCTCCTCCTCCCACTATGGAGTCTCCTCCCTCTCCCGAGTCTCCTCCTCCCTCTCTCAAATCTCCTCCTCCCTCTCCTGAATCTCCTCCTCCTCTCCTGAGTCTCCTCCGCCCTCTCCCGAGTCTCCTCCCATCTCTCCTGAGTCTCCTCCTCCCTCTCCCGAGTCTGCTCCTCCCTCCCCTAAGTCTCCTCATCACTTTCCCGAGTCTCCTCCTCCCTCACCTTAGTTTACTTCCTCTCCTGAGGTTCCTCCTCTATCTCCTGAGTCTCCTCCGCCCTCTCCTGAGTCTCCTCCTCCCTCTCCCTAGTCTCCTCCTCCTCCCTCTCCTGAGTCTCCTCCTCCCTCTCCCGAATCTCTTCCTCCCTCTCCCGAATCTCCTCCTCCCTCTTCTGAGTCTCCTTTTCCCTCTCCTGAGTCTCCTCCTTCTCACTCTCCTGAGTCTCCTCCTCCCTCTCCTGAGTCTCCTCCTCCCTCTGCCTAGTCTCCTACTCCCTTTCCTGATTCTCCTCCTCCCTCTCCCGAGTCTCCTCCTGTCTCTCCCGAATCTTTTCCTACCTCTCCCGAGTCTCCCCCTCCCTCTCCTGAGTCTCCCCCCCAACTCCTGAGTCTTCTTCCTCTCCTGAGACTCCTCCTCCTTATTCCTAGTCTCCTCCTCCCTCTCCTGAGTCTCCTCCTCCCTCTTCCAAGTCTTCTCCCTGTACTGTCTCCTCCTCCTTCTCCCTAGTCTCCTCCTCCCTCACCTGAATCTTTTTCTCCCTCTCCTGAGTCTCCTCCCTCTCCTGGGTTTTCTTCCTCTCCTGAGTCTCCTCCTCCCTCTCCCTAGTCTCCTCCTCCTCCCTCTCCTGAGTCTCCTCCTCCCTCTCCCGAGTCTCCTCCTCCCTCTCCCGAGTCTTCTCCTCCCTCTCCCGAGTCTTCTCCCTCTCCTGAGTCTCCCATTAACTCCTGAGTCTTCTTCCTCTCCTGAGTCTCCTCCTCCTTATTCCTAGTCTCCTCCTCCCTCTCCTGAGTCTCCTCCTCCCTCTCCCGAGTCTTCTCCCTGTACTGAGTCTCCTCCTCCTTCTCCCTAGTCTCCTCCTCCCTCACCTGAGTCTTTTTCTCCCTCTCCTGAGTTTTCTTCCTCTCCTGAGTCTCCTCCTCCCTCTCCCTAGTCTCCTCCTTCTCCCTCTCCTGAGTCTCCTCCTCCCCCTCCTGAGTCTTCTTCCTCTCCTGAGTCTCCTCCTCCCTCTGCCTAGTCTCCTCCTCCCTCTCCTGAGTCTCCTCCTACCTCTCCCGAGCCTTCTCCCTCCTCCCCTTGCCTTGTACTGGTTTGACTGTCTGTGTATAGTTTGTCGATACAATAAAAAAATTAAGAAATAAAAGCATCCAATTTATGTTTTAGTAATGAATTAATTTGTTTTTGTTCAATTTTTTCAATATGTTTGACCATGTTCTCGACAGTGTTTACACTACATACTTGGCTTTTGCACTTCCCAATGTCTGTTTTACACAAATTTGTTCACGTTCAACCTTAACGTTAATTAAGCTATGTCAAGGTAAACATATATAAATACTTACAAGTTGGATTCAGATGTGCAAGGTATCGGTCTTATTACGCTCGTGTCAAATGAAAAATGGCGCGGGTGCGATGTTACGAAAAGTAGCCGGGTTGTTGTTTACCCATGATGCTTAGCCAGATTCATGACAGTGGGCCAACTTGGGGCCGATGCAGATCCCCCAACAGATACTTTCTCTCACTAAAACAGTTCTATGATATTATGCCAACATAACAGTTGGCCCAACATTGGCCCCATATTACATCACCAACTATCAATATTCCATGTTGGACCACCGTTGGCCCAATAAAGGTAACCCAACGGCGATAATGCAACCATATTGTGAGATTGGGCCAACGATGTGCTGCTACATGTATCTGGGAAATGCTGTCATTTTAAAATTTTAAAGTTGACGCTTTTCACAATGCTAATATATATGTATATCTGAAACAATATTTGGGCATAAATACTCAGTATTATGACCAAAATGATAACCAATTGAATCATTTTCATTTACTCAAAAGACAACAAAAAATGATAAATTATTAGAGATGAAGCCTATTAATACATGTAGAAAAAGGTGTTATTTTCTTATTTCAGAGTATTATAATAGTGAACCAAATAAGCCCAGCCTCGTTTAGCAAAGCAACATTTTTTTTTTTGTTACAGGTCCAGTGCTCTTTCCTTCATATTTATAAAACTAAGTGTATATATAAAGTATGCCAAATGAATGCTTACTATCACTTAAGCCTCCTAATGTCGTTGTAATTATACCCGCACTTTCTAAAGAAAGTTCGGGTATATTGTTGTTACCCTGTTCCGTCTGTCCGTCCGTCCGTCCGTCCGTCCGTCCGTCTGTCACGTTTTACTTTCTCAAACTGCTCTTACATCGTATAAACCAGCAAACTGAACTCTTGGAGTATGATTTGGGGTGTCATGTTGTTTTGTAAACAGGTTTCAAAAATTCTCTTGTAGTCCTGGGGGTCAAATAATTGGTAAAAAATGACGTTTTTTGACAAAACACCTTCTTCCTCGAACTCCTTTTACATTTTCAACGGTAGACAAATAATCTCTTGGAATATGTTTTGGGGTGTCCTATAGATGCGCAATAAGGTTTCGGAAATTTCAATTTTGTCCTGGGGGTCATTAAAGGGCTGAAAAATGATGTTTTTTTTTTTACAAAAAGTCTGGTTTCAAAAAACGTCAATTTCTTTTTGCAGTAGCCAAATGATCTAATAGGATATGCTTCGGGGTGTCATGTTGACGTGTAATCATGTTTCAGAATTTTTGTTTTTATCACGGGGGTATGTGGGCATAAGAAAATGACATTTTTTTGCCAAAAATATATGGTTCCCAGAACTCCTCTTACAATTTATGCAGTAGCTATGTCATCTCTTGAGATATGATAGGGACTGTCCTATAGATGTGCAATAAGATTTTAACAATTTAAATTTCATCCAGGGAGTCAAATAGTAGCTGAAAATTGACGTTTATCACTCCTAAAAAACCTACTTCCCAGAACTCCTCTCATGATTTAATGAATAGCCACATCATATCTTGGGGTATGATAGGGGTTGTCATATAGTTATGCAATAAGGTTTTAAAAATTTAAATTTCATCCAGGGAGTCAAATAGTAGCTGAAAATTGACGTTTATCACTCCTGAAAAAACTTACTTCCCAGAACTCCTCTAATGATTTAATGAATAGCCACATCATTTATAGGGATATAAAAGGGGCTGAGTTGTAGATATGCAATAAGGTTTTAGAAATATAAATTTGATTCTGAGGGTCAATGCTATCTGCAAAATGATGTTCCGTCCCATGAAAAACCTAATTCCTGGACCTCCTCTTATCTCTTGTGATTGAAATAACGTACCATAAGATGCATAAGGAGGAAGAATATGTATTCTAAAATATTATCTAAAGAGCTTTACATCTCTAACTGTAAACTAGATGCTATCATTAGACATAATACCCGCACCAAGTGTTAGCCTCTAAATAACACTCTCTTGTACCAGTTTTAGTCAAAAAGAAGGCCACATGCAATTTCCGGTACTTTTTAAAAATTATAATTTTCATAAATGATGAGTTCACATCCAATAATACACATATTGCCTTTATGTACAATTTTGGGTTGAACTGTTTGCATCTGTTTGTGATCTTCATATTATTTCCATTAAAAACCCATTTTTAAATATGACACAAACATTCTGAGGATTTTATATTTGTATTTGTGCCCTCATGCAGAAAAAAATATGATAAAATAAAAAAAATCCCTTTCTACCTAACCTAATTTTTTCATCAGTGTTACCCTAAACACACAATTTTTTTTCTTAAGCCTAACTGTTAGGTAACATTATTTTGGGGGAAAATATTATATTTTATACACTTTATTTAATGTTTCGTTCAATAAGGAGTACATCACAATATGTGGGTGTCCCATACCACCTTAAAGCTGAAAATTGTGCTTTTAAATTACATGGTTAATTACCTAATAAAATTGTGCAAGGGGTTTTAAAGAATAAAGTTATGAAAATACATGCAATATGTTACAATTAAATGATCTTTGTCTGAAGTTACGTACACAACACAGGTCTACAGGTTGCATTAGCGGGTACTAGTTTTACCCAGCTCTTTGGTTTGATGAGTATCACATGGTGTGTGTTTTCGATATGCAGAATAGGATTAATTAACATGAATAAACGTTTCTTTTGTAGTGATCAGCTAAAGGAATTCATATTGTGCTAATTGGATTATCATTATGATGTTGACCAATATAGGTAAGTATAATACATGTAGTAGCGCAATATTATGAGACACCGGTATACAAAACAGTTAAGTTTTACTTTCACTTTCTAAAATTAATGTGATCTCCCTTTGCCAGCATACTGTATCATCATCTTTATTTAAATAAGCTTATCTACAGTTTCTGTGATTTTAATTGCAGAATTTTTTTTATTTTTTCATTTGTCAGACTTACACTATTGAGTTGACTCCATATTGACCCTATTTTGTATAAAAATTTGGGTATTAAATATCATGTTTATATGAGTTATAATAGGGAGGAAGGGCCCGCCTTAACCGTTCCCCATCCCCAGGATGTGTTGATTAGATATACATTTCTAGTGAGAATGAAGGCATGCTGCAGCTTTTTTTTTCCCATTATACCACCTACCCCATCATCATACACCAGTAATAGAAAAAAAAGAGTTAATGACTAATTTTATTTTATTTTAAATTGCTTATTCTTTTTTGTCAAGAGATATGTGGTATGTCAAGATTTATGACTCATGAAAATCTGTGCATTTAAATCCTGATTGTTAACATACATGTATAATTATATATAAAAAATTACATGTGATATTATACTAGGGATCATGCAATCAATTGCAGAATTGCCAATCGTTTATTCATAACTCATTTTGACTGATTAATTTGTTAATCACTTTGAAAAAAAAGACATTTCTAAATACATGTAGAACATATTATCAATAGATTGATTTTTTAAATATTTAGGGCCCCACTCTGCAGATGCCCTATAGTGATCATTCTGTCCAATTCTGCTGATCATGTCAAGATACATTGGATACATTTAAGACAAATTGACCCCTGCCCCTTGGGTTATTCCCCTGCCCCCTGGAGTTGTTTTTAAACAACCACCCCCTCCTCTGAAAAAGGAAATTCTAATACATTTTAATTACTGTTGAGATCCCTACCCTAGACCATATTTATTCTTCTTCCTTGTGTCATTGCACATCAATTGGTACATGTATATAGGTTATGCCCCCTTTGAGATGCCCAGTGACTTTCCAGAGTTGGAACTAATGAAGTATTAATCTATCTTATTCATATGTAGTGTAATTCCTAGCCCTAGCCCAATGTTGACCCTTCTTTGTTTTTTACAGCAAGCTCTAGGTTTTTGTTGACTGACTTTACAATTTCTACAATTACATATAACATTTTGTTTATCTTTAAGATTAAAAAGCAATTTCCAAAATCTCCTTATGTACATCTGACATCATACAGAAAAATACCAATCAAGGAATGATTTTGCTACTGTAAAAATGTGAGAAGAGACTCTGAATCTCCCCACCCCTTGAAAACATGAATAGTTAAATATTTTTAAAATATCCTCAAAATCATCAAAATCTCCACTCCTAAACCATATATATTTTTGTTTCTTCAACCATGACCATGTCAAGGCAAATCTTTTTGTGGTATTAGTAGGTCATGGCCTCTAGGGGTCACCTTAACCCCACCCCACCCTCCCAAAATCAGAAATGATCAAATAACTTGAAAAAAATGCTTGTGATCCCCACCCCTAAAGCATAATTTTATATATTCCTCCTCCTTATGCATCTTACGTTATTTCAATCACAAGATATAAGAGGAGGTCCAGGAATACAGTTTTTTTTATGGAATGGAACATCATTTTGCAGATAGCATTGACCCTCAGAATCAAATTTATATTTCTGAAACCTTATTGCATATCTATAGCTCAGCCCCTGTTATATCCCTATAAATGATGTGCTATTCATTAAATCATGAGAGGAGTTCTGGGAAGTAGGTTTTTTCAGGAGTGATAAACGTCAATTTTCAGCTACTATTTGACTCCCTGGATGAAATTTAAATTTTTAAAACCTTATTGCATGACTATATGACAGCCCGTATCATACCCCAAGATATGATGTGGCTATTTATTAAATCATGAGAGGAGTTCTGGGAAGAAGGTTTTTTTAGGAGTGATAAACGTCAATTTTCAGCTACTTTTTGACTCCCTGGATGAAATATAAATTTTTAAAACCTTATTGCACATCTATAGGACAGTCCCTATCATATCTCAAGAGATGACATAGCTACTGCATAAATTGTAAGAGGAGTTCTGGGAACCATATTTTTTTTGCAAAAAAACATCATTTTTTGATGCTCACAGACCCCCGTGATAAAAACGAAAATTCTGAAACATAATTACACGTCAACATGACACCCCGAAGCATTTCCTATTAGATCATTAGGCTACTGCAAAAAGAAATTGACGTTTTTTGAAACCAGACTTTTTGTAAAAAAAAAAAACGTCATTATTCAGCCATTTAATGACCCCCAGGACAAAATTGAAATTTCCGAAACCTTATTGCGGATCTATAGGACACCCCAAAACATATTCCAAGAGCTGATTTGTCTACTGTTGAAAATGTAAAAGGAGTTTGAGGAAGAAGGTTTTTTTGTCAAAAAACGTCTTTTTTTACCAATTATTTGACCCCCAGGACTACCACAGAATTTTTGAAACCTGTTTACAAAACAACACTAGATGCTGTCATTAGACAGTAACACCCGCACCAAGTGTTAGCCTCTAAATAACACTCTCTTGTACCAGTTTTAGTCAAAAAGAAGGCCACATGCAATTTCCGGTGCTTTTTAAAAATTATAATTTTCATAAATGATGAGTTCACATCCAATAATACACATATTGCCTTTATGTACAATTTGGGGTTGAACAGTTTGCATCTGTTTGTGATCTTCATATTATTTCCATTAACAAGAGGCCCATGGGCCACATCGCTCACCTGAGCAACAACAGACATAATAAAATCAGCTTTATAGAGTCATATACAAAATATCTGAACACTGTCGTATAA